>BLSH010511829.1:954874-965063 GCA_018402905.1 Glandirana rugosa | reverse complement strand
TGGTAGATCACAGGCTTAATAATAGCCAAGCTGCGGTTTCCAAAGCGAGTAAAAGCCTTTCTTGTATTAAAAGAGGTATGGACTCCAGGGAGTGAGATATCATTTTGCAGTTCAGTTTTGCACACCAGTTCACAAAAAGGAAATCTGGGAACTGAAAAAAGTTCAGAGAAGGGCAACCAAACTAATAAGAGGCATGGAGGAGCTCAGTTATGAGGAAAGATTAGAGGATCTGAATTTATTCTCACTTGAGAAGAGGAGATTAAGGGGGGAAATGATCAACATGTACAAATACATAAGTGGTCCATAAAGTGAACTTGGTGTTGAGTTATTCTCCTTAAGGTCATCACAGAGGACAAGGGGGTACTCTTTGCGCCTAGAGGAAAAGAGATTTCTTCTCCAAATACGGAAAGGTTTCTTCACAGTTAGAGCTGTGAAAATGTGGAATAGACTCCCTCCAGAGGTGGTTGTGTCCAGCTCAGTAGTTTTAAGAAAGGCCTGGATTCTTTCCTAAATCTATATAATATAACTGGATATTAACATTTATAGGTAAAGTTGATCCAGGGAATATCCGATCACCTCTTGGAGAATCAGGAAGGATTTTTTTCCACTGCTGTAGCAAACTGGATCATACCTTGCTGGGGTTTTTTGCCTTCCTCTGGATCAACTGTGGGTATAGGAGTGTGTCTATGGGATTGTATCATTTTATATATATATATATATATATATATATATATACAGTATCTCACAAAAGTGAGTACACCCCTCACATTTTTGTAAATATTTTATTCTATCTTTTCATGTGACAACACTGAAGAAATGACAATTTGCGCACAGCTTGTAAAAACAGTGTACATTTTCTGTCCCCTCAAAATAACTCAACCCACAGCCATTAATGTCTAAACTGCTGGCAACAAAAGTGAGTACACCCCTAAGTGAAAAATGTCCAAATTGGGCCCAAAGTGTCAATATTTTGTGTGGCCATCATTATTTTCCAGCACTGCCTTAACCCTCTTGTGCATGGAGTTCACCAGAGCTTCACAGGTTGCCACTGGAGTCCTCTTCCACTCCTTCATGAGGACATCACGGAGCTGGTGGATGTTAAAGACCTTGCACTCCTCCACCTTCCATTTCAGGATGCCCCACAGATGCTCAATAGGGTTTAGGTCTGGAGACATGCTTGGCCAGTCCATCACTTTTAATTTCAGCTTCTTTAGCAAGGCAGTGGTCATCTTGGAGGTGTGTTTGGAGTCTGAAATACTGCCCTGTGGCCCAGTCTCTGAAGGGAGGGGATCATGCTCTTCTTCAGTGTGTCACAGTACATGTTGACATTCATGGTTCCCTCAATGAACTGTAGCTCCCCAGTTCCGGCAGCACTCATGCAGCCCCTGACCATGACACTCCCACCACCATGCTTGACTTTATGCAAGACGCACTTGTCTTTGTACTACTCACCTGGTTGCCGCCACACACACTTGACACCATCTGAACCAAATAAGTTTATCTTGGTCTCATCAGACCACAGGACATGGTTCCAGTGATCCATGTCCTTAGTCTTCTTGTGTTCAGCAAACTGTTTGTGGGCTTTCTTTTGCACCATCTTTAGAAGAGGCTTCCTTCTGGATGACAGCCATGCAGACCAATTTGATGCAGTGTGCGGCGTATGGTCTGAGCACTGACAGGCTGCCCCCCACCCCTTCAACCTCTGCAGCAATGCTGGCAGCACTCATACATCTATTTCCCAAAGACAACCTCTGGATATGACACTGAGCTTGTGCACTCAAATTCTTTGGCTGACCATGGCAAGGCCTGTTCTGAGTAGAACCTTTCCTGGTAACCGCTGTATGGTCTTGGCCACGGTGCTGCAACTCAGTTTCAGGGTCTTGGTAATCTTCTTATAGCCTAGGCCATCTTTATGTAGAGCAACAATTCTTTTTCTCAAATCCTCAGAGAGAAGTCTTTGCCATGAGGTGCCATGTTGAACTTCCAGTGACCAGTATGAGAGAGTGAGAGCGGTAACACCAAATTCAACACACCTGCTCCCCATTCACACCTGAGACCTTGTAACACTAGCGAGTCACATGATGCTGGGGAGGGGAAGTGGTTAATTGGGCCCAATTTGGACATTTTCATTTAGGGGTATACTCACTTTTGTTGCCAGCGGTTTAGACATTAATGGCTGTGTGTTGAGTTATTTTGAAGGCACAGCAAATTTACACTGTTATACAAGCTGTACACTCACTACTTTACATTGTAGCAAAGTGTAATTTCCTCAGTGTTGTCACATGAAAAGATAGAATAAAATATTTACAATAATGTGAGGGGTGTACTCACTTTTGTGAGAAACTGTATATATATATATATATATATATATATATATATATATATATACATTTTAATGGTTGAACTGGATGGGCTTGTGTCTTTTTTCAACTCGACTACCTATGTAACTATGAATGTGTGGGTGAATCTCCTTAATAGGGACACAAACAGCAATAAAACTGACAAGTGTTCTAATCCCTCTGAATTGTATCAAAAACTAAAAAATAATGCCTTTAGTTATACTTTAAACACTGAGGTTTGGTGACAAGTTCTCTTTAAGGTAACATTTGAATCATAACAGGTCACCACTGGATTTGTGCTAGAATCCAAATGAATTACTATTAAATTATCAAAAATCTTCAGGCTTACTTATGAAAGATTTACATTCTGCCCCTTATTTATCTAAGTATTTAGCTTGAGTGTCAGGGTCAGAAATATGACAGTTGCTGGCCTTTCAATTCCCTGGCTTCAAAAACTAAGGGAGATTTGTTAAGCAAATAGGCAAGGAAATGAGATGCACACCCAAGCTGTGTCTCATTTGCCAAAGTACTCCTGGGAAGTGAACAATTTAGCAAAGATCTGCAACAGATTTATCACTGGAGATGAGTCAGGTTTTGAGTCACAACATACACACTTTTAAGAAGAGGCCAGGGGCAGGTTGATTTTGTTGCACTGCTACATTAAGAAAGAATATATGACTTAAGCTGTAATCAGTAGTATAGTAAATCTATATACTATCTGGGTTTTTCAATCTCTCTCAATACTCCTGTGTACCATTGCATTAAGACAAATTGCTGTAAGACAAATTGATAAATCCCCAAACTGTCTACTAACTTCTGAAAGGTTCAAATATTATAAATATAATTTAAATATAATAAATATTAGGATCAAATAAAAAAGCTAAGTAGTAATTTACATGAATCTCAAGTACAGAGGAACCTTGGTTTACAAACTTAATTCGTGAAACGACTCTGGTCACGAATCAAATTGGCCGCAAACCAAGGCAAATTTTCCCATAGGGTTCAATGTAACTCAGGTTAATCCGTTCTGAACTTTTTTTCGTTTTTTAACCACAAAGATATGAAACAAAGTACAGTACAGTACAGTCAGTGTGAAGAGAGAGAGAACACTAACCTTGCACATTCTAGTCACCTGCATTTGCGCTTTGCATATTCTTGTCACCTGCATTACTGCTCCGCACTTTCTTCTTGCCACCATGCTTGCTCGGCATTTACTTTGGAGCCATACTGGATGTACAGTACAGTATGTATGTGCTAAAAAGCGCACCAAAAGCTTCTCAATACTGTACTGTAAGTGTCTTCACGGTACTGTGCACTTTCAGTGTCTCTCTGTGATCCACGATCTCACCTACAGGAAGTCGCAACCACATGTCAGAGCAGGGAAGAGCAGGGAAAATGGCCGAGGCTCGTGTTCATGAACCAAAGCAGAGTTTGCGTACCAAAGCAAATTTTTGTGAACTCTTCTGTTCTTGAACTGAGTTGTTCATGAACAGAAGCGTTAGTGAACTGAGGTACCACTGTACTTTGTACATGGCTCTATTATTTAACAATGTTATGCACTCTCAGGATTTGGGAAAGAGTGTTTGGGGTCAGGTGTGATTGATCATTTTTATATTTTCATCAGGCCAAATAAGGTACATCACGGACACTTCATTTTCCTTGTAGTTACCAGTAGCCACCTCAGAGGGTTATTTGAGATTCACTACTCTAAGGTAAATAGGCTGTTCACTTTGCAAGGTAATTTTTCCGTTGCTTAATGAATAAGGTGAAGCTCTGGTGACTTCCATCATCGACATGACTCCTTGCATATGATTGGGTATTCGTTGCAAAGTTGATTTTCACCTAATTCACTAAGTTAAGGGAAAATGTTCTTGCAAAGTGAACAGCCTAGTAAATCAACCCATAATTCTCAAACTGACTTATTGACTTTTGCACGATTTACTCTCATAATGAATTTTCATCAAACAAGCTATCATAAAAAGGTGATCAAACAAAAACATGCCATAAAAAAAAGGTAATGTCATCTTTACGTCAGTGTTTCCAGTGGTTAGGCAAATAAACAGCATAATTCCAGGGATTTATTTTGCAATACAGATCATGCCATGTTATGCAAGTCATTAGTTTGAGCAAAGCTTCTGTTTGTTCTTCTCTTTTTTTAAAACAAATCATGATAGTTTACCAATGAATGGAAGGCATATATGCACATGCAAAACAGCAGGTAAAAAAGACCTTAATGTCAAGTTGTTGAAGTCAAAAAAACATTTATAACTGCAAATATTTATAACTGAAACATCCACTTGAAACAGCAGTGTGTTACGTTGTGGACATGTGTTTACTGTGGCCACAGCGGGCATATCTGTACATGTGCTTTGTAATACACCCAGTGCAGTGGCATTTTTGCTTTTGACAGTTTTTGTCTTTACTGATATTTAATGTTTTTATCTTCAATTATGTTTAATATTTTTTGTCTTTAATGCACTTTAGATGTGTTGGTTTCTTCATGGGATGTACATGCAAAATTCCTAACAGTGGTTAGGAAGTAGAACCCAAAAAAATTTGAGAAAATTATAATCTGATTTTAGATGTGCTACAATTTAGCTGGCATAGGTTTCATCTGAAGTGTACTCTCCATAGCATGCCACTAAACTTAACTCCACTGTGGAGTGTGAGTGGCATCTGCCAGGCACATAGTAAATATTGTGAAGATACAGTTTGGGTATCTATGCATGATGGGTTTTTTGACATACACTATACTGTCAAAAGTATATATAGTGCACTGATGCGCAGTCATGTTGGAACAGGAAGGGGCCATTCCCAAACTGTTCCCACAAATTTGGGAGCATGAAATTGTCTAAAATGTCTTGGTATGCTGATGCCTTAAGAGTTCCCTTCACTGGAACCAAGGGGCCAAGCCCGACCCCTGAAAAACAACCCCACACTATAATCCCCCCTCCACCAAATGATTTGGGCTAGTGAACAAAGCAAGGTCCATAAAGACAAGGAAAAGTGAATTTGGGGTGGAGGAACTTGACTGACCT
Source organism: Glandirana rugosa (assembly GCA_018402905.1). NCBI lineage: Eukaryota > Metazoa > Chordata > Amphibia > Anura > Ranidae > Glandirana > Glandirana rugosa. The sequence continues at coordinate 959,686 of BLSH010511829.1, read as the reverse complement.
CAACCTGATAAAACATCTTTGGGATGAAATAGAGTGGAGATTGTGAGCCAGGCCTTCTCATCCAACATCAGTGACCCCACAAATGCACTTCTGGAAGAATGGTTATTCCCATAGACACACTCCTAAACCTTGTGGACAACCTTCCCAGAAGAGTTGAAGCTGTTATAGCTGTTATAGCTGCAAAGGGTGGGCTAACTCAATATTGAATCCTAACACTGGGATGTCATTAAAGTTCATGTGCGTGTGCAGGCAGGTGCCACAATACTTTTGACAATATAGTGTATGTGCATACGTTTAGTAAGTAAACCACTCTCAATGCGTGGGAAAGGGTAGAAAAATAAACACACAAAGCCTTTCAAATCAATATGCAAATGACAATCTGATTGTATATTATCCTATACTATCCTGTCTGAGTATAAGCCAAAGTGATTGTTTATGGAAACTCTTGTACTACAATCTGTACTGTCAGATTGCAAAATGTGTTGTCAGCTTAGTATGTGTTCCACACATTAGATAGAAAACAAACCTCTTACTATGAAACTGCTCACCAGATTGCAGTATGGTATGTATGGTACAGTGTTTGAGGAAGGAAGGGCAGATACAGTATTTCACTTCCTGCTGTTCTAAAGGTGTCCATACAGATTAGATATACAGATAGATTTTCCAAAGAACATTAATTTAAACCACACACCCAAAACAACATATACAGTAAGCAAGTCAGAAATTATTATACAAGGGGTCTTCAAAAAGTTTCCGCACTTTTTTTATATGTAATAGAGTTAAAAAAGTGAGGAAACTTTTCGAAGAACCCTCGTATCTATATTTATTCCAGGTCAAGCCAAGGCATTATAATGACAAATCAGTCCCATATTTCTCTCATGGCAGTATTCTCCAAAACATGCTAGTTAAAAAAAAGTGTAAGATCAATATATTATGGAATCTTATTTAAATACACATCTACAACCGAAGGGTTGGGCTGCAATATGGGAGTTGACTAGGTTGTCCTTTCCAAAACATAATAGCGTTTCAAACCAATTATAAATGTCTGACCGTCGGTACCTAGTCCCAGCAAGTGTTGCTAAATACCTTGCTATGTACCTCTCCACTTGTTTTAGAGGCTTTAGTGAGCTGGGTACATAGGTACACATTTGGTGGACTTGTCCCCTTGTGCAGCACTTTTAGCTGAAGTTTATCATATCATCTCCACACTTGTCAAAATGCCAATCTCTCTTGACCGAGTCTAACCCCTATTGAATCATTGTACACATGGTTTAACTTAAGCCTCGTACACACGAGCTGATGGTTGGTCAACTCTTGTCCAAATTGGGAGACGGCGGTTTGGTCTAGCGTACTGACATGAGTCAAGTAAACAACAAGCCAAATGTAGTGACATGTTACGAGCGTATAACAAGGAAGTTCAGGTGAATGTGATTTGTGAATTACGAACACAGGTTACATGACCGAGCACTTCTCCTGGATTCCAAGCATGCGTGTTTGCACTTCCAAATTTTTGTTGGCCAACTTCTGTACACACAAGCCAACAATCGTCCAATGCCTTGTTGGTCAACACAAGTTTTCTAGTCTCCTGGACGACAATTGAAAATCGGCTGTAGAATGGTGCGTACACATGATCAGATTTTTGGCCAACAGGCTGTTGGACGACCGTTGTTGACTGATAATCAAACCGTGTGTACGGGCCTTTAGGCTCAGTTTAAACTTTCCTTGCAGGTCACAAAGGCGTCTAAACAAACAATTGCAAAGCCATGGAAAGCTCCAAAATCGTGCATACTTGGGATTAAGCACAGGATTACTCAATCTATTATTCATAGCAAAATCGAGGTGACTCTGTTGGACAGAGTGCCTAAATATTTAAAGTTATGGTAACCCTGGGTGGATAACTTTTTTCCCTCTGGCTTCTATCAATACATTGTCTGTTCACTATTGCGATGTTATTTGAATTTTGTACTCTAAGTGCATTTATTGTGAGTGCATTCACCATTCTATTTTGTATTTTGTGCACTGTACTGAATCTATTGAGGTATCTGAAACTGAATAAAAATATTGAATACGATTAAGTTTTTCTGGTGCAGGTAGGCAGTCTGTAAATTTGTAACCATGTCAATGTCTGTGGGGATGAGGAAGAAAAGGAGGCACACACCCCGAGTGGTTAACAAATTCCAGGTAAAATAGCAGTTGTCAGTCAAAAACATCTATTATAGCCAGTTGTTAGCTGATTCCACCACCCAACCTAATTGGTTGGTTGGTGGTATCTGCTGGACCTGTAGAACTGAGGATTATTACGCAATGCAGCCAAAAATAGCTGGACTAGTTAATAATCTTATGTCTGTTGGTACATAATGAGAGCCCAGACTAACAAAACATAAAGCATTGTACTGTTCAACCTATTCCCAGTTATTATTTTAATGCAACCTGTGAAATTAATATTAAACAATAAGTTTATTATTATTTTTTTGCTGGAGCCTGTCAGGCTCCTGCACAGTCATCCCTTAGCTTTGTGCCCATATGGGGTTTCAGTTACAAAAGTGGATACACTCAAATACAGGGGATGTGTTACTGGCTGAATCCCCAGGTGAAAACAAAGGGAAAAAAGCCTGAAAAAAATAAATGCAGCCACCAGAAGAGCACCGGAACAGGTGCATCTGAACTACTACCTCATGCGCAATGCCTGGTGAGCCTCTAGAACACAGCCTGTGAAGTCTCTGTAAACCTCCATATAGTCCATGCACAAAAAAGGAGAAAGGCTGTTGCCATGGAAGTCAGCTAAAACATTGTCTTATTAATGCATGTGAACAACAGTGGAAAAGAAAGCCATAGAAAACATTGTTTTTTGTCACTTATTTGTTTGCCATGATTAAGCCCTGACGGCCAAAACGCGTTGGCTTTGTTTTTGACTGTTCACATGCAATGATAAAACAATGTTTTAGCCGATTTCCACAGCACCAGCCTTTCTCCTTTTATAAATGCAGCCACCACATCTAAGGATTGGTAGGCTCCAAAATATTACATTTTGGGCTTTGGATTTAATACAGCTTTAAATAGATGGTAATGTCATTTTTAAGACACAAAATCATGAAAACCTATTAAAATAACAAAATAAGGACATGTTAGAAGGATTGCAAAAATTCAACACAGGCAATTATACGGCAAACTGCATTTACTATTAAAAAATGTATGGTAACACGCATAGACACTGACAATATAAACCTCCTTATATATTAAATAAGATTTACTTGGGCAAAACAGAGATGGAAAAGACTTAAGAATGTTGGTCAACAAAAAAAAGTTATTAGCCAATGGTAATTAAATATATAGGACCAAACAAATTCTTGGATTGTTAAAAAGGAAGTTGAACATGTGAAACTAATATATTATTTCCTCTGTATAAATTATGTGTAAGGCCACATTACAAATATGGAGTCAAGATTTTGGTAGCACATTTTAAATGCATGAAAGTGTTTAATACATACATAAGGGGGTTTGGGGGAACTGAATTAATAAAATAAATACATTGATACAGGGAACTTTGGATCATAATAGCAGGAGAGAAGTGAGAAGTTGAACCTAATGAACATCAATTGACCTTACAAATTATTATTATTATTATTCATAATAATATTAATATTATGGTTTGTTATCTATAACAAAATATTTTTTATGGAACCCATCTTTGCTGGGACAATATGGATAAAAAGGAATCAACAAATATACTTAAATAACAATGATTCACAAACACTTGTACCATAGTCACACACATTTTGTAAACTATATCACTCCCACTTTGGTTTGCATTATCTTTTTTTTCTAATTGGTATACTGGTTAAACTTGCTGACTGTATCTGTAAATCTCTTCCTTGGGGATATCTCTCACAATCTGCACATCTCCTCAGCCATTTTCTCACCACATAAAACTGCAATAATTATTCTCATTCCATTGTAATGTGCAATTACAGCCTCTAATTCTGAACAAATACTCTGCCAGCAGAATTCTAATGTACAGTATCTTATTAAAAAGTTGTCTTAATTGCTTGAACTGTTTCGTCTTTTTTTATTGTAGCAAAACCCCCGCAGGAGATGCTGGAAATGTTGGACTCTTGTATAATTTCCAGTGATGACCCACCTTGCAATTGGACCCAACAGTACACCAAAACAGTATTAGTGATAATTGGGCTTTATTAAAGCAGAGATAAGCCCTGCAGGAAAGTATTGGATAAACAGGCTTGGCAGTGGTAAATAACAGCTGAAGGACAGTAATGAAATGCAATGAACATACCTGAGATTGGTTCAAGGCATGTTTGCTGAACTTTACTGAAGTTCAGGTGCCAAATCCAAGCCACAGTGAATCCAACTGGAGCTCAATGTTAAAAAATAGAGTTGAGCGAACACCTGGACGTTCGGGTTCTGCTGGTCCGTCCGAACTTCGGGACAAAGTCCGGGTCCGGGTCCGGACGGAACCCGAACGATCGCACGGACACGTCTTGGGCTTGCAGGTCCACAAGCGAGTTGAGATAAAAAATTGTAACTCGAGGTCAACCTAAGTGACACCGAACCTAAACCGTGGACTTGAAGTCATTTCAAGTCGTTTGTACGGAACTTGGTTAGAGTCCATACAAGTAACGTAAAGTAATGACAGGAAGTCGACAATAAATGGTGACGGTTCGGACAAATAGGTTATGAAAGGACGTCCCGAATAGAGACGAAATTATTTCGGGTTAATAGTGATTATGACAAAACCACATGACAACCCAGGTTAACGTTCCACCCAGTAGTGACCTTTAATATGTTCTCAGGTTG
>BLSH010511829.1:923401-944644 GCA_018402905.1 Glandirana rugosa | reverse complement strand
GCAGCGGTATGTGAAATCTCTAATTTCTGCTATCTGTCCTCAGAGCAACAGCACAGACAGCAGTAGTAAAGTAATCTATCTCAGGATGCAGGATCAGGTCTTAAAATGTCTCAAATCTGTCCCTCACGCAGTCAGCTACCTTTCCCTACACTAACCCAAGGAGCATGTGACTGCAGCACTGTGACTCCAGCTTATAAAGAGGCTGGGTCACATGATGCACCGGCCAATCACAGCCATGCCATTAGTAGGCATGGCTGTGATGGCTTCTAAGGGCAAACCAGTGAAACACTTGTTGATTGGCTGCCCTGCAGCTTCTCAACACGTGGAGTAAAATAGCAGAACCCTGGACCGAACCCGAACGATTTTTGAAATGTCCGGGTCCGGGTCCGTGCCACGGACACCCGAAAGTTCGGTACGGACCCGAACGTTACAGTCCAGGTTCGCTCAACACTACTAGTGAGTGGCATTGCAGTCAGGAGGACTGGGGAGGCATTCCTGAGAGAACTGGGAGCATGCAGTCTGGGATGGATGCAGAGCCAGCAATGTGGAATGCAATGTCATGGGCAGTGGAGTCGGGTAGCTGCAGCCAGGAGGGCTGGCAATGCCTGAAGAGGGCTGACTGGGATCAGTAGTCAACCAAATCAGGACAGCTAGCAAAGGAACTGTTTCTTTTTCTCTGCTACACCATAGGGGCCTGCGGTCCCAGCCTGCAAAAGGCAATTGCTAAGGCCTAATGAAGTCAGTGCTAGGCCTGAACTCTTAAATGCTAGCTGTGCCTGGGAAGTCAAGCAAATAGTGTGCTGGAGGAAGAGAAGAGTGTATATACTGGAGTTTATATAAGTTGTCCTATCAAGAACTGTTCAAATTCTCCTGGGCATCCCATATTTCCTATTCCCCATCCAAGTTAAATTATCCTCAATAAAATACAAAAAAACAAAGCTATGGACTATTCATTGTCTTGGAATGTCTGAGAGGTGAATGCCAGGATGGGCAGGGTGACAGGTAGACCACAATACTCAGCAGCCCCTATGGGGGTTCCGCTACAAATAGTTGTACAATAATCAGTGGCAAAAATCAGTTGACTGTAGACTATGTCACAGAATTTTAGTACGTTTTACAGTTGGGGGTTGATCCAGAGATCAATAACTGTAAATCTATAGCCATTTGTCAGGGGAATTATTGGTAATTCTAAACTTTAGTTTGATACCCGTGTCTAAAAATGTTTCTTTACACAGTGTAGTTGGATGTGTTTTTCTTACATTTTACATGTATTATTATTGATCCCACTGGAAATCCTATTTGTACATTTGCCTCATCGAGACATGTAGTGCTTCAAAAAAGGTTGAGAGTGGGCCAGGTATATCTAGGGACATTAAACGAGGTGTAAGTTTGCAAAGTTTGTCATGAAGATCTATCTATGTAAGATATGGTATTTCAAGTTAGAAAGTTTGAGAAAACATGTCACCTGCTAAACCTCAGAACTGCTCAACCCCTCTCACCACTAAGACCCACTCTTTTATTCAGTTTTCACTACATTTTATAAGGTGTAATTTGTGTTGTCAAGGCAAGCATTAAGCACTTGATATAAAATATATTTTACAACATCAGTTTTCTGACTTCCTTTCTTTACACTCCATTGGTGAGGTGCTATATCTGCTGGACCTCTGGTAAATACCCCTTTCCCTCTTAATTAACGTGACTCTGCTGTCAGCCAATAGTTTAATAAGAAACATAAAATGTTCACATTCTGATCAAATTTGTGTTTTCTAAATCAGAATTCATACATGTTTATTTTTACCGTACTAAAACTTTGTGCATTTCATTTTTATATGACTTCAGTGTAACAATATTAAAATGAGTGGAAGTGCACTGCATGAAAAATGAATAATTTTAACAGCGAGTAAATTGTGGTTATTGGAGTGAAAGCTTTGACCCTCTCACAGTGCATTGTTCAATCTGTCAGAAAAAAATGGAAAGAGTATAGTACAACTGCAAACCTACCAAGACATGGCCGTCCACCTAAACTTACAGACCAGGCAAGGAGAGCATTAATCAAAGAAGCAGCCAAGAGGCCCATGGTAACTTTGGAGGACATGCAGAGATCTACAATTCAGGTGGGAGAATCTGTCCACACGACAACTTAGTCGTGCACTCCACAAGACTGGCCTTTATGGAAGAGTGGCAAGAAGAAAGCCATTGTTGAATGAAAGCCATAAGAAGTGGACTTTGCAGTTTGCGAGAAGCCATGTGGGGGATACAGCAAACATGTGCTCTGGTCAGATGAGACCAAAATTGAACTTTTTGGCCTAAAAGCAAAACGCTATGTGTGGCAGAAACTATCACTGCACATCACCCTGAACACGCCATCTCCACCATAAAACATGGTGGTGGCAGCATTACGTTGCAGGGATGCTTTTCTTTAGCTGGGACAGGGAAGCTGGTCAGAGTTGATGGGCAGATGGATGAAGCCAAATACAGGGAAATCTTAGAAGAAAACCTGGTAGAGTCTGCAAAAGACTTGAGACTGGGGTGGAGATTCACCTTCCAGCAGGATAATGACCCTAAACATACAGCCAAAGCTACAATGGAATAGTTTAGATCAAAGCATATGCATGTGTTGGAATGGCCCAGTCAGAGTCCAGACCTAAATCCAATTGAGAATCTGTTCACAGATGTTCTCCATCCATTCTGACAGAGCTTGAGTTATTTTGCAAAGAAAAATGGACAACAATTTCCCTCTCTAGATGTGCAAAGCTGGTAGAGACATACCCAAAAAGGCTTGCAGTTGTAATTGAAGCAAAAAGTGGTTCAACAAAGTATTGACTCCAATACCCAAATAAAATACATTTACACTTTTGGTTGTAACATGACAAAATGTGGAAAATTTCAAGGGGTATGAATACTTTTGCAAGGCACTGTATCAAGGGAAGATTTATTCATTTAATCTTCCCGTATTGTGGGTTGATGAACATTACCAAATTAAAAAATGAAAAAATTAAAAAGAAAATTACTTCACCCATTCTAAAAAACTGTTATCCTTTCTGAAAAATTCTTCAAAATTGTTCAAAACACCACATAGGAGGTGATTAAAAAATACTGGAGGCACAAAATATGTCAAAATTGGAAAGCCAATAGTATCCATTCAATGGTGACCAATTAGAAATCAATATTACTTTTTTTTTACCATTAAATGAAAGGTAATGTGTTACTAAGCATCAAATAAATCAAAATACATTTCCCTAAAATTTTGTTAAAAATCTTTAGACTTTGGTGGAATATTGCCATTTTAGCCAAATGCGTTGGAGTAAAACAGGGAAGGTGTTATTTTGGACTTTTAAAGTGGTTGTTAACCCACCATTAATGGCCCATGCACAGAATCCAAAAATCAGATGAAAAACACAGCATACGATGCGATACATACAATAATCGGATCGTTAGTACACAGCTTACGAGAGCTGACCATGACAATTCATCTGATAATATTCGATCGGACATACATGAAAATTTTAATTGCATGATAACACATCATACAATTTTCATTTAATCAGTACAGTTGTCGTCCGAAAATACAATACAAATACACTACAACACGTCATCACTTCAGATTTTTTATTCTGTCGTACGAGAATTTTCGTGACTTTAGTAAACTGCTGATTCGATCTGAGATCAGTATGCAAAAACAATGGACAATCTGACGTCTGATTTTTGGATGGTGTGTATGGGGCATACCATTCACTGCCAGCCCCTCCACTTTATTAATGAAAAGCACACTGTGTAAATATTTTACAAAAACAAGCTTTGTAAATAGTTCTTTTGAGCTGTCTTCAGGCTGGTCCTGTGACTTGCGGCTGCTTCTCAGCTCCGATGGATGGATACTGCAGGAGGGGCCGGGATCTCCCTCCCTCACGTGGCCGCTCAATCTCTTCTGCAGATGCCTTGTCTCGGAGCTGGGAAGCGGACACGAGTCACATGACCGGCCTGAAGACAGCTCAAAAGAACTTTTACAGCGCTTGTTTTTATAAAATATTTACACAGTATGCTCTGCATTAATAAAGTGGAGGGTCTGGCAGTGTACATTAATATTATTAATAATAGTGGCGGATGGCGGGGGCGGGTAGTGGGGGATCAGAGACACACACAGAAAGGAGTTGACTGGCTGGGAGGAGGGAATGAGGGAGAGATTAGAGCAGGGCTGCTGACAACACAAACCATGGTGGCCAGGGCTCAGAAGCCCTAGCTTCATTGTCTATGCAGGGATGAGGATACAGGAAGTGTCAGGTTCAGGGGTTTTTTATAGTTTAGAGGGGGCAGATTACACAGCACAAGCCCTGTGCTGTTTAATCTGCTTTAAGAGACCAGGATCACTGTATTTTTTTTTGGGTTAACAAACACTTTAAATGTTTTGACTTTAAATGGCTGTTGAGGGTTATAGAAGCTCTTTCAACTATCCAGGATCTTTTGTGTGCCAAAAACCTTATTATTAAAAACGATAAATACAAATACAAAGTACACTAATTAAAATACACTAAACAACCTTTAAATTAAGTAAAAAAAAGAGTAAACATTTTTTTTTTCAAGCAAATTTCACCTTAGCAGCTCAATATGCAAATTCAAAAATTCTGCTTTGATAAAATTTTGCTAGTGGTAAAAACAGTAATTTTGTGATGAAATCAATTGTGCTGAAATCACTTGACTTATCTGTATCTGTACTATTGGTAATTGTTGGTAGTAATTATAATGTTGCACTCATTTTCAGGCTTCTGCTGGAATTTCAGTCTTCTGAGATTTTAGAAAAATATTTATTCCTTAGCAAGTAGGTCAATTGGTTTTTACTGTTTCAGCATACTTTTGTTGTTCCAAAAAAAAAAAAAACTTAAATCTTCATCATGTTTTGCCTGTTATTTCCAGTTAATGGCTGTGAATCCAGCTAGCAGTTTGTTTTTCCTTTTGATGCCCTGGTTTCCTCCAACAATCCAAAAACAAAGGGAAAGGTTAATTGGCATCTGACTAATTTGGTATTATGCTGTAAATTGTGCTAGAGCAGGGATTCGAGTTGGAAAATATGAATTCAGTAAAGTGTTACAGTAAATAATTAACTACAAACAAGAGTCTAAATGCTCAGTTATTAATGAAAACATTGATTTGCAGAGTAGGCGAATTGCTGTATTGCAGATTTGTTGATAGTCTGGAATAGATGCACAGAAAAATCATGCAATTCATGAATCTTGAGGTCTTGTATTCCTGAACTTTGTGATTATCTGTGGTTCTGATAGATCCTTATGCCAATATTTAAACAAACCAAAAATGAGCAAATTAATAATTTTTGTTATTCACACATCATTGAAAATAAGAAGGAAATAATGTCAGCTTGAAACTTCATGACTTGTACAAAAGCAGTGGTAAGTATTTGCAGTACTGATATGCCATAAGGTATTTTTACTTGGTGAATGGGATATATAATTTGTAATTTATGTTGCACATGCAGTAACTATCGTAATTCACAGTAATTTACAATAGCTAAAGAAATCTTACAACCACTGCTTGACAATGTCCAGAAGTATATGGACAATTTGTAAAATTAAAGAAAGTTGATTACATTTGTTTGTAAATTCAGTAAAAGAAAAAAAAAAGCTTTAAAATATGAATTTACACCAAATTACACCAAATGCATCTTACCACTTATTAATTGGATGCAGGACTTGATATATGTGTTTTGTTTGCATCAGAGACTGATTAAAGCAGAATGGGGTCATAGGCAAGGTAGCAGCTTTGGTTCACTCATTCCCTTCAAATTACACTTCTAAGCTTCATTTCTAAGCTTTGACCAATCACGCTACCCCTCTGGTTCACTGCAGGATCATGAAAGTTGTAGCTGTGCCTACTAGACAACCGCTGGGCCGAGGCTTCTGCCTACATTGCTTTGTGGATGATCTGGCTCTGGTTTGTATGTTAGTTTCCTTATAGTTATTTGTGTGGGCAGTTCTGTGTATTGTACGCATGAGAGTAAAGAACTAATAAACAAAATAGCATCAATAAAATGTTACTACTAGATCAGTGTTATTTTAGAAAGGCATTCTTATGCTGCTACTGGAGTGTGGCCATTTATTTAGCAGTCCTTTTTTTTATAGAAAAAAAAAATAAAATCCAGATAGCAGACTTGCTTGCACATATAGCTATAGAAATGAAGAAGACCAATATCCAAAACCTCAGTTATTCCCAGTGTAGTGTATACTATAGGTGGCTTAATGGTTAGCACTTCTGCCTTGTAGCACATGGGTCCTTGGCCAGGGTCCCAGTCAGTTACCTATCTGCATTGAGTTTACATGTGTTTTCCCTGTGCTTGTATGGACACTCTGGGTACACTTCAAAGATGATACATGGGCCAGTTATATATATACTGTGTATGTGTGTGTGTGTATACATATATATATATATGAAACCAATAGTAGTTCATATGGCCAGCGGCTTAGAACCAGGAAGTTACTACGAGACTACACATCCCAGAATGCCTGTGTCACCAGAGGAGTTGCTGGGGGAGGTTTTAAGGCTAGACCAGGGCAGCTTTACAGAGCCCTGGTAACCCGCCACACTATCCAGCGGCATCTTGGCTTCTCAGGGTCGGATGAGCAACCATCTCTCCCTGGACTGCTTCCCCATGTCCCCGGGTACATCCCGGATTCAGAATTGGGGCAGATCAGCACCCACTTGTGGAGCAGATTGGGCCGTTGTAGCGCCCGCCATCCCGCGGCTGTTGCCATCTTTTCGGCCTGTACATTATCCGAAGGCATCCTTGCTTCTCAGGGACTGGTGAGCACCTACTGCCCCCTAGGCTGCTTCCCCACATCCCCAGCTATATCTCGGACCTAAAATTGGGACAGACTAACGCTTGCACGCGGAGCAGATTGGGCTGTTGTAGTGCCAGTCATCCCACGGCCGTCACCATCTTTGCGGCCTACAACCGCGATCATCCACTGAGAACCAGGCATCCCTCCTCTGACCTCCGACCAACCATCCAACATAGTCTCAAGGCCACAGCACTCAGCATATCTTTCCAGGTGGACCTCACAGCCTGCCAGCCTCCCTGGCCCGCAGCTCTGGTCGCGGCCTACTGAGACCTGATATAGAACACCATCCTACTGGTTCCAGCCCCCTATCTCGGCCTAACCCAGTCCTGCACTAGACACGGGAAGTGAGGCCCGGGCTGCCAAAGACACTGGACTCCCCTGGGGGTGTGGGATGGTTGTGGGGGCCAATTCTGTTTTCTGACCCTAAATTCCAAGTCTAAACACTACAGGGCCTAGGAGCGGTGGCCATATTGGTACGCCCAGATCACAGATGTAGGTGCCTGCTCTGTCAGGACTGTATTCTTCATCTGCCTTGCTATAATACAGCTTATACTTCACTACCAAACTTCCTGAGACTTTTATATGTGATACCCTGAATAGAACAGAAGAGAGAAGGGTGAATGCGCGGCTTCTGATCAAGATGGGCACGCGATCCTATCCCTCCGGTCCCCGCCACTTTCCTACGGCTCCCGCGCAGCAATCATCAGCTACAGGAGCCCTCCTCTCTAACTGCCAACAAGCCTGAGCAACCCATTGTGAAGATTGGCCCCAAGAAAGCAACTCCCTCACCCGCCACAGAGCCGCAGCTTTCACAGACCCTGGACAGGTACCCACTTAGGCCCGAATCCCCGGCCTCAATTATGCAGGACTACCCGCCGGACCCTGCGAACCATCTCGGGGCAGACAGGGGGAATCTTCAACTGCTCCCTCCCACCCCTGATTTATCAGCCCCTATCACTGTAGAAGTTTTGAAGTTTTAGGCTTTTGCAAAGCCTAACGCGTATTACACGAGAGGTTGGAAAGCTTGGTGAGATAACACACCTGGGGGAATGTACAGACACGCTTGAAAATAAGTTTGATGATCTAATACAGTATGTACATGTCCTGGAGGAGGATAATGCAGCCCTAAAGCACTCTGTCTCTATGCTCCAATCCCAGCAGGAAGATTTAGAGAACAGGGAGCACCGTCAGAACTTGCGGATCAGGGGGGTCCCCGAAAATGTTGGGGGCCGCGAGATTTGACCTTACCTACTGAACCTTTTCAACACCCTGGCTCCCACCATCCCTGACATGGACTGGCGTTTGGACCTGCCCACAGATCACTGGCCCCCAAACCCCTTGCAGGAACAAATCCCAGAGACATCATTGTACGCTTTACTACCATTACTACGACAGCAAGGAAGCGCTTACCCTGGCCACCCGCAATAAGTCCAGATTAGAGTTCAAAGGGGCAAAAATCCAGATTTTTAGCGATTTATCGCAAATTACCCTTGCTAAATGCTGAAGCTTCCATCCAATCACCACACACCTACAGAATCATCAGGTTACATATCGCTAGGGCTTCCCTTTTCCCCTATCTGCATCCCGAGATGGCAACCAATTTTTCTATGCGAGATCTTCGGGAGAGTGAAGCGTTCATTAGAAATCTGGGCCTCCCACCACTTCCAGAAGAAGACCTCACACCTCTCCCCTCTACACCAAGACCTCTGTCCGTTCCTGGGAGGATCTGGATCCCGACGTGGCAAAAATCGCATAAGGCTGTTTCCACCCCTCAACGTCCTCTTCCATCTAGGTATCCAACTTGGAAACCCTCTTCAATGTATATTGCCTGGCTCCATTATTTAGGCTGTGCCACAGTCAGCCTTCCTACTTAGGGACCCTTCCCACCTCCATGGGTTAATCCTCTAGTTATTATTATTATTATGGTTCCAGAACTTTTATTGTTGTTCATTCAGTTTTGAACCCCTCAGGCACTCAAGTTTGTTTTCTCTTGTTTTTTCTCAGGTCCTTTTTTAACCTGTTTTTTTTTTTTCTTTTTCTTTTAACGGAACGGTTTAGATCCTAGTGGTCTAATGCCTTTTGTTTTTATAGCATTCCATTTCATGCCTCTCGCCTATAAGGTACACCATGGACTATTATTTGCTGTTTATTTGTTAATGTCTTGTGCTACAGTAGATGTGCTTTGAATATATCTCAGTACTATGGCTTTACGGGTTCTGACATATAATGTAAAGGGTTTTAATTGCATTCAGAAACAATGGCTTGCCCTGAAGGATTCCAAATCCTCAGTGGCTGACATAATCTTAGTCCAGGAGACTCATTTTTGAACAGGGGTTCTTTTAAATTTGCTGCCAAACATTTTCCCATTTCTTTCACTGCCTCTGATCCCTCAGGAAAAGCAGGCATTGCAATACTGGTCAAACGTTTAAGTCCCCTGAGAATTAAAACTTCCTATTTGGACCCCCTAGGCAGATTTATCTTTCCTGGACTGTGATTATCTCTCCTGCTCCTTCACATTAATTAATATATATGCCCCCAATTAGGGTCAGATTCAATTTCTTACCGATGTATTAGGCAAACTTGGGAAATTTTCACAACCTTTTATGATTATTGGAGGAGACTTCAATATGACCATGTCCCCTAGAAGAGACAGACACACATTGTTTTCATCCACCCCTTCATCTAAGGTTGACCGACGGTTGAAAGCCTTCTGCAGACTTATACGTTTTCATAACCTTTTAAATATAAGCAGAATAAAGCATCTCACACATAAACAATTCACTTTCTATCCCCCCCTTCACAAGATGTACTCTAGACTAGATCATCTCTTTGTGATGACCCTTCTATTCACATCCACAGTGGCCACAAAATCAACCCCATCACTTGGTGAGATCACTCCTCTGTCCAACTAGACTCCTACCCTATGTCATTGGCATCTTAACGACTTTCTGCTCCATAACCCTGTTACTAAAGACCAACTGACCCGAGACCTTTTATGATTATTGGAGGAGACTTCAATATGACCATGTCCCCTAGAAGAGACAGACACACATTGTTTTCTTTTTTTTTTTTTTTTTTTTCTTGTCAAAAAGTTTTATTGAGTGATACAAGGAAGAATAAACAATTGTACTCACACGGTAAAAGCATCTTACATCGGTTGTTGAGGCTGAGCCCAAAGGCTTGTTAATCATATGTATCTTTACATATATACTAAAGACACACATTGTTTTCATCCACCCCTTCATCTAAGGTTGACCAACGGTTGAAAGCCTTCTGCAGACTTATACGTTTTCATAACCTTTTAAATATAAGCAGAATAAAGCATCTCACACATAAACAATTCACTTTCTATCCCCCCCTTCACAAGATGTACTCTAGACTAGATCATCTCTTTGTGATGACCCTTCTATTGACATCCACAGTGGCCACAGAAATCAACCCCATCACTTGGTGAGATCACTCCTCTGTCCAACTAGACTCCTACCCTATGTCATTGGCATCTTAACGACTTTCTGCTCCATAACCCTGTTACTAAAGACCAACTGACCCGAGACCTATCAGAGTTTTTCAGCTGAATGAACATACTGTGACAGAAGCCTCCACGCTTTGGGAAGCACATAAAGCTTATTTTAGGGGCCAGTGTATTTCTGCGGGCTCCCGTCTAAAAAAGGAAACCACTCTACAATGCTCCTCTATTCTTTCTCAATTACATAAAGCAGAAGGTCTGTTGCTTGACTCTCCTACGGTACCGAGGCTTCGCACGGTCACTTCTTTACTCAACCATTTAAAAACTCTTGATATGAATAGATGCTCCAAATCTTTACTATGGGCTAAACAGAAATTTTACGAACTATCTAATAAACCCCACAGAATGTTGGTGCATAAACTTAAACCCCGTCCATTTAATTCTTTCCCCGACTTTCTTTTACAAGCCAATAGCCCCCCTACCCATTGTCCACAAACAATGTCCAAGGTTTTTGGAGAATTCTACCAAAAGCTTTATAATTGTTTAAATGCAGACCCCAAGTATCTTTTTTCTCAAGACAAGTTTGACGCTTTCTTTGCCTCTCTGAAACTACCCAAGCTGTCTCCGTCCCAAATTTCCCTGGTTAACGCCAATATCACCCCAGAAGAATTAGGTGAAGTAGTAAAAAGCCTTACCCTCACAAAAAACTCCTGGCCCTGATGGCTTATACTACTATTATACAACCTTCCTTCCCATTTTAAGCCCCTTCCTGCTTGATTTGTTTGATTCCTTAATGCAAGGAACTCTTCCCCACCCTCAGTCACGTTTACATCATAGTTCTTCTGAAACCTGGTAAAAACCAGACTATACCAGATAACTATAGGCCCATTGCCCTACTCAATTCGGACTACAAAATATTTACGAAAATCCTAGCAAATAGACTCACTCATATAATCCCTAAACTTATACATAAAGACCAAGTAGGATTTGTATCCTCCAGACATGCTGGTGACAATACCAGACGCACCATTGACCTCATAGACTTATTAAATAAAACCTCCCCCATCCCTTATTTTGAGCTTAGGTGCTCAGAAAGCCTTTGACAGGCTCAGCTGGCCCTACATGTTTGCTACCCTTTCCCGATATGGATTTACAGGCCCATTTGTTGCTGCTCTCCAAGGCCCTCCGATTCCTCCTATATTGTATTGTATTGTAACTGTACTGTCTGCCCTCATATTGTAAAGAGCTACGCAAACTGTTGGCACTATATAAATCCTGTATGATAATGATATTCATGTTCTACTTCACAAGTACAATTATCCTCATTTTTGTCACCATCCTTTTCCCTCTGTAATGGCATTAGGCAAGGATGTCCCCTATCTCCCTTACTCTTTATCCTATGCCTAGAGCCCTTGGCTGACACCATCAGGGCACACCCAGACATCTGCAGAGTCTTGTTACAACAAAGGGAGTATAAGTTATCACTTTCTGCCGATGAAGTACTTCTAACGTTAACAAAACTCCACACATCTCTCCCCAATCTCCGCTCCTTGTTAAACAAATTTAGATTCCTCTCAGGCTATAAAGTAAACCCAGATAAAACGAAAGCCCTTCCTATACATATTCCTCCCTCATTATTAACCACATTGCAAAATAACTTCCCTTATCATTGGTGCTCTTCATCTCTCAAATATCTGGGCATACATCTCACTACATCTTACAACACTCTTTATCAAGCAAATTACCCCCCGCTCATCTCAGAAATTAACCAACTTCTGTGTCAATGAGAGGAATAACCTCTGTCTCTTCTAGGGAGGATAAATGTTCTCAAGATGTTCATAATTCCTAAAATGCTATACTTATTTGAAACCTTGCCTATAAATGTTCCAACGACACAGCTTAAACACATCCAGAGGTCTTTTCTTAGGTTTATTTGGTGCAACGGTGCCCACAGGATCGCAAGCTCAGTGGTTTTCGCTCCTCGCTCTTGGGGGGGACTTGGCGCCCCAGATATTGCCAAATATTTTCTAGCTACACATCTTAGAGCAACCATCTCCTGGATGGTGAGGTTTGCCTCCAGCAGATAGTCTGAGATTGAACTTAGTATAACTCGTCTGCTACACCTATGTTCTTTACTCTGGTCAGACCCAAACTCATCAATTTCACAACTTAAGAGTCAACGTCTAGGTCCAATGATGTTTACTCTTTCTATCTGGAAGAAAAGTCTCAAAAGATTTTACCTCTCCTGTTCATGCCCACCTCTCCTTAACATACTTTTCAACTCAGATATACCTGATAGCCTATCTTATAGCCGCATGTACCCATGTCACTGGCTGGCATTTTCCAGCTCCGAGACCTAGTACACCCAGTGACAAGAAAACAAATTCCCTTTCAAGAACTACATGACAAACATGAGATCCCACACAAAATCTTCTTTTCTTACCTCCAAATTTAACACGTTTTTGGTTCCAAATCTCTGACCTTCTCTCTGGAAAAACCTAAAACCTAGAGTATTTAAGTTATTGTGTGCCCAAGGCCCATATCAATCTGGCCTTATCTCATCGATATATAAAATCCTACATGAGTCTCCTCCACTCACAGAGGCTTCTCATGGTTATATGCAAAAATGGGCCAACATCATTCAAATGCTCATATCTCTCCCACAATGGGGAAAAATCTGGGATTCAATTTCCAAATCCTCTAGATGCGCGGAACAGAGGGAGACGACCTATAAAATTATTTTATTCTGGTACAGAACACCAGAAATCCTACATAAATACAACCCTCCCCGTCCTCCCCCCCAGACATGTTGGAGATGTTCCAAGGCTACAGGCACACACTACCACATTTTCTGGGACTGCCCAGTGATCCAACCTTTTTGGATCTCAGGGCAATCTCTCTTACAAGATCTATTTGGTATAGATTTAGATCCAGTGAACTATTTATTAGGACTCTCAGTACAAGGGGTTTCTAAATATACTAGTAGGTTGATGACTTTCATTCTATTAGCCGCCAAAAAAGCGATACCTAAATATTGGCTGTCCTCTACACCCCCTACACGGTCCCAACTCCTACAAAATATTGCTCAAATTCCTAGAATGGAGCACCTGACAGCAACAATTCATGATACTCTACCTAACTTTTCAAATATCTGGGACTTATGGGACACTTCTAGTCATAACCCAGAAGCCATTCCACACATATCTGAATAACTCCTACATTTTTAATGACATACCTTACTGATTTTTCTTACCCTCACCCTTTAAATAGCTGACGAGCTAGAATCCATGGTGTATCCCCCCCCCCCTTTACTCTTTACAACTCTTTCTTCTTTCTATGTTATATTATGTTTTCTTAGTATTACCATATGGAGCATTGCTTCACCTTATAGACTGGCCAGTCGAGCTACATTAGGATATTGAGGACTTCCTTCATATATGCAAAAGGCTCTACAGGTTGAAACACCTGCTCTCACTCACTTGTTGTTTCTTCATTTTGAAGATCTGTGACTTTTCAAATGTACTGTTACATTTTTATTTTCATAAGGTTTGATATATATTTTCAGACATATCCTGATGTTTGATGTTTGTATTACCTTGAAAATGCTCAATAAACATACAATTATAAAAAAAAGGCTAGACCAGAGGAGGTGGCGCTCTCTTCTTCCTGGGCTGGGTCAGACATTCACCTCCCTGCGCTGGGGAGAAATGGATTGCAGCCTACTACGAAGGGATCCAAGGCCTCCGAGTGGACCTGGAAGATCCGCCGTAGAGGGTTGTGGGCTGGAGGGCATCACAGCATCATCCTACCTAGTGGTGGTCACCCTCGTGTTTGCTGGGCAACAGGCCGTCATCCTCGGCTCTGCCATTGGGAAGTTCCGCGCCTGCAGCCACCGTTCCAGGGGATCCCATTGTGTTCTACAGTTGGTGGGAGGGCTGATGCCCATTGCCCCCGGCCTCATTAATTGCCATAGCACTTGTTGAACACTGTGTATAGGCACCTTGCACCTGGAGACATCTTAACATCTCACACAGACACTGTACACAGACATCCTTGCCCTAATACATTGGAGGAATACTCTTTGTTTTACCAGCCTGGCTGTTTGCTTGCTCGATTACACCAAGCCACACTTAGGATACAAATTTGAAAGGACCTTTATTGCCAGTGAAGAGGCCTGTCTCCTGGACATTGCTGTTGCTATTCCAACAAGGGCCCGGGTCATCTTTGCTATAATGCAGAACTTCCCTTCAGGGTGAATAAAGTGTATAGGCCGGCCTCTGATATCCCCTTTAGTTGGGATTCTATTCAGTATAGATATTAGAGTGAATAAGATTACTACAAATAATCCTCCTGTTGTAAAATACGTTCTGTTTACTTTGTTTGTTGCACATCAATTTCTGTGAATGTTATAATCTGTTTCAAACAGGGGGGGTTCTATATCTGAGCTTACACAACCTCAAAGCTTGGGTGTCTGAAAGTACTATACTTTGGCTTTAGTAAAGACTAAGCGTGAATTCTTAAAACCTGTGTCATAGTGTTTTTGCAGTAGGTACCTAATAACATGTCTAAACCAAGAGTGTCAGGGGCGTTGGAGTGCCAAGGGGGTCAGGGTAATGTAGAGGAACTGGAAATACTAAGCAGCCCCCCTGGGGGCGGTGCTACATTTGGGGGCTCGTCCGGCATCCCCTCTGCACATGGCCCCAGCCAACTAGGGCAAGAACCCAGGGTTGTGAAAGACCCAGCCTACAACCTCGCAGCTGCATGGGGAAAGCATCAAGGGGCTCCAAGTGGGAGAGTACCGTGTCAGTTGGAAAAGACTCCACTGGAAAAGGTGCCCCTCCTGCTTTGTTTTACGCTGACATGAGCAGGTTGGTAGATAGCTTGGTGAAGAATAGATCCGGGGGTGCGAGCCAGGGCTACCGTAGGCTTCGGTTCTTTTCTGGATTATTGCCTACCCCTACTGGAGAGGAAGAGTTTGAAACCTGGATGATCCAGGCCATACAGGCTGCATAGGAGTGGCGTGTTTCTGAAACTGTGAAGAGACAGTGGCTCAGAGAGAGTCTTAGGGGCCCAGCAGCTGAACTAATACAAAACCTGAGGATGGGGAAAAAAGCTTGCATTGCATCACCTATACGCAGTGTTTGGGAGAGTTGAGACTATTGCAGACTTAATATATAAGTTTAACCATACTCACCAAGAGAGAGGAGAGAAGCTCTCAGAATACATATCTCAAGTAGATAGGATGCACCATCAGATCATTCTCATGAAGGGGATCGACCTGAAGGATGTGGACCAAACCCGCTTAGACCGAGTAATACAAGGGGCCCATCCAAATCATCGTCTTGAAGTTGCTGTTAAAAGGGACACAAATAGTCCCTACGTACCCTAAATTGATGAGGAAAGTGAGGGAAGAGGAAGCCCTAATCGGAGAGAAGAGTAGGGATGAGCCGAACACCCACCCGGTTCGGTTCGTACCAGAACATGTGAACAGACAAAAAGTTTGGGCGAACATTCGAACACTGTTAAAGTCTATGGGACCCGAACATGAAAAATCAAATTTTAAAGGCTTATATGCAATGTTATTGCCCTAAAAAGTGAATGGGGACCCAGACCCTACCCTAGGGGACATGTATCAATGAAAAAAAAAGTTTTTATATCAATCTTTTTTTCAGGAGCAGTGAATTTAATAATGCTTATAGTGAAAAAAAATTGAAAAAATCCTTTAAATATTGTGCCTGGTGGGTGTCCTTAGTCTGTGTGAAAAAGGGTGCATCTCTGTGAGGTGTAGAACATAGCCAGAGCAAAATGACATTTCCATTGGAAAAATTGTCATTTAAAATTGCGGCTGTACAAAAAATCACTGAAAAAAAGTGCATGGGGTTCCCCCCCAGTCCAAACCAGGCTCTTCGGGTCAGGTTTGGACATTAAGGGGAACCCTGCGCCAAATTTAAAAAAAATTGACGTGGGGTTCCCCCTAAAATCCGAACCGGATCTTTACCGAGCATGCAGCCCTGGCTGGTTAGGTTGGGGGGATGGATGAGTGCCCCCCATCCTGAACCGTACCAGGCTACATGCCCTCAACATGGGGAGTATGGGTGCTTTGGGGGAGGGGGGTTCTGCCCCCCACCTCAAAGCACCTTGTCCCCATGTTGATGGGGACAAGAGTCTCTTCCCCACAAGCCTGGCTGATGCTTGTGGAGGTCTGCGGACGGGGGCTTATCAGGATCTGGAAGCCCCCTTTAATAAGGGGGCCCCCAGATCCCGGCTCCCCCATATGTGCATAGGTATGGGGTATATTGTACCCCTACCCATTCACCAAAAAAGGAGCGTAGTGGTACAAAAAACAAGAGGCAGTATTTGACAAGTCCTTTATTGTGTAAAAAAAGCTCTTTTCTTTTTTCTTCTTTCTTCCTCCGGTCTTCCTCCAACTTCTCCTGCCCCGGTTCTTCTTATGCTTCTTCTTTCAGTCTTCTTGCTTCCTCTCTTCATCTTCAATCTTCACCTTCATCTTCTTCTTTCACCGCCGCCGCTCTCTTCACTGCTGCAGCCCTGCCCCTGTGCGTCTCCCAGAATGGGTGGTCTTCACAATGACAGTTTTTTTATAAGGAGGGGCGGGGCCACCCGGTGATGTAAATGGGTGACCTGCCCCCTTTGAGAGTGTATAACGTCAGAAGGGGGCGGGTTCACTCAGTTATGGCACTGGGTGGCCCAGCCCCTTCTTATAAAAGAAGTGTCATTATGATGACAGCCCATTCTGGGAGACGCGCAGGGGCCGGGCTACAGCACTGGGGAGAGCGGCGGCGGTGAAAGAAGAAGGAAGAAGATGAAGATTGAAGACGAAGAGAGGAAGGAAGAAGACTAAAAGAACAAGCAGAGGACCAGAAGAAGGACCGAGGCAGGAGAAGATGGAGGAAGAAAGAAGAAGAGCTATTTTATACAATAAAGGACTTGTCAAAAAACTGCCTCTTGTGTTTTTACCACTACACTCCTTTTTTGGTGAATGGGTACAATGTACTCCATACCTGTTCACATGGGGGGTCGGGATCTGGGGGCCCCCTTATTAAAGGGGGCTTCCAGATTCTGATAAGCCCCCTGCCAGCAGACCCCCACAACCACTGGCCAGGGTTGTGGGGATGAGGCCCTTCTCCCCATAACATGGGACAAGATGCTTTGGGGGCAACCTCAAAGCATCCTCCCCATGTTGAGGGCATGTGGCCTGGTATGGTTCGGAGGGGGGGTGCTTGCATGTCCCCACCCCCTCCTGCCATGCCAGGGCTGTGTGCTCAGATAAGGGTCTGGTTTGGATTTTGGGGAGGACCCCACACAATTTTTTTTTTAATTTGGCACAGGGTTCTCCTTAAAATCCATACCAGACCTGAAGGGCCTGGTTTGGATTTTGGGGGGGGGGGCCCACGTAATTTTTTTAAAACATTTTGTCACGGGGTTCCCCTTAAATTTCATACCAGACCTGAACGTTCTGGTTTGGATTTTGGGGAGGAACCTTACGTCATTTTTTTTTAAATTTTGGCGCGGACCCTGCTGTTGTAAATTAGTTAAAAAATTGTGATGAAATCCCCCAGTCATACAGGTGGCGAAAAATTGGGTCTTGGATTCTGGCGGTGCCAGAACACTCTAACCCCTTGCAGTTATTCTTGTTGGACGGAGGAACAGGGCCTGATGTTGTAAATTAGTTTAAAAATTGTGACGAAAGCCCTAGTCAAACAGGTGGCCAAAAATTGGGCCTTGGGTGCTGGCGGTGCCAGAACACTGTAACCCCTTGTAGTTACTCTTGTTGGACGGAGGAACAGGGCCTGATGTTGTAAATTAGTTTACAAATTGTGACCAAAGCCCCCAGTCAAACAGGTGGCCAAAAATTGGGCCTTGGGTGCTGGCGGTACCAGAACACTCTAACCCCTTGCAGTTACTCTTGTTGGACAGAGGAACAGAACCTGATGTTGTAAATTAGTTTACAAATTGTGACGAAAGCCCCCAGTCAAACAAGTGGTGAAAAATTGAGCCTTGGGTGCTGGCGGTGCCAGAACACTCTAACCCCTTGCAGTTACTCTTGTTGGATGGAGGAACAGGGCCTGATGCTGTAAATTAGTTGAAAAATTGTGACAAAAGCCCCCAGTCAAACAGGTGGAAAAAAATTGGGCCTTGGGTGCTGGCGGTGCCAGAACACTGTAACCCCTTGCAGTTACTCTTGTTGGACAGAGGAACAGGGCCTGATGTTGTAAATTAGTTTACAAATTGTGATGAAAGCCCCCAGTCAAACAGGTGGCGAAAAATTGGGCCTTGGGGGCTGGCAGTGCCAGAACACTGTAACCCCTTGCAGTTACTCTTGTTGGACGCAGGAACGGCCCTGCTGTTTTAAATTAGTTTAAAAATTGTTATGGCATGCCCAGGTAAACCAGGTGCAGAAAAATTGGGCCTTGGGTGATGGTGGTGCCTTACATAAAAAATATTGTTCTAGATTATGGACGGGAGGAATAGGAACAGTGGCAGTCTTGAAGGGATTCCAGATCCCTAGCAAATTTAATCAGTTGCATTAGCATCAGGGGCTTGATAGCTGCTGATCCAGGACTGATTCATTTTTATAAATGTGAGTCTATCAACTGAGTCTGTGCACAGGCGCACTCTTTGATTGGTTACAAACCCTCCAGCAGCACTAAATGTTCATTCAGAAAGCACGCTGGATGCAGGACAGGCCAGTAGCTCAATTGCATATTGAGGAAGTTCCGGCCAGTGGTCCATCCTCAAGACCCAGTAACTAAGTGGATGCTCATTTGGAAAGGTCTCCAAGTCTGCTCTTGCGCCTATATATTCCTGCACCATATAAGGCAGATGCTGACGATGGTTGCTTGAACCTATCAGGCCTGGGTGCTGAGGACTGAAAAATATTTTAAAGGCATCACTCAGCCGGTGACCTTCTCCACCACTCTGCCTCTGAACGACCAAAGCTTCAGAAACAGGACCAGCAGCAGGACATGGTAAACTCCCAAGGTCTGGAAAGGCATTGCACAAACTTTTCTTCAAGGTATCCTGAAGATGTTTCATCCTCTGCACCCTCTGCACAGGCAGGATGAGTTCTGCAACTTTACCCTTGTAACGTGGATCAAGAAGGGTTGCCAGCCAGTAATGATCCCTCTCCTTGATATCATGAATTCTGGGGTCTTTTCTCAGGCTTTTCAGAATCAGAGACCCATGCACCGTAAGTTTGAGGAGGCATGAATGTCCTCTGGGTCACTGAGGGTGACATTATCAGGAACTACCTCCTCCCAGCCATGTACAACTTCTTGGGTTTCTGGGGCCTGAAAACCATGATCCCTTGAAGGCTGCTGCGTATTATACTCCACATCCATGCTGACACAATCCTCCTCCTCCTCCCGTGGGTTTGGCTGCTCTGCAGGAATGCTCTCTGCATAAAGGGGGCCTTGAGAGGAAAGGAAATCCTCCTCTTTCTTCCTCTGTTCTGTCTCAAGTGCCCTGTCCATGATTCCACAAAGTGTGTACTCCAGAAGCAATATTAGTGGGACAGTGTCACTGATGCATGCATTGTCGCTGCTCACCAAAAGCCAAGCTCCCCTGAGTCTGTCCTGGTGCCATGCTCACAGAGGTACTCATTGATGGCCCTCTGCTGTGTGTGCAGCTGCTGCAGCATTGCCAATGTTGAGTTCCACCTGGTGGGCATGTCACAAATGAGGCGGTTGTTGGGCAGGTTGAATTCCCGCTGGATGTCAGACAGCCGGGCACTGGCATTGTATGAATGCCGGAAATGACCTCAGACTTTTCTGGCCTGCCTCAGGATATCTGGTAAGCCTGGGTACCTGGTCAAGAAACGCTGCACCACCAAATTCAAGACATGTGCCAAGCATGGAGCATGTGTCAATTGTCCCAGTCGGAGGGCAGAGAGAAGGTTGGTGCCATTGTCGCATACAACTATTCCTGGCTCAAGCTGCCGTGGTGTCAACCACCTCTGAGCCTGCCCCCGCAGAGCTCAAAGAATCTCTTTCCCAGTGTGGCTCCTGTCCCCAAGACAGACTAACTCATGGCAAGAGTTGAGCGAACCTCTGGAAGTTTGGGTTCTGCTGGTCCGGCCGAACTTCGGGACAAAGTCCGGGTTCGGGTCCGGACAGAACCCGAACATTCGCACAGACCCCGAACCCGATTGAAATCAATGGGGACCCGAACTTTTAGGCACAAAAATGGCTGTAACAAAGTCCTGGAAAGCCCTAGAGGGCTGCAAAAGGAAGTAAAATGGGGGTAAGAGTAGGGCAAATTCCCTACAAAAAAATGGGGATAGGGAAAATAAATTAAAATCAAATAAAAAAATGGGAAGGGGGGTGGATGTGGAGTAGGAGCCTAGAGGTTGACTAGGCAGTGTAATGTGAATGGCTGTGTGAGTCCGGTCTAAATGTTTATTCTGCACAAGGTACAGACAAGTCTTGTGGGATCCATGCCAGGTTCATTTTAATAAATGTTAGCTTGTCCACGTTGGATGTGGACAAACGGCTCCGCTTGTCTGTGATAACGCCCCCTGCCGTGTTAACACACGTTCCGACAATACACTGGCTGCAGGGCAGGCCAGCACCTCCAAGGCATAAAGGGCAAGCTCAGGCCATGTGGCCAATTTGGAGACCCAGAAGTTGAATGGGGCAGACCCATCAGTCAGTACGTGTAGGCGTGTGCACACATACTCTTGCACCATGTTGCTGAAATGCTGCCTCCTGCTAAGACGTTGTCTATCGGCTGGTTGTGCTGTTTGTTGTGGCGGGCTGCTGACAAAGCTTGCCACATTTCAGCCATGCTAACCCTGCCTTTTGAGGTGCTGGCGGTGGCACAGCTGCATTGGTGGCCTCTTCCTCCTCCTCCTCCTCTGCCTTCGCCTTGTGCTTCCGCTGAGCCCCCGGTGTCATTTGGGAATGCCCTCAG
>BLSH010511829.1:885677-900868 GCA_018402905.1 Glandirana rugosa | reverse complement strand
CAGTCCTCAAACATCTGTCACCATACACAAAACATCTGTATGTCACCGTCACATCTGTCACAGTCCCCGTCACATCTGTCTGTCCGCCAACACCAAATAAACTCCAATTTGGGTTATTTTTTACCAAAGAAATGTAGCAGTATCATTTTTGGTCAAAATTTATCAAGAGAAATTACTTATTTGCAAAATTTTATAACAGAAACGCAGAAAAATGCATTGTTTTTGAAAATTTTTTGTCTTTTTTTAATTTATAGCGCAAAAAATAAAAAACCCAGGGGTGATTAAATACCACCAAAAGAAAGCTCTATTTGTGTGAAAAAAATTATAAAAATTTCATATGGGTGCAGTGTCGCATGACCGCGCAATTGTCATTCAAACTGCAACAGCGCTGAAAGCTGAAAATTGGTCCGGGAAGGAAGGGGGTTTAAGTGCCCAGGATTGAAGTGGTTAAACAAAAATTTTCCGGAAAAAATATAATAAGATTTTAGTGCAAAATCACACCATATAATACAAAGACAAAAAAAATTATACTGCGCTCATGAAAATTGAAAAAATTAACTCAAAGAGCTGCACCACTGGGATATAGATATGTATGCACAAAAAGAACAAAGGTAAAAATAATATTGTGCTGAATTATGATAAAGTGACATGTGCAATTCAATTCATAACATGTACACATCAAAAACAAATTACAAAGGTCCAAAAAGTCTCAATTCATAAGACTTATAAACTGAATATGCAAAATTAAACAAATAAATACATAAATTAATAAAGTGAAAAAAAGTCCAAGTGACAATCTCCAATTATGGTGATGATAGATTCCTGGTAAAGTTGATTCATATAAAGTGCCACCGTGCAATATATGTATCTGTGACTATTTCGCTGTCACCAAGCACATTATGTGCTTACCAGAAATCAGTGACCTCCTATTATTTGGATCAATTCCTCTGGGACTCAAATCATTCAATCGGTATGGATCTCAATATGAGGTCTCTGCACTTGTCATCATAACCGGAATCCTCCACACTGAAATTAGGTACAGAATGTTGCCCATAGGAGATAGAAAAAGCTCACATAGCGTGAATCAGTTTAAAAAGGTTTATTCAAAATAGTATTGCACTTACATCTAGTAGGACGGCACTGGCATAAAGGTCATCGCTCAGTCAATGCTGGTAATACATCAGGGACGCGGTAACTGGAAAAATAGAATCTGACTGGTTTCATCTGACAAAAGACTTCTTCCATATAATACCTATTTTTGACTAAAATATAAGGCCTCATACACACGGGCGTATTTTAGCGCCGTGTTTTTTAGGGGTTTTTTTTTGCGGCTCTCCATCTTATTCAGTGGCTCCATAAAAACGCCAACATTTTTGAGCTGTAGATGACGTCGGCGTTAGTGAGCTGAAAGTAGAACCCATAGCCAGCGCGTTCCGAGGTTGTAGCGTTTCAGCGTTTTTGGCGCAAAGCCGGCAAAATGCTCACTGACGCTCACTAACGCACATTAACGCCGTACCGACGTTAACCGGCGTTTTTAGTGACGGCATTTTCAGGTTAAAAAATAGCAGAGGGATGTTTTTTCAAACAAAACGCCTATTGACGCCGATGCTCACTAATGCTCATTAACGCAGACGAAACCGCGTTTTTGACGCCAATTTTTCCCTGACGTCGGGCCCGATGTTTTGCTTATTATTTTTAATACGCCCGTGTGTATGAGGCCTAAAAGATGAGGTTGCATTGAGTAAATAGATACCTAACATTCCACTTTTTAAAATTGCCAAAAACTATGGTGCCCAAAAATCGCCTTAAGTAACAATTTAAAAGTCGTTATATATTAATTTAGAGTTAACTAGAAGCTCTTGTGCTAGAATTATTGTTCTCACTCTGATGTTTGTGGCTAACTGGCTATATGTCACATGTGTGGTGCGACCGCGGTTTACATATACGTACTCACCCTGGGCTTGTGTTTGCGTTTTTACATTTTTAATATATTTTATTGTCATTTTATTTTTTTATTTTTTATTTTTTTTTACATTTATTTTTACGTGATTGCTATCACAAGCGGTTAATAAACCTCTATGTGATAGCATTGGGCAGGTGACAGGTAATCTTTTTGGAGACATTAGGGATCTAATAGACCCCAATGTCTCCCCTGCCCTTCACACCATCTAACCAAGCACAGATCCACTTGGTTAGATGTGTCTCCTGGCTGTACTGGCCAGGAAAGGGTGCATCTGAAACCTGATGTGGCATCACTTCCGGTTTCATTGTTTGCAGTTGAGATCAAAGCATGGATTTGCCTTAATCTCACTTGACAGCCCGGGAACCACGGGAGGAGGGGGCCCTCCGGCGGTAAGGAGGGGCACCATGTGGCCGGCTCTGTGAAAGTGGTCAGCATCTATAGAGCTGCTTCATCACTTTCACTTTGAAGCCAGTCGCCGGCTCTACAAAACCCACACAGGTTGATGGCTGCCATCAGCCTGTGATTTAAGGTTTACTCTTTGGACGTACACAGTACGTCCAAAGAGCTGAACTGGTTAAAGGCTCCATTTATAAAACAATTTGTAAAACCATTTATCCAGTGAATCTGCATGTGCCTTCTTTTTGTGCGAATTGGGCTAACAATTCTACAGAATGCAAAGAAATCAGCAAAACAATGTAATTATTGGTTACATTAATTTGCTAATTCCCTTCAGTATCTCTAGGATGGTTACATTGTATCTCTTGTTTCAAAGACGTATGTAATTCCTATTTATACAAAACAATGGCACTAGACAATCACCTCAGAACCTGAGATTTTACACTAAAATTGACATGAGCCAATATCAGCGCTTAGGAAAACAAAAAAATATTATGTTTCAATATATAGCTTTGAAAAGTGGCTGCTTTAAACTTAAACACAATCAATCTGGCATCAAAGTATATAAATCTGTCCCATATATGATGCAAGCAGCGCTATCGAGAGGATCATTAATTTAACACAATAAAATTGTGATCACATAAAAAAATGTCTCTTAAAACAAAAGTCTCTTAAACCAGAACAAATCTTGCTTCCGTCACCACACCACGTGTAAAACAAAGATGGGGGGAGAGGGTAGAGTCCCCCTTAAGTGGTGCACTCACCGAACAGCAAATTAATGCACGCCTTTGCATAAACCGGGGTGCCCCCTCGGGGAAATATTGCTCATATAGATGGTCCTCTTGCTTCCAATAAGTCACGATCGTCACGTCTGTGGTACTGGGAATGTCCCTGCTTCGTCTCACCGCTCTGAAGAGTACGGCGTTCCCGGGTGCGAAGCGGTGTTCGGGCGGCTCAGACTGCTGTGTAGTCACGCCCTGACGCGTTTCGTCATCACTTCGTCTGAGGGCGTGACTACACAGCAGTCTGAGCCACCCGAACATCGCTTTGCCCTCAGACGAAGTGATGACGAAACGCGTCAGTGCGTGACTACACAGCAGTCTGAGCCGCCCGAACACCGCTTTGCACCCGGGAACGCCGTACTCTTCAGAGCGGTGAGACGAAGCAGGGACATTCCCAGTACCACAGACGTGACGATCGTGACTTATTGGAAGCAAGAGGACCATCTATATGAGCAATATTTCCCCGAGGGGGCACCCCGGTTTATGCAAAGGCATGCATTAATTTGCTGTTCAGTGAGTGCACCACTTAAGGGGGACTCTACCCTCTCCCCCCATCTTTGTTTTACACGTGGTGTGGTGACGGAAGCAAGATTTGTTCTGGTTTAAGAGACTTTTGTTTTAAGAGACATTTTTTTATGTGATCACAATTTTATTGTGTTAAATTAATGATCCTCTCGATAGCGCTGCTTGCATCATATATAGGACAGATTTATATACTTTGATGCCAGATTGAGTATGTAATTCCTATGATTCTCATCTCCATCTAATGGCCATAATGTGGTATTTTACTACAGCCCATAATAAAACTTCCATTCAGAAGAGAAAATAGACTAAAGAGTGTTCATTTTTGTCCAGTTCACAAGGAATGAAAATACATGCAGATTCACTGGACAAATGGCTATACAAACTTTATAAATAGACAGGGCTGCTGTTAGAAATCATGGGGGCCCCATACAGCCTACTTGACAGGGCCCCATACAGCCTACATGAGAGGGCCCTATACAGCCTACTTAAAAGGGCCCCGTACAACCTACTTGACAGGGCCCCATACAGCCCACTTGACAGGGCCCCCACAACACAGTTTACTATGATTCAGTAATGAATGGACACAGTAGTGATTGGTATAAATTGCTCACTGTATTCATTCAGAAAATATGTCATTTACTGGCCCCTTCTCCTGCTATCCATCCTGAAATATCCCCTTGTGTGCCCATAGCAGCTACCGGCAGGGAAAGAGAGCAGGGAAGCCAGCAGTGCTGTAGGAGGAAAGGGGCACACAGGGGGGTCTGGACTGCAGATGGAAAAGGCACATGTGCTAGGACCAATAGAGAGAAAGAAGAGAATCTGGCAGCACTGCAGGGGGAGGCAGAAGTGGATCGGTGTCTGCAATAAGACAGTACAGCTGGCTCTTCTACTCAGCAGGTGTCTGGTCCCCCCTTTTGAACTGATGGGGCCTGGGCCCTGTACAGATGGGCTGGCTGTACTACCTTATCAGCGGCCCTGTAAATAGACCCATAAATCGAATCATTAATATTTACTAGTGTTTGGGTGTTTGAGGAAATAGATTACTTTTCTTTGCAACATAAAGGCATATATGTTCTTTTATTTTGCTAAGATTAGCTGTGCATTTTTGGATCTGTTTATGTATTATACATGTTTGCATTATTATTGTAGGCAGGAAGTGACCTAAGGTACAAATGTTAAAGTTTATTTTTTTACTTTATTTTCCCTTGAATATAAAATCAGAAAGCTTTGCTTTAAGTACCAAAGTACCCTGATAGCTACTGTCTAAACATTTTGTATTCAGTGCATCACCGCAACAGTTTCCATTTAGATAATAATTTTCCACAAGTAGGTGTAAGATACTGAATCCATTTCATTTCATTGCCGATCTTGCTTTACCTCTAATCAAATGAGTACATCACCATGAAATTAAATGGAAGAGTTCAGTGTATGTTTCTGGAGAATTATTTTAGCTTTGATCCTAAACATAGCTTTTTAACTAATATTTGACAGAATTATTTCTCAAAAATGTTAATTTACCAAGAAAAGATGAGATGGATATATTTACACATATGCTTGCTTCTCATAATATCTAACTTATTAAAATTACCCTAGACATAACTGTTTCAGGTATTAATATATTTAATATTGTTAATTGAACTTATTCCAATTTAGTTCTCTGGTTAATCTACATAAAAATGTCAATGTACAGTATTTAGCATATCTTTTGATATGAGGTTGCTTAAGTGCTTGCACTTACTACACATTTAAATTTTACATGAAACTCTAATATTACATTTGTTAATATTGGTGGTATTGACAGCAGCTTACATATTTAGGCAGCTTGTTGAATCACATAGAGTGTGCTAATAACAGTGAATGATACCTAATTTTCCACTCTCCTTTTAGACAGTCTATTATTACTGTTAGGGCTACCAATGGAAAATTTTGTGACTCGGTGGGTAGCTTCCTGTGATGTAGAAATTATTGAGTAGCAATAAGGCACTTATCCTCAATTGATTTCCACTTCTGTAGTACTTATGTACCTTACTCCCTAGCAGGCGTTAAGCAAAGGCATTTCAAACATGCCAAGGTCAAAACAAAAAAGGCAACCTTTTAAAGCTTGACAAAGGGTAGATCCCAAAATGCATAGCCTGGAAACTGTACAAACTGGACAACGAACAACATACCCTGCTTTGAGGAGGATTGCTCCTGGATTTAAAGTAATATTAAAGTATTTTTGTTTAAAAATACCAAACATGTTATACTTACCTGCTACGTGGAATGGTTTTACACAGAGCTGTCCAGATCCTCCTCTTTTTGGATCCCTGCTCCTGGCCCCTCCCTCCTGCCGAGTGCCCCCACAGTAAGCAGTTTGCTATGGGGGCATCCAAGCTGAGAAACTGCATTGTGTGTGTCCATTCAGACACGGAGCCACGGCTCAACTCCGCCCACTCTCTCCTCTTTGGCTCACTTACTTTGATTGACAGCAGGGGGCACCAATGGCAATACCGCTGCTGTGTCTCTCTATTCGTGGGGCTGAGGGGGGGCTGCTGCACATTGAAGGTTTTTTATCTTAATGCATAGAATGCATTAAGATGAAAAAAACGTATGCCTTTAGAACCACTTTAAAGATGAATTCCAGGTATAGATATCTTTACCTGGCAGGTTAATGTATAACCAGAGCCTGTTATCCACTCTATGTACTTTTGTGAGCATATATTATTATACGGGATTTCTATAGCGCCAACATTTTACACTGTGCTTTACAATATAAAGCGGGACACTGTAATTACAATGCAGTTCAATACAGAAGTAATAGGAGGGCCTTGCTCATGGAGCTTACAATCTAAAGGATATGAGCATTTTAGCCATTAAAGTTGCCATTTATTTCACTATTTTACACCTGTCTATACTTTTGTTTATGCATTTTCATTTTGGTATTCTTTTTGATGACCTTCTGTTTGTGAAGTACCTGATTGATGTTTCCTCTTGCAACCATGAAACGCCTGATTACCAATAAACTCTTGTGGGTGCAATCATCAACTATTTTTTTCCCTTCTAATTATCACATTTAAAGCATTAGGTTGTGTCCAATGTTTATTGCTTTTATTTTTCTCTACAAATGTGACATTGGCGCTGCAATACAGCTGCTGTGAGCGATACAGATCCTTTTATCAGAAACAAGCCATCTCTTTGGCTGTACTTAAAGCGGAGTTCCACCCAAAAGTGGAACTTTCGCTTTAACCACTTAAGGACCGGAAGGATTTCCCATGTTAGGACCAGAGCCCTTTATGCGATTCGGCGCTGCGTCGATTTAACTGACAATTGCGCGGTCGTGCGACGTTGTACCCAAACGAAATTTGCGTCCTTTTTTTCCCACAAACAGAGCTTTCTTTTGGTGGTATTTGATCATCGCTGTGTCATTTCTGATCGCCGCTATAAACAAAAGAAGAGCGACAATTTTGCAAAAAAACCCAAATTTCTTACTTTTTGCTAAAATACAAATACAAAAAAAAAAAAAAATACAAAAAAACATTTTTTTTCACCGTTTTTGGCCGATTTATATTATTTATAACAGTCAGCAGCTACACTTTTTGACTTTTAAATGGGTGAAACTCCGCTTTAAGCTGGAACTGATTAACCTAGAGAATCTGAGAGTGGTGGAAACACATTTGGACTTTTGTGGTTTAATAAAAGTTTTATGCATATCTGCTTTGAAATGTCACCCGCTATATAAACTCAATTTAACAACCGTTAATTTAGTCAGCTTTTTGTATGAGATATTGCTGTATGCTTGCACTTCACCTTCCTTGGTACAATAAAATATTCATTCATTTTATTTTACTTATACCTCTTTGACATTTTGAAAAGCAGGAACCAAAGGGTAAACTTTTTTCTTTTTAAATATTTGTTTCTATAGCGCTTTTCTTCCTGGGAACGCAAAGTTCTTAATCTACCTCTCAGGCAGTTAATGAGACAGCTGTCTTGGGTACACTCAGTAGAATATAAGAACAGTTTTTTTAAGACAGGAGCCAATTAACCCAACAGCATGTTTTTGGAGTTTGGGAGGAAACTCACACAAGCACAGGGAGAAATTGCAAACTCCATGCAGATAATGTCTTGACCAGGACTTGAATCAGGGACCCCAGTGCTGCAAGACAAAAGTTTTAACTGCTAAGCCTTGTGCTGCCCCTCTTTGCCATGTGTGTTGAGAACAGTACAGGTGCTTACATTACTTCAGTAAACATTGTAAATGACAAAAGGTATACAAAGGTATGCATTTAGGTGTATTTTTGTAACTTTTATCATATATAATGGTTTAATGCATTGTGTGTGTTTAATATGCCTTTTTTGTTTGTATTTTCCAGGGCATAAACAATAAAGGAAGTAATCCTGCATATGTGAGCAGCTGTGTGAGTCAATAAAATTGTAAAATGCTACAAATGTATTTTATATGCACTTCAACGTTAAACAGTAATAAACTCAAAACCAGAAATGTAATATATTGCAGCTTACTAATCATTAGATGTGGTAGCTGCATCAGTATTCTTTGTTTTGTCTTTTTTCCCTCTGTTTAAACCTGGTAAACTGGCCAGTAACACACCCCCTGTGTTAGTGTCCCCATTTTGGATGAATGAGCACATGAGGCACAACAGACAGCAGTACAGGCGGTCCCCGGGTTAAAAACAAGATAGGGACTGTAGGTTTGTTCATAAGTCGAATTTGTTTGTAAGTCGGAACAGGTAAATTTTTTAAGTGTAGCTTCAGCCAAAACAAATATTTTTAAGCTTTTTGGATAGCATAGGGAAGGAGTAACACCCCTGTAATGTTTGTTTTGCTGTCTATGTTTTTGTTCAGAAGATGTCACCTCACTTCCTGTCCCAATGATAATTGGATTTTGAAAATTTTGGGTTGTTGTGGAAACAAACCTTGGTGATAAAGCATCAGTGGAGACACCTTTTTCCCATAATAACTCTTATAGGAGTGAATTTCCTTTCCTAGGGGGAGATTTCCTCTCACTTTCTGTTGTCTACCTCCGTTTGTAAGTAGGAGTCGTTCATAAGTCAGATGTTCATAACTAGGGGACCGCCTGTATTGTCAGTCTGGGGGGAGGGGAGTGTTAAATGTGTTAACAGATTTAAATACACTAACAAATCAAGGCCAAACGCCAAGTCACACTTAATAATTAGTTACAGTAAACTGTTTTTTTCATTTTGCGATAAAGGTTTTGCATATGTAGCGCACCCCCTAGGCACACCAAATTTACAAAGTCTCTGTCTAGAAAACAGTCTAGTACATAGTTTTGTTATTTAGAACATGGATGGGGAATAGGGGTGTTTTGGGATGCCCACTTGACTTTAAACAACTTCAGGGACAACTTCTCCTATACACAGTCTATATACATTTCTCTCTTCCTCCAGAACATTTGCTTGCAGAAAAACTTAGCTGGCACACTTTCATGGATCTGACCAGACACTCAGCCAGATCCAAGAAAAAGCCCTTTACAGGCAAAAAACTTCTGGCCCCTTGGTTGTGCAGCAAAGTCCAGTGTCCAGCTTCTCCTTGTATAGGAGAAGTTGTCCCTGAAGTTGTTTAAAGTCAAGTGGGCATCCCAAAACACCCCTATTCCCCATCCATGTTCTAAACAACAAAACTACGTACTAGACTGTTTTCTGACAGAGACTTTGTAAATTTGGTGTGCCTGCCTGTGCAGGGTGGGGGATCCCATTCTACTTGCGGCTTCCTAGGGGGTGTGCTACATATGTAAAACCTTTTTAGGCACTGTCAGCCCACCTGGCTGCAGTTGCCCCTTTCACAAGACCTCCTGGCTACTTCTCCACAGTCCTCCCAGACTGACACTCTCTCTCTCTACAGTCCTCCCAGACTGCTCACTCACTAGCCTACCCGGCTGACTCCTAAGAAGATCTCCTGGACATGCTGACCTTCCCCTGCTGTCCTCTCCTTGCTCCCGTGCCTCCAGGAAGGATTTCCTTTGTGGTTTGTAGAGGGTCCCTCCAGTACCCGAGTCCCTGGCCCAAGGTCACCCCTCCAGCCTAGGGGGCACCCTTGAGGGCCACCAACAGCCTACTCAGCACTCCATCTTCCACCTGACCCCTGGGTATTTATGACATGCCTGCCCCCTGCCAGTCCACTTTTCTGGGGATTGGCTGGGGCCCTCATTAATACTCCTAGCAGCTCCTCCTAGACTCTACCCTCTACTTCTGAAAGCGTCTCCAAGGTTCCAGCAAGCAAAGGACGTCACCAGAGATGCTGCTTGCTGAGTCATCCAGCCTCCCTGAGTTACTTAACCCTGACCCAGATTCAACCCAGGTCTGGCTCTTAGCCAAGCCAAAATTTCCTTAACATCCCTTTTGTGTTCAACCTGACAGTGCAGGAGCTTCATATTAATAATGGATTAAAAAAAACTTTGAAATTAAACTGTATGCTCGTTCAGGGATGTGTTTACCCACATGGGGATGCAGAGGTTTTCAACTGGTCAACTGGGACACAGTGGCTCCACTGATACAGCTGCTGTGTCCCAATATAACATCCATGTGGTTGCATGCAGGTGCTTGACCCCGAATTCACACTGTCTGTCCCACACGGATGTCATGATGGGACATGACAGCTGTGTTTGTGCAGCCGCTGTGTCCTAGTTGACATCAATGAGACTGCCTGCACAAGGATGCATGGAACACATGTGCATCCCTGTGCTGGTAAACCTGACCCTGCATGGGCATATAGTATAGTAAGTCCCATGTAAACAAGACCTATAGGAAATTTTGGTGATTGTGTTTAGAACTACTTTAAGTACAGTAGAGCATGGGAAAGCTGAGAAAGAGCCCTAAGTTGAGAAAGAACCCTATATCCTAGAGCAGTGTTCCTCAACTAGAGCAGTGTTCCTCAAGGCCCTCCAACAGGTCATGTTTTCAGGATTTCCCTCAGATGAATCGGCTGTGGTAATTACTAAAGCAGTGAAACTGATCAAATCACCTGTGCAGAATAATGGAAATCATGAAAACATGACCTGTTGGTGGGCCTTGAGGACTGGAGTTGAGGAACACTGTCCTAGGGAGTTCATAATTTAAAGTTTAACCTGTAAGATTTGCAGGTTTTCTGCTATCAAGCAGACGGAAATTCTAAACATTTCACCAACACATTCTCACCAAAATCAGATGCAATTGGACACATTGGCATGGTTGTTGACATGCATTGCATTGTGTTGCTTTTGTGCACTGAATTTCACTGCTGGTCTGTGTGCATGGTTATGTGTAGTTTCCTGTAACATGCACTAAAATGTTTGGAATGAGTTGGAACATGCTTTAGTGAGTTTTTTAAAGGCTAACGCCATCCTTTTACACCTTGTTAAATGTAACTCCTGTATTTAGGGTAAAGGAAGGTCTCCCTGCAGCCACACATCCGTGTTGTCCCTTGGATGAATGTGTGAGTGCTTGAATGGCAACCTCAGCCTTGACTCCAGGGATGTGGCCTAGTCAGAGTCCAGGCTGAGGTTGCCATTCATACATTCACACATTCATCCAAGGAACAACACGGATGTGCAGCTGCAGGGAGATTTTTTTTGCCTCAAGTGATCACAGGAGCTGAGATGAGCTCCCTCCCATGCTGTCACTCCCAGTGGTGGATGCTTGAAACTCACATCCTGTTTCACAGAGCTTGAGCGGCACACCAAGAAGTTTTGGGTCCTGTATTTAGGGTGTAACATGTAGCAGGGTGAAAATGTGCATCATGCAAATGGGCCACTCCCCCCTCCACTCCCCTTATGATAGCATGCAGGAGTTCTTTTCCCCTGCATCTACTGTCACTCTACCTGCACAGATATGCCATTCATTCACATAGATCTGTGAATGCATGAACTACAAGTCCAATCTGCAACTGCAGCAGGCAAAGTTGTAGTTCTCAATAGAATACAAATACAGTAACCCCCACACTCATAGTCCATTGACGCTTCCTCCGGCTCCTCAACTAAACCTGTACCTCTAGATGAACAGGGAACTGAAGGAAGAGTCCTAAGGGGCCTGGCACTTTTAATGACTTGAAAGCAGCTTACTGCAACAATGAATCTTCATTATTTACTATCGTAATCCATCTAGGCTAAATATACAGTAATAAAAGAAAAGTAGTGCACCACTAAGCATATTATTAGAATTAAAAAATTAAAGTTCATAAATCCATATAGGTTGCTAAAAAATGCACACTTCTGTAGTCACTGTGACAGAATGCTTCAAGTTCAGACATGCAGGTGTGCTGTGCGCAATCCCTACACCAAAGACACACACAGCCGCTCACCTCCTTAACCACTTCAGATCCGCGCTATAGCCAAAGTACGGCTCCAGCGCGGATCTGAAATGCCCGGAGGACGTCCATGGACGTCCTCCACTGCGCATGCTCCTGCGCGCCCCCTGGCGGCAGCGGCGGCGCACGCGTGTGTGCGCGCCGCACGCTGCGCGAGCATGCCCGTGGGTCGGGCGGACTCGATGTCCGCCCGAATCCCGCCGATCACCTTTAGGAGCCTCAGAACGGGGAACCGCCGTTGTAAACACGGTGGTTCCCCGTTCTGTGACAGGGGGCATGCCAGATCTACTGATTCCTGTCACTGGGATCAGTGAGATCTGTCATGTCCCGGCCAGCCCTGCCCCCCCACAGTTAGAACACACCCAGGGAACATATTTAATCCCTTCACTGCCCCCTGCTGGTTAACCCCTTCACTGCCAATGATATTTATACAGTAATCAGTGGACATTTAAATTTCTGATCGCTGTATAAATGTCATTGGTCCCAAAAATGTGTAAAAAATGTCCGACATTTCCGCCCCAATATCGCAGTCCCGATAAAAATTGCAGATCGCCGCCATTACTAGTAAAAAAAAAAAATAATAATAAAAACGCCATAAATCAATTCCCAGTTTTTAGACGCGATAACTTTTGCGCAAACCAATCAATATACACCGATTGCGATTTTTTTTTTTACCAAAAATATGTAGAAGAATATATGGCGGCCAAAACTGATGAATAATTTTTTTAATGGATTTGTACTTTAGCAAAAAGTAAAAAATATTGTTCTTTTTTGCAAAATTGTCGCTCATTTTTTGTTTATAGCGGCGATCAGAAATGGCACAGAGGTGATCAAATACCAACAAAAGAAAGCTCTATTTGTGGGAAAAAAAGGACGCAAATTTTATTTGGGTACAACGTCGCACGACCGCGCAATTGTCATTCAAAATGCGACAGCGCTGAAAGCCAAAAATTGGTCTGGGCAGGAGGGGGGTTTAAGTGCCGGGTAAGGAAGGGGTTAATCAGGCCAGATGGTCTAAATGAGCATTCCCCTTAATGGGGACACAATTCCTCCAATGGATAGTCTGTGCTTGCAATGGAATTTGATCCGTGGCACATGTATGGAGATATAATAAAGCAACATCTAGTGCCTAACGTGTAAAATGTATGCACTTGAGACAAGTGCTGGACCTGTAAGTGTGATTGCTCTAATTTTAATAAATTTTACACATTAACCAGAGAGCATCTTTGGGGCGGTGCGGGAGCGGTGTATACACCGCTCCTAAACCGCCATGCCCATTGAAATGAATGGGCAGCGCTGCACCACAGGCATTTTAACCCCTTTTTAACCCCTTCTTGGGGGTCAAAAATGTCTCACTGGCGGCCGAAAAGCGCCACTATAACAGCAGTAAAGCGCTGATAAAACTATCACTACTATTTACCGCTACCGCCCAGTGTGAAAGTAGCCTTAGGAAGCATGATGTGTTAATAGGAGCAGTTGCAAGAGGATGTGCTGGACTTTTGGAGACCTGGCCTATAGTATTGTGTGTGTAGTCTAACTTTCCAGAGTGTTGCAACCTAGGGTATTTTGGTAAGGTATTTTTTAGCTGGAGGTAATTAATTAAAAAAAAAACACTCCTTCCTAACTAAATGGTAACACGACTTTAGTCTGGGTTCACATATTAACCGCATGCGGCTCACGGGCTAAATTCGGACCTGAAACGGACCAAAAGATGCACAGTGTTTTTGTGCAAATCGCACCAGATCTGCTGCGGAGATATGTGAACCGGCTCCATAGAGAGATGGTCAAAATGCGAGGAACCTGCATCCAATTCGCAATGGTGTGAACTCAGGCTAAAGTGATTGTAAACAGCTACCTTGTAAAGCAACATATTCAGTTTACATTAGAGATGAAAGGCAAAACATTTGATATAGATATGAAAAAATCATAAGTATATTTTCCCCCTTTTTTATAAGTGATCACATTCCCTTAGATCCCTCTGTTCTCAGCTGCATAAGAGGTGGCGGGGGGAGGAGAAGTACACTGATCTTTCCAGGGAATAACTGTGCAGGGGGGGGGGTGTTAGGACAAGTCTGATCATTGGAGGAGAACACACTGAGTTCCCACACAGCTAGAGAACTGACAACGCTGTGTTGTACTGCTTAGTGTGGTCAGTTTATAATAGGAAAGTAGAGGGGCTGGCAAGTACACCAGGGATTTCACACAAAGGAAGCAATACAAAGAAACCAGGATACTTTTTCATACTACACATGGTGCCTTAAGCACATATCAGGAATATGAAATGCTGAGTTTACATACTCTTTAAATATGTTCTTCTCCCCATAGCAATCACAAAAATGTCTGCATCTGGCCCTATAGTCTTCTACCTGCACATGGCACCAAGAAACTAATATTAAGATATTATTCAGATGATACAGAACATCTATGACACTTCATAAACAATTTCTAGATTGTACTGACATTTGTTAGCGATAAAAACAAGGGTTTGCCCTTACATATTTTTGGTCATGCCAACTATTGAGACCCTTCTGGAATAGTGTCAGGGAGATATCCTAAAAATTCATGGATTTTATCATACCCAACTGTCCAGCATTCTCCCTACTAAAACAGACCTCAATTCCTATTAAGCCATATAAATGGAAAGACCCTAAGCTCCCTATAATCGAATGCCCGGTACACACAATAAGATTATCGGGTGATTGATCGCCCATGCTTTTTGCATGCTAATCTCAGATCGAATCGGCAGAGTTTACTTTAATCACGAAAATTCTCGTACGACAGAATTTTC
This sequence comes from Glandirana rugosa, assembly GCA_018402905.1. Taxonomy (NCBI): domain Eukaryota; kingdom Metazoa; phylum Chordata; class Amphibia; order Anura; family Ranidae; genus Glandirana; species Glandirana rugosa. Next base: position 886,119 of record BLSH010511829.1, on the reverse strand, counting down.
GAATGCCAACTGTACTGGTTAAATGAAAATCGTACGATCGGGAACCGTACGAAAGAATTTTTCCTGCATGTCCAATCATGTCCAGATGTAAAATATCAAATGAATTGTCATGATCGGCTCTTGAAAGCTCTGTACTAACGATCCAATTATCGTACCATCACATCAAAATCGGTATTTTCCGTACGATTTTCTGATCGTGTGTATGGGGCTTAAGTGTGGTTACGTAAAGTAAAGGACACCTGCATTATGGACGATTTACTCCTCTCCTCGCAAAACAAACAAGAAATCTATAAGAAAACCTGTCTCTGTTGGAAGGCCTTTGCTTTCTTAGACAAGGGTAAGACTCTCCTAGCTGAAGGAGATTGAAGGAACTCCTTTTATTTTCCCTTATTTTCTTGAGACGGCTAAGCTAGACTCTAATCGTACGTTTTTCGTACCCGCT
>BLSH010511829.1:828078-842844 GCA_018402905.1 Glandirana rugosa | reverse complement strand
CGCAGTACCGCTAAAAATCGCAGATTGCCGCCATTACTAGTAAAAAAAAAAAAACCCCAGAAATGAATTCTCATCATCCGTAAACGTGGCCACTTTTGCGCAAACCAATCAATAAACACCAATTGCGATTTTTTTTTATCGCAAATATGAGGAAGAATATAAATCGGCCAAAAACGGTGAAAAAAAATGTTTTTTTATATTTTTTTTTTTTGGATTTGAATTTTAGCAAAAAGTAAGAAATTTGGGTTTTTTTGCAAAATGGTCGCTCTTCTTTTGTTTATAGCGGCGATAAGAAATGACGCAGAGGCGATCAAATACCACCAAAAGAAAGCTCTATTTATGGGGAAAAAAAGGACGCAAATTTTGTTTGGGTACAACGTCGCACGGCCGTGCAATTGTCAGTTAAAGCGACGCAGCGCCGAATCGCAAAAAGTGCTCTGGTCCTAAAGTGCAAAATTCTTCTGGGGCTGAAGTGGTTAAAGTCACTAAGACAGCGAGATACAAAATCCTTGATGTGTTTTCTAGACCTCAGGTCTTCTTCCTCAGTAGGAAGATGAGAGCGGGATATTGGAATAGCATAGTATCAATACTGATTATAAAATCATTTGAAAAATTTATGGGTGCAACCTTTGAAGATTTTCCCAATAGAAAGATGTCATAGAGGGAGTCAAATGGCTTCTCCACATTACATCCATTGTCTGTTTGCCAATGAAAGGGTGGGTTCTGCCCCATCAAGTGTCCTCTATTGTCCCATCTTTGTGTTTTTTTCTTTTAAATCCAAAGACTGCCCCTGTGACTTTTGCGGTGAAGCTTAAGTGAGTTCATTTCCACTGAGATGTAGGAATCATTCAATCATTAACCACTTCAGCCCCGGAAGGATTTTACACTTTAGGACCAGAGCGCTTTTTGCGATTCGGCACTGCGTCGCTTTAACTAACAATTGCGCGGTCGTGCGACGTTGTACCCAAACGAAATTTGCGTCCTTTTTTTTCCACAAATAGAGCTTTCTTTTGGTGGTTTTTGATCATCGCTGCGTCATTTCTGATCGCCACTATAAACAAAAGAAGAGCGACAATTTTGCAAAAAATACAAAAAACATTTTTTTCATCGGTTTTGGACGATTTATATTCTTACTCATATTTGTGATAAAAAAAAATCGCAATACGCGTTTATTGATTGGTTTGCGCAAAAGTGGCCGCATTTACGGATGATGAGAATTAATTTCTGGGTTTTTAAAATTTTTTTTATTATTTACTAGTAATGGCGGCGATCTGCGATTTTTAGCGGTACTGCGATATTGGGGCAGACATGTCGGACCATTTTGACACTTTTTTGGGACCATTGGCATTTATACAGCGATCAGTGCTATAAAAATGCACTGATTACTGCGTAAATGCCATTGGCAGTGAAGGGGTTAACCTGCAGGGGGCGCTCTAAGGGTTAACTGTGTTCCCTGGGCGTGTTCTAACTGTGTGTGGGCTGCCCTAGCAGGGGAAGGGAAGTGATCACAGCTTCCATGTAGAGGAAGGCTGTGATCACAGCCCTTCCCCCTCTCACAGAACGGAGGTCCGTGTTTACTTACACGGACCCCTGTTCTTTCAGTGCAGGGGGGCATCGCGGGTAGCCGGCGGCGATCGAGTCCGCCGCACCCGCTCCCTGGCCCCCCCGAATACAGTGAGCGTGCGGGCGCGCCTCCGGCGGCGCACGCTCACAGTGCACGATCTCGCAGCCGCCGTCGTATGATATCGAGCCGGTTGACGGTCGGCAAGTGGTTAAATGCAAAACCAAAAAATGATTATATTACAGCGTACCAATTCTTATATGTGATGGCTGTACTAGTTTTCTATTTTATTGCTTTTTTTTCCCTTTAACTTTTAATGGTGACCTGGTCAGTAAGTCTGTTATTTTTTTTAAATTCCTTTAACAGATCAAGCTGTCTAGACAAAGTTGCAAATTTAAGGTTGAGACAAGCCATATAACAGGGACAGAGTGCTTAGAATGATCAGCTTTTATTCACTCATGTAGAACCTCTATTTAAAAGGAAAATAAAGATCTGTTTCAGCAACAGCTAAAACAAAGTGTTAGTTGGAGCTCAACTTTAATTTGTTGATCAAGTCCAATTTGTTACTGCATCTACCAGTAACATGACCCCTCCCCAAACTGACAATGCTGCTGTTCAAAGGTGTCTCTGTTGTTCCTTCATCCAGAGTGGAGACACACTAAGGCCCAGTTCACACTGGTGCGACATATGCTCCAATTTTGAGAGCACATGTCGCATGACATGCATAAGGGCCGGTTCACACTGCAGCGATGCGGGAACCCTGCAAATCCACTGCGGGTTCCCGCATCGCTTGTCTCCCGGTGGCAGTTCACACTGCCATATGCGAACTGTGAGGAGTGTCAGTACAGTTAAGATGGCTCTCACAGGGAATCATTGATTTAGGGCCAGTTCACACTGCTCCAAACATGGAGATCACATACAGTATGATTCGCACCGCACTGCATTGTGAGTCATATGCGATCTCTGTGCGATGCAAATTCAGCCATAGAGATTGTATGACTGAATTTGCATCACAATCCGAGCAAACTCACACAGGAGGACCTTTTTTTTTGCAGGGTCAGAATCGGATCGCATGGCTGTTCACATCATGCGATCCGATTCCTGTGCGAGTTTGCAGTTCACACTGCGATATGCATACTGATTTGAGGGTGTCATTAGCTTTGGTCTGACTTGTCACGGTCCAACTTTGGAAAAGGTTCCTGCACTACTTTGGTCCGATTTGAGCCCATTGAATATCATTGAAGTCGTATCCAAGTTGGATCAGAATCTTAACTGATCCCACTTGTAACATGTGACTTGTGCTCAAAGGCAATGTTAGCAATGCAAAATGTATTGGAAAAAAAGACCCCAAATCCATACCAGATGCAGGTTGCACTCATCTCAGTAAAGTCTGACCGATGTCTGACCGATGATGCAGAGCAAAGTCGGATCGGAAGTCATTAGACTTTCATGTGGTAACAGTGTGAGCTCGGCCTGGGATGGGAAGTGTGTTACTGGCAAGATTGCCAGCTGAAAATAAAGCCTAAAACAAGGAAAACCTATGTAGCCATCACTGAAAAACTAAAATGTGTTGAGCTACTTCAAAAATGAATTAAATGCTCCACCCAAAACTGAAACATGAAGCTAACATCCACTGTAATTATCAATCAACAATTAATGGATCAATATGTTGAGAAATAAAGGCAACCATCTTGTTTAAAGATTAGTATGCTCCAATATATTGAATTTTTATCTTTTGGTATTAGTACCACTTCAAGGTTAAATACATCAGTTGGTCAGGTAACTGAATAGCAATAATACATGGAATTCTAGGCTGAAGCTATCCATGAACCACTATCAGAAAAACAAAAAAAAACCAAACAAGAAAATAATGAGGGGTGAGTGATAGCATAAAAACCCCAATCCTGATTTGGCACCCTTTTCTTTGAACCATCATAAGATTCAAGAGAAGACAGAATGCATCAGGTAGAATTAAAAAAGCTCTTTAAGAAGGAATGTCTAGACATAGTGAAATAAATCATTTTATTGTGATTATTATCATTAATATCCATTATTTCCATACAGACAGTAAGAAGAAATAAACAAGCAGAGGTTCCTATAGACACTCTGTGAGAGGAAAGGACCCAGACTGTTCATTTACAACAGATGAGGTGGATATAACACCAGCTGTGTTTTTAGATCATCCATATATTGTTCATATCCATAAAGATGAGTACTCTCAGTTTCTCAGCACTGTTATATAGGCCAGTGATCCTGAAAGTTTCTGTATGAGGACAGAAATAAAGAGTTTGAAAAACAGTATAAGACTGCAATAATAAAAGCAGGTATTGCCTTTTCAGCTAGTCAAACTACTAATTCAAGTCCACTATTACAAGTTCATCCAATGTTGACATTTTTGTTATAAGTCACCACTGGTTTCTTCTGTTTTTTTGGGGTAAGCACTGTAAGCTATGATTCGAACAAGTATCAGCTTTGGTGGATGCAAGCAGGTTAAATTCATCCAAAACCAGGGACCAAGGGGAAGCATCACTTCTACTGAAGGCTGCACTAATACTACAGCAATTTGGGTCACTAATAACGCCTCGTACACACGGTGCAATTATTGTATGACCGCACGTCCGACTTTTCCCAAAATCGGCTGTCCATGATTTTGTCTAGCGTACTGACGGGGGTAAAGTTATTGTTCGACAAATGCGCAGTGACGTGCTACGAGCGTATAAAGAGGAAGTTCAGTTGAATGTGAATTGTGAATTACAAACGCAGGGTTACACTTCCGGGTTGTTCCTGAGTTCGGAACATGCGCGTTTGTACTTACAACTTTTGCTTGTCCAACTTCTGTACAGATGAGCCTAGAATCGGACGACGCCTTGCTGGCAGACAAAAGTTTTCTGGTCTGCTCATACAACTTTTGTTGGACGATAATTGAAAATCAGCTGTCGAATGGAGCGTACTAATGGTCGGATTATCAGACGACAGGCTGTCGTATGACAATTTTCGGCCGATATTTGTACCGCGTGTACAGGCCTTAAGTTTTCGCATGTATTACAGATTTCATAAAAACACAACTGCAAAAAATTGTGAAAGAAAGTGTGCCCTTTTTAAAAAAAAAAAAATGCTTTATATTTAAAATATATAAAAAAACAAATACTTAATTGGCATACATTTCATCCTATACTGTGACACAGCGCTTTAATACACCCCATAACAATACATATCCAATCACACAATAAATTACATTCACTCCGCAGTACGCAGACTAAAGTACTGTGCGGAGTAAATTTCCCCCAACCATCACGTCATGCATGACACTGTTTTACCCTGTAAGTGGTATGTGGCCTTTGAGGTGCCACCAGAATCTTCAGCCGTGCAGTGTCAGACATAAAGTTCCTGAGTTAGACCCCTGCCCCACACATCCAACGTGGCACCATAACAAAAAGCAAACAATTCAAAAACACTTCAGCAAGCAACGGGTGAGACGGGTGAGACGGGGGATAGGAGGCAGGGTTAAGAGAAGTGGAAAGCAGTATATTCACAGGCCCAAAGCTTTATTGAAGGAGAAAGACTTAGGGTACTTTCAAACTGGGGCGGGGACGATAGCGATAAACGCTAGTTTCAGCAGCGATCTTCAGCTGTTATGGCGCCACTATGGCTCCGCTATGCAGGTGGGGGTGGGGCACTTTTAATCCCCCACAAGGGGTTAAAAGGGGGTTAAAATTGCCGGTGCAACACTTTGGAAGCAGTGTTCAGCCGCTTTGGAAGCGCTGCCCATTGATGTCAATGGCAGGGGCAGTGGAGGAGTGGTGTATACACCGCTCACCGCACCGCCCCAAAGATGCTGCTTGCAAGACTTTTCCTAATATCCTGCAAGAGCACTGCCCCAGTGTGAAAGCACTCGGGCTTTCACACTGGAGTGCATTGGGTTGAGTTTTTCAGGAGCTTTACAGGTGCTATTTTTAGCGCAAAAGCGCCTGAAAAATGTCTCAGTGTAAAAGTGGCCTTAGGAGGGAGAGTGGGGGAGGGGGAATCTTCTTAGGTGTCCTTTTTCCCCTTAAAGTGTTACTAAAGGCAAAAAAAAAATGAAAACTATAATAATAATGTAATACTCACCTGATTTGTGCAAAGGTATTGCACAGAGCAGCCCCAAGCCTCCTCTTCTTGGGTCCCCCGCCAGGGATCTTGGCTCCTGCTCTTCTTTAACTGCCCCCATAGCAAGCCGCTTGCTATGGGGCACACAGTGCATGCTCACTCCCAAGCTGAGTGTGTCTATAGAGCTGCACTCCATAGACATATACAGCGTGGGTTAGCCTCACCCTTGGCTTCCTCCTCATAACCTTTGATTGGCAGTCATGGCTTGAAGATGAAAAGAGGTGAGAGAAGATCCAGCTGTGCACAGTGCTGGATCAATTGAAGACTTGGGTAATTGCAGGAAATGCATTAAGGTAAAAAATGCTTTGCTTTAACCACTTGCCTACAGGGCACTTTCACCCCCTTCCTGCCCAGGCTTATTTTCAGCTTTCAGTGCTGTCGCACTTTAAATGACATTTTTTTGAGACAAATAGAGCTTTCTTTTGGTGGTATTTAATCATCACAGTTTTTTTATTTGTTGCTAAACAAACAAAAAAAGACTGAAAATTTTGAAAAAAAAAAAGTTATAAAATTTTGTAAATAAGTAATTTTTCTCCTTCACTGATGTGCGCTGATGAGGCTGCACTGATGAGGTGGCGCTGATGGGCACTGAGGAGGAGGCACTAATATGCAGCACTGATGGGCACTGTTAGGCGGCACTGATGGTCACTGATGGGCAGCAATGAAAGGCACTAATAGGCTGCTCTGGTAGGCACTGGTAGGCACTGTTAGGCAGCACTGATGGGCACTGATAGGCAGCACTGGTGGGCAATGTTGGGGCTGAACAGATAATAAAGACACTGATGATCAGTGCCCTGATTGTCAGTGCAGATTTCCCCGCTGAGGAATGTCTCTTTCCGGCTCTCCTCTCCTTAGGTTCTGTCAGCATGTGGAGAGGAATGCCAATAACCAGTATTTCCTGTTTACACTGTGATCAGCTGTGATTGGACACAGCTGATCATATGGTAAAGAACCTATGTCATAGGCTCTTTACTGTGATCAGTGATGCACTGTGTCCCAGGGACACAGCGCACCACCGATTACCATGCTGCAAGCCCCTGCGGGCACGCAAGTGCAGCGTGAAAGGGAAGACGTCATATGACTTCCTCCCAGAACAAGAGTGCTCCCACCTGCACCTGTAATAGAATATATGATCAACTGCGACCCCATTTTGTAATTTCCCCTCCATTTTACGGTTCTTGTTTTTCAGAATGTACGTGTCTTGTCTTACACTTTTTTGCTTGAGTTAAAGTTTAATTAAAACCCCCACCTTATGAATTTTTGTGTGGTTAGTTCAATTCTAGGTACAGCATCCTGTGTCCGTCCGAGATAACCTATCTCTGTAAATTCCTTTCTGCTGCTTTAACCCATGATGAGAAATTAATAAAAAGTTTGAATTATTTGTAGAGAAACCAAGGAGTGAATTTATCCCTCCCTTCTTGACTGTTACGTGCATATAAGTTACTATTCTTAATAAAGACTTTCAGACCTGCTTTGAACACTGCAACTGTTTGTTGTGTGTCATTGGGGGTCTCCAGAGCTCTGACGGGTCGCTGTGGGTTACCAAGGAGTGAAGGGTGGTTGGCCATCCAGTAATTAATCCTTTCACCAACCATCCATCATTTCACTGTACAGCAGACGGGAAGCAATTAAAGCCTACAAGGTTATAATCTCTGAGCAGGCTGTGGACCAGTCTGTGACAATCTTCAATGGACATCCTCTCCCTCTGGTGGATGAGGTACTTTCTGGTGCACCCTACAGGGTCCTTAAAGCAACACATCACCCACCAGTCACAATCAATATCCTCTTCTGAGAATGCTCCACAAAATAGTCAATGGTCTTAAAGTGGTTCTAAAGGCAGAAGGTTTTTTACCTTCTCTGAATTAAGGTAAAAAATCTTCTGTATGCAGCTCCCCCACTTACCTGAGCCCAATCCCGATCCAGAGATGTGCACCTGAGCAGAGGCTCTCTCCCTCCTCATTGGCTCAACAACTGCCAATCACAGCCAGTGAGCAGGGGCTGCTCTGTGCAAAACCATTACACAGAGTAGGTAAGTATAACATGTTTATTTTGTTAACGGAAAAAAAAGAAGCTTTACAATCCCGATCCAGAGATGTTCACCTGAGCAGAGGCTCTCTCCCTCCTCATTGGCTCATTGGCTCACAGCCAGTGAGGGGGGAGCAGGGGGCAGACAAGCTCTGGGCATCAATGAACTTGAGAAGTCAGGAGCACCGGTGGGGGACCAGAGCAGGAGGATTGGGGCTGCTCTGTACAAAACCATTGCACAGAGCAGGTAAGTATAACATGTTTATTATGTTAACGGAAAAAAGAAGCTTTACAATCACTTTAAATTCCACAACCAAACTTTTTTTTTTTTTTTACGAAGGGGAAAGGGGTAACACTTTTGAGTTTTTATTGCTGTGTCCCTGTTAAGGAGACCTACCCTTGCTAGCTGTCCAGATAAAAGCATGTCAGACAGAGGAAGTGATGGGATGTCTCTCTGGTAGGACAGAGACAGTACCAAAAGCACACTAGTTGATAGAATGGGGAAGGATTAGTATATGCGTCAGGTTTTTATTGTTGTATATATTTTACTGTCTCGGTGACACCAGTACAATTTTGTCATCAGGACTAAAATGGAGGGGAAATCTCTGCAATGTGATGATGGACAGCAAACAAAACCTAAGAGAAGCTCTAACTCTCACTCCCGCTATTGAAAAAATAAATATATAACCATTATGGTTCTATTTTACCTTTATTTAGCTATAGAACAGATCTGTGTCTCAGAGTGTCGGAGGTCAGATTTTCTTATGTACAGTTCCTCTGATAATGTCCCTTTTAAAGTGTATTACCACTTTTGGAGCTAAATTGGGATATTACCCAACTGCATCCACTGATTATTGAACAACTTACCTCAGGGGTACATTTTTCAGTCCCAACCAAAAACTGGTCCCTCAGTAGTCAGTCAGTTTCACCCAGCACTCACAGCTGGGCAGCACTTTTCCTCTGCAGCACTTCCATAATCTCATGCAAGACATATGCAAATTGTTTGTGGTTATCCCCTACCCTTTTGGAACTGTCAAAAAGTGTTTGCGTAACCCAGAAGAGGTGTCTCCATATTAGCCCCACTATATACTTTTAATGCCATTTAGGGTTACTCTATCCTCTGAAGGTCAGAGAAACACAAACCAACAGACAACTCCCTCCAGCATATTAACCACTTCAGATCCGCGCTATTGCCGAAGTACGGCTCCAGCGCGGATCTGAAATGCCGGGACGCGCCCCCTGGCGGCAGCAGCGCCGCGCGTGCGCCGCACGCTGCGCGAGCGTGCCCGTGGCTCGGGCGGACTCGATATCCGCCTGGACCCGCTGATCTCTTTTAGGAGCCTCAGAACGGGGAACCGCCGATGTAAACACGGCGGTTCCCCATTCTGTGACAGGGGACATACCAGATCTACTGATCCCTGTCACTGGGATCAGTTAGATCTGTTATGTCCCAGCCAGCCCATCCCCCACACAGTTAGAACACACCCAGGGAACATATTTAACCCCTTCACTGCCCCCTGCAGGTTAACCCCTTCACTGCCAATGACATTTACACAGTAATCAGTGGATGTTTAAATTTCTGATCGCTGTATAAATGTCATTGGTCCCAAAAATGTGTAAAAAATGTCCGACATGTCTGCTGCAATATCGCAGTCCCGATAAAAATCGCAGATCGCCGCCATTACTAGTAAAAAAAAAAAAAATAATAAAAACGCCATAAATCAATTCCCAGTTTGTAGACGCGATTACTTTTGCGCAAACCAATCAATATACGCCGATTGCGATTTTTTTTTTACCAAAAATATGTAGAACAATATATATCGGCCAAAACTGATGAATAATTTTTTTTAATGGATTTGTACTTTAGCAAAAAGTAAAAAATATTGTTCTTTTTTGCAAAATTGTCGCTCATTTTTTGTTTATAGCGGCGATCAGAAATGACGCAGAGGTGATCAAATACCACCAAAAGAAAGCTCTATTTGTGGGAAAAAAAGGACGCAAATTTTATTTGGGTACAACGTCGCACGACCGCGCAATTGTCATTCAAAATGCAACAGCGCTGAAAGCCAAAAATTGGTCTGGGCAGGAGGGGGGTTTAAGTGCCCAGTAAGGAAGGGGTTAAATGCCAGCTTCATTTGGTGTTTCTATGTTCACATTATATAAGTAGACCATGCTTTCCAGTCTCTTGGATCCAATCCTCTAGTAATAGGTTGCAGCCTTTAAATTTGGGGAAATGGGCAAGGTATTCCACACGAGCACCACACTGGTAGGTGGCAACAATGAATTTGAAGATTACAGGTTCTGATAATGGGTGGAGCTATCCTGCCCACTACCTGCAGGTAACAATTAGCTCATTACCAAAAATATAACAAATAAGCACTTTTCTAATGAGTTCAGCTGATATTAGCACAGCCCACTCACTGCTGCTCCTTTTGCAACACATTTCAAAGATGCCCAATGCCTCCTTCCCTCTCTGACCAAACTCCTTCCCTCAACAGTCCTTTAATCTCAGATTTCCTGCCTTCCACAGGATTGTAGACCCTTTTGTTTCTACAAACTCCTAGCCTTGCCCAGACACTAATCATACTGACCAGATTTACAAATTTACGGTACCCAAGCTGTAAAGGTGTTTTACATATTTAAAACAAACTGAGCTGTTCCTATCTACCCTCTTACATTGGCAAGTTAAACTCATTCATTATTATGCAATATAATAGTGATATACAGTGGGTACGGAAAGTATTCAGACATCCTTAAATTTTTCACTCTTTGTTATATTGCAGCCATTTGCTAAAATCATTTAAAGCAGAGGTCCGAGGGGAAAAAAAAAAATTAAAAGTCAGCAGCTACACATACAGTAGCTGCTGACTTTTAATATTAGGACACTTACCTGTCCTGGAGTCCATCGGATCAGGGGACGGGTGCAGCCGCCTCCATCGCGGGTAAGGGAACCCGGACGTGTAAGCAGTACAGCTTCACGCCGGGCACCTTACTGCGCATGCGCGAGGCCTGCCGCGCTCTGCTACTGGCCAGGCGTCCAGAAGCAGAGTGAGCAGGGAGGAGAGAGCCGGGCTGCTGACGTCAGCAGCCGCCGGCCAGAGCTCCCGGATGTGTGGAAAAGGACACCTGTCTAAAGACAGGTATCCTCTTCCCCCTCCCCCCCGAAAGGTGCCAAATGTGACACCTGAGGGGGGGAGGAATCCAACCAGCGGAAGTTCCACTTTAGGGTGGAACTCCGCTTTAAGTTCATTTTTTTCCCTCATTAATGTACACACAGCACCCCATATTGACAGAAAAACACAGAATTGTTGACATTTTTGCAGATTTATTAAAAAAGAAAAACTGAAATATCACATGGTCCTAAGTATTCAGACCCTTTGCTCAGCATTTAGTAGAAGCCCCCTTTTGATCTATTACAGCCATGGGTCTTTTTGGGAAAGATGCAACAAGTTTTTCACACCTGGATTTGGGGATCCTCTGCTATTTCTCCTTGCAGATCCTCTCCAGTTCTGTCAGGTTGGATGGTGAACGTTGGTGGACAGCCATATTTAGGTCTCTCCAGGGCTCTGGCTGGGCCATTCAAGAACAGTCACGGAGTTGTTGTGAAGCCACTCCTTCGTTATTTTAGCTGTGTGCTTAGGGTCATTGTCTTGTTGGAAGGTAAACCTTCGGCCCAGTCTGAGGTCGTGAGCACTCTGGAGAAGGTTTTCGTCCAGGATATCCCTGTACTTGGCCGCATTCATCTTTTCCTCGATTGCAATCAGTCGTCCTATCCCTGCAGCTGAAAAACACCCCCACAGCATGATGCTGCCACCACCATGCTTCACTGTTGGGACTGCATTGGACAGGTGATGAGCAGTGCCTGGTTTTCTCCACACATACCACTTAGAATTAAGGCCAAAAAGTTCTATCTTGGTCTCATCAGTCCAGAGAATCTTATTTCTTACCATCTTGGAGTCCTTCGGGTGTTTTTTAGCTAACTCCATGTGGGCTTTCATGTGTCTTGCACTGAGGAGAGGCTTCCGTTGGGCCACTCTGCCATAAAGTCCCGACTGGTGGAGGGCTGCAGTGATGGTTGACTTTCTACAACTTTCTCCCATCTCCCGACTGCATCTCTGGAGCTCAGCCACAGTGATCTTTGGATTCTTCTTTACCTCTCTCACCAAGGCCCCTCTCCCCCGATAGCTCAGTTTGGCGGACGGCCAGCTCTAGAAAGGGTTCTAGTTGTCCCAAACGTCTTCCATTTAAGGATTATGGAGGCCACTGTGCTCTTAGGAACCTTAAGTTCAGCAGAAACTGTCTCTGAGCTCTTCAGGCAGGTCCTTTGACCTCATGATTCTCATTTGCTCTGACATGCACTGTGAGCAGTAAGATCCTATATAGACAGGTGTGTGGCTTTCCTAATCAAGTCCAATCAGTATAATCAAACACAGCTGGACTCAAATGAAGGTATAGAACCATCTCAAGGATGATCAGAAGAAATGGACAGCACCTGAGTTAAATATATGAGTGTCACAGCAAAGGGTCTGAATACTTAGGACCATGTGATATTTCAGTTTTTCTTTTTTAATAAATCTGCAAAAATGTCAACAATTCTGTGTTTTTTTGTCAATATGGGGTGCTGTGTGTACATTAATGAGGAAAATAAATGAACTTAAATGATTTTAGCAAATGGCTGCAATATAACAAAGAGTGAAAAATTTAAGGGGGTCTGAATACTTTCTGTACCCACTGTATATAATAGTTTAACCTACCTTTAGCAGTACTTCCATGAGGACAAAAGCTGAAAACAAACTAGAGCAGGCCATACACCTGAAGAATTACATTAGAAATGTCTTGTTTGGAGAACATTCATTCGATTTGATAAACTTTAGTGGGGTCAAATTGATGTTTTTTTAACAAAATTTGGAACGCCCTATAGCAGATTTATTGCTACAGGACATCCCTCCTGTGCAGGATCATGCATATATACCACCGGCAGGCTGCTTCTGCTGTGATTAATCACAGCAGAAGTCGATCTGCGGGTGCCAGGCACTGGATGTCCACCAGCACCCACTGATCATCGGTAAAACAAACAGAATGGAGATATGCCTATGTAAACAAGGTGATCTTAATTCTGACAGGGGGGGAGGGATGGATTTTATGTCCCTGCAAAGCAGGGAATAAAATCCATCTCTTCCCCTAGTAAAGGCAGCACATACAGTACGCAAAAATACTGGCTAGGCACACACTTTGATCACCCTAGATGTTTAACCCCTTCCCAGCCAGTGTCATTAGTACAGTGACATTTGGCATATTTGGTATTTGGCATATTTTTAGCATTGATCACTGTATTAGTGTCACAGGTTCTTGCAAAGTGTCAAAAGTGTCAGTTAGTGTCCGATTGTCCGCCTCAATATTGGAGTCACACTATAAGTCACTGATTGCTGCCATTACTTGTTTAAAAAATGAATACCATTGTTTGTAAAAGCTATAATGTTCGCATTAACCAATCTATAAATATGTGCTTATTGGGATTTTTTTTACCAAAAACATGTAGCAACATGCATATTTGCATAAATGTATGAAGAAATGTGCTTTTTACATTTATTTTATTGGATATGCTTTATAGCAGAAAGTAAAAAAAAATATTGTTTTCATTTTCAAAATTGTCGGTCTTTTTTTTTTTTTATAGCGCAAAAAATAAAAAATGCAGTGGTGAACAAATACAGCCAATAAAAAGCTCTATGTATGGGAAAAATATGACATACATTTTACATTGCATGACCGCACAACTGTCAGTTAAAGTAATGCAGTGTCGTATTGCATAAAATGGCCTGGTCATGAAGATAATAAGAAAATCTTCCAGAGGTAAAGTGATTAAACTAACTCTAATAGTGTATATGGTTTTCATTCAGGAAAATCCATTCACTCCAACATTGTACAAATTACATTATTAACTACTTTCGAAAGGCATTTGTTGAATATACTGAGAATTTACTGTACACGTGAATGATTTGTGCAAACGTTTGTTTGGTGGACTACTAGTTTATGGCTAGCTTAAGCCAGGGACATGCTATTGTTTACCGGTAAACCAGTTGTCTAATGTTTGAAAACATGAAAATAATTTTGTAAAAGGTTACTGAACCCAGGGATAGAGCATTTTTGCTTTCTGTGTTTCTATTGGGAGGATTTCCCAAGTGAAGACATAGATAGTATAAAAACCTGGAGAAGGTTGCAATCCTTGCTCACTTTATCTGGCCAACAATGTACTTTAACCACTTGGGGACTGCCCACCCGCAATGTACTGCAGACAGGGGAGGGATGGCAGCCTTAGGCCTGGGGGGCAAGTCCAGTCAAGTGACCCATTGAACCACTGAATCAGCTCACCATCCATGTCCACCTAGTTTTAGAATGAATATTGATGTTATGAAGTAAGACAAATATGATACAATGTGGTAACATAATTTAATGTTAATAGCAACAAAGGAGGTTTAACAAAAATAATGCAGCTCATCAGTGCCCACCAATGCAGCCTAATCAGTGCCTATCAGCCCCCCCCCCGTGGGTCTCGACCGACACGACTACCCGTGACCGCTCGGACGTAACTACTCGTGACTAGTCCAACGTAAATTATCCGTGACCACGCCGACGTAACTACCCGTGACCACTCCGACGTAACTACCCATGACTACTCCGATTCGACTATCCGTGACTAATCCGACGTAACCACCCGTGACTACTCGACGTAATAAAAACAATTTGGAGGAAACAACGATAATTGTAATTTAATACAATGGTGTAACATAGTATAAACAGAATGAAGTATTGTAGTTATAAGTAAGATTTTGATCCACCTGTACCTACCACTCGACTAAGTCACCAAGTTACCCAGTGAACTGACCTGAACGGGGGGTCCGGATTCCGACGGTAGGGAGGGGACAGACGTCATGTAACGCCCACCCGTCAGGGGTTCACCAATTTCATGTAACAACCGGTCTATTTCACTCGTTCCTAACGTTGGAAGAGGTCCAAAAATATGATAGATACAGAAG
>BLSH010511829.1:801072-828068 GCA_018402905.1 Glandirana rugosa | reverse complement strand
GCAACCTGATCAGTGCCCATCAAGCACAGCTGGCCCTGGGTGCCCCCCCCCCCCCTGCCTGCAGTTAGTTGGTGGCTGCGCCCCTGGCCCCCTCTTCCTTCCTCCACAAGAAAAAAAGAAGTGTGAGCGGGCAGCGGCCGTCCGACATTTTGAATGTAAGGTAGAGTGGCCTGGAGGGCAATTGCCACCCTGCCCCCCTGGCCCAGCCCTCCCCTGACTGCAGATGTGTGGCCCATGCAGTCGAAGCAATGTACCCGTACGCTGCTGCCTGCTTCTGGGTTTAGGGCGCCCATGTGTGTGCCTCTCTGCTGACACCTGCTGTGATTGTGCACAGCCAGAGCCTGTCAGCAGATCCCAACCAGTGATTAATGGCTGGGACCTGCTGATAGGCTGTGTTCAATCAGAGCCCTGGGTGGACAATCAACACAGGGCTCTGTACAGAGGGAACATTCTCTCTGTTTCTTATCTCTGCAAAGCAGGGATAAGAAACAGAGAGATATTTACTAAAATCAGCACACATTACACATCGATAGGCACACATTTAACTCCTTGATTGCCCTAACTGTTAACCCCTTCCCAGCCAGTGTCATTAGTACAGTGACAGTGTATAGTATTAGCACTGATTACTGCATTAATGTCACTGGTGATGTCAGTACCAGTCAGTCAGTTCCCACCAGGGTCAGTTAGTGTCAGATTTCCCGCCGAACCATCACAGTCTCAGTACAAGTTGCTGATCTTCGCCAGTGGTAGTACAAAATGAAATTCCAGTATATCTACCATCGTTTGTAGACTCTATAACTTGCATGCAAACCAATCAATATATATTTATTGGGATTTTTTTTTACCAAAGACATGTAGTAGAATACATTTTGGTCTAAATGTATGAAGAAATTTTTTTTTTTTTTTGGATATGTTTTATAGCAAAAAGTAAAAAAAAATATTTTTTTTCCTCCAATTTTCTGTCTTGTTTCATTCATATAGCAAAAAATAAAAAAAAATCTGGTGATTAAATACCACCAAAAGAAACCTCTATTTGTGTGAAAAAAATGATATCAATTTTCGTTTGGGTACAGCATGACCACGCAATTGCCAGATAAAGTAGCGCAGTGCTAAATAGCAAAAAATGGCCTGGTCATAAAGGGGTTAAAACCTTCCGGAGCTGAAGTGGTTAATTAGTGATTTCATCTGCCACTACAGCAATTACTGTGGTAATATGACACAAAAGTTACTGTGACCTAGGAGCTTTACAATGCTACTGACTGGCAGCAGCTACCCTGAAACTGAAGAGTAATAATAAGTATGGCATTCAAGGGTGGTAATCATTTATGGCACAAATATTAAAGCTGAGCTTCAGGATTGGAGGCTGTAGTAGTTACTGTACTCGCTACTCCAGCCAGTTTCACTACTCTCCCTGGCACTCTGGGATGTGGGCAGTTAGTTGGTTTAATCACCTATAATGCAAGGCCCTAAACCAGTGGCGGCTGGTGTTTTTTTGTGGGGGGGGGGGGCGGCAAACAACCTCCCCCCCGGTCGGTCGGCAGAAACCACCACCAAACCCCTGGCACCTCCGCGAGAGGACTTTCAAATGATTGGACGGATGGGGTATGCCTGGCACTTACCCTATCTAGGTAGCGGGCAGGCATCGTGTCCTATGGGCAGAGTGTCCTACAGGCGGTGACAGCGTGTCCCACGGGCGGCGGCAGCGTGTCTTAGTGTGATCCTCCTCCTAGGCGTCCAATAGGATCGCCTGTCCTTTCAGCCAATCGAGTGACGGGTCTCAGACCCACTTCCTAATTGGCCGGGAGGAGGATCAGAGTCGCGATAGGGAATATTCATTCACTATTCTCACATAACTGGGTGGGCTCAGAGCACAATGCTCTGCACCCCGAGCCCACCCTTTTTTGAAGCCTATTAGAGCCTCTGGCTCTAATCACATGCTTTAAAAAAAAAAATACCCCCCCATTGGAATCCATGGTCCTGCACCCTGTATGTAGATCAGAGGGCCAGACGCATGGATAGGGGAGCTAATAATGGACAGGCCGCCACTGCTCTAAACCCTGCATTGTACATGGAGTAGCTGGTGCAATATTAGGGGGGTTTCATTCAAAGTGTAGCGCTTTCCAGTACGTTCAAACCATTCTAGAAATACCATATCAGGGCTTGATGGCCCACTTTTATTTAAAGGGAGTCCTGTCGCTTTACCGTTTGAATTCCTCCGGGTTTTCTCTCTTTTCCTCCAGCACTGACAGGACAGGCTAGGCGGATTCTGATTGGGCAGCACCGTCCATGTGACAATGCTGACTAATTAGAATGCTTCTTATTCATACATGCTGAGAGGTACGGATAGAGGATTAAGCCGCTGGGATTTCAAATCCCCGGACCTGTGAAGCGGCGTCCCGGTGTCTGATAGCGGTGGATCACAGGACTCTATTACAATGGGACCTGGGGGAGTGGGGTGGGGAGGGGGTCCAGTGTAAGTTCACCTTACAGATTTTCTGTGAAGGTGAACTTACACTTTAAAGGAAAAGTACAAATCCTAACGTAAATCAAAATGTTACTCTCAGCATTCCTCCTCCAATGCTATACAATAACACAGGTGCTTCCCTCAACCTCCTGGCTCACTCTCACAGCGCCACTGCTCTGCCCTCAGGCTTAGGCCCTGGTCTGTTCCTTCAGACCACCTAACAGCTCCAGTGTGCTTACATGATACCTCTGGGCAGGGAACCTCCTGTCTCCTGGGTGGAGCCCTGAATCACTGTCAGACCCTTAATTATGAAGCGTATGCAAACCTATACCCACAGCCTGTTGGTCCTCAATAAAACCTGGACCCAGGGTTAGAGGCTTCTTCCCTCGCCAAGGGACTCTGGATTTGCCAAAGCCTCTGGACTTCAAAACCCAATCTAGGTGTTAAGAATCCCAGAGGAAACTGAAAAGCCATCTTTTTCAACTCCATACCCATTCTGGAGACCCTAAATCTGCATCTGTGAGAACACTGTGTGATTTTTTAAAGTGGAGATCCACCCAAAAGGGGAAGTTCCGCTTTTAGGGCTCGTTTACACTTGCTTCAAAACAGGGCGTCAGACAGGCGTTGTTGAAGCTCCCTTAATGCCAGTCAAAGCCCATTTCACTAAATAAAATGGTTAGCTTACAGGCTTGTTTACACCTTGCGTTGGCTTTGCTTCGCTTCAGCTTCGTGTCAAAAATGATACCCCATGTAGCTTTAGCCAGGCTTCAAAGCCTCTCCAAGGCCTCCATAGACGTCTATGAGGAAGCTTGTTTGAAGCTCGCTTGAAGCACCTGCGGCTTTTCAGAGACTGTAATTCAGCTTTAGCTTCGCTTTGTTTTGGAGAAATTGCAGGTGTGAGAGATCAACAAACACACAGGGCATCTGCCAAGCTTCAACAAGGCTTCAAAAGTGTATCACTGAAGCCTCGTTGAGGCCTTGTTGAAGCCTTGTTAAAGCCTCACTGAAGCCTCTTCGAAGCACCACAGAAGCCTCAAAAACACATCATAAAAGCTTGTTGAAGCTGTATGAGCTTTAATGAGCATTTAAGCCGAAGCAAATGTAAACTAGCCCTAAGGTTTCCTCCCCAGCTACTTTTTGTGAAACAGAGCTTTAGTGGAGGGGGGGGGGGGGCTGTAACCTGATTTTGACAGGTACCCGCTCCCATTTCCGTTCCGGTGGCCTTAGGCGATCGGAAGCAGAAGTTCTCCTTCCCAAAGTCTTCTGGGACACATAACCAGGACCAGTCACAAAGCACAGAGCTGCTTGCGCATGCACAGTAGGTACCCGGCTGTGAAGCCGCAAGCTGTCACAGCCAGGTGCCCATAGTAAAGATGTCATAATAAAGATGCTGGCAATGTCGAGGGAGGACACAGGGTGAAAACAGCACGGGTAAGTGCACCGCTGGATCGTGGAACATGTTTTTGTAGCTGCTGACTTTTAATAAACACAAAAATGGCTGAAACTCCACTTTAATCCTACCAACACAGTGGCAACACTGTTATAGTGGGCTTGCATGGAGGAAGCCTTCTGAAGCCAGGAATAAGATGATTATTACGAACTCCTGTGTCCCCCAGACTTAATCAGCATTTAACCCTTCCAGTCCCTTGTATAGTCTGTACAGCAGGGCTCAAGTGTAATAGGAGTAAGCAGCAAAATCAGCCAATCAGTTCATGTGCTAACACAGAGCATGCTGATAGGAGGAGAAAGAGAAAGATGTAACTCTTACTGCCTGCCTAGCCATAATATTACCTCTCCGGGATGCTGGACATTATTGTATAGAAAAGGGAATGCTTTTTAAAAGATAAAAATAGCATAAATAACAAAATGAGCGTTCATAATAATGTTAAATTGTATATATCAGGTCAAGTTCAGACCAAGCCAAGTCTAAATTGATGTCACCCAATTTGATTTTCTGGAATGTTTTAAAACAAATCCTTTTCTTCTTTTCAAGTTCAGATTTGCTAACGAAATAGAAAAGGGCTTTAGATCAAAAATGTAATCATGCCTCAGTTAAATTGAAGCTAATAAAAAAAATAAGATGAAATTATACATACCGTATATTTTTTTAGAATGTTGCTCCTTGCAAAGATTTCAGAGGTACTGATGCGTATTCTTTTTGTGAGCTAAATTACAGTGGCTTATAGTGTTTACTGGTTTATAGGTGCTAATGCTAATCGTCTGCAAGTGTATGTCACATTATGTAAACCTAATAAGCTTGGAAAATTCTTATTCACTTGTGCAGAGCCTCAGGGAAAACATTTCTATTGCTCCTACGATGATGATCATGAAGGGCTTTATATAATTTAATAGTTTATTGGCAAAGAAAAATTAAAGGAATAAACAAGTTAAAAAAGGTTGTATAATAATACTTATGGTACAACCTCTGACTGACAGTGCAATGGTACTATGATAGAGCACAGTGCAAATAAAAAGCTTTATAATGGGCCACCTAGTGGTTGCTACATAGCAATGCAGCATACAGCTCTACATTCATTCTGCAATTCTAAATCTGTGTCTTGCTGATTTTATCTTGCCACCTTTAATCTGCTCTGGATCCGAATTTTAAATAGAAAGCAAACAGAGACCACTGCAATACTTAAGATCTCCTGACAGATTCAAACCCTTAAATCGCCGTTGATCTTTGCTGGATTAGTACTGTCAGACTTGCAGACAAAATATTCTAAATCACAAGGTTACTCTTGAGTCATCCAATCTTAAAAATATACTGGTTAAAAGCTGTGATTTTATAACTCACCAGGATTCATGAGATTGAGAGGTGACTGATTTGCAGTCATCATTAGCACAGTTGCTAGGAGATTGCTGTGGGAAAAGAAGAAAAGCAAAGTTCTAGTTTTATTGCTGGCAGGAATGTTAGATACAATTAGAGTTCTCTATTCTTTTATTTTCTGTTATGGCTCATTGTTAATTTAACATCATTCTTCTGTTCTGTTAGCTGCACTGAGTCTGGAGAAATACATAGGGATATTTTTAACAGCTAGCAGGAAATGAATATCATTCAGTATAAAAAAGTGGAAAATGTATCATGCCTAGGAATTTCACTGTGAAATGTATTTTATGGTGGTATGTAACACTTGCCCTTCATATATTGTTACTGATAATAATTCATCTTGGGTTGCTATGTGGTTAGCACTTGTCCCTTGCAATGCTAGGTTCTTGGTTTTACAACAACTAATGGTAATTTCTATATACTGTATGTTTACCCTTTTTTTTCCCCAGGAGGTTATGGGGTACTCCGTGTGACAGACCCAACCAGGACAGGGGCTTTTGAAAAGAACTGCAAGGTGGCCTCTTCCCTACTGACTATGGGACCTGGCTTTTAAGGGAACGCTACTCTTTGGGAGGTACTTCCCTGGGGGCTTCTATGCCCAAAACCAGCAATGACTGCTTTAGATTGTGATACTCAGAGCAGATGTTAAAGTGGTTGTAAAGGCAAAATGTTTTTTTGTCTTAATGCATTCTATGTACTGTATTTCTATGTGCACCCTAATACTTACCTGAGCCTATCTCTATCCAGCGATGTTGCAGGAGAGACTCGGCCGTCTGGGACATTCCCTCCTGATTGGCTGAGACACAGCAATGGTGCCAATGGCTCCTGTTTCTGTCAATCAAAGTCAATTAGCCAATCATGAGAGAGGGGGGTGGGGCCAAACCGCATCTCCGTCTCTGAGAGGACACACAGAGCTGTCGCTCGGGTGCCCCTATAGCAAGCTGCTTGCTGTGGGGGCACTCAGCAGGAGGAAGGGGCCAGGAGCACCGAAGATGGACCCGAGACGAAGAGGATCCAGGCTGCTCTGAGCACAATCATTTCACAGAGCAGGTAAGTATGACATGTTTATTTATTTTTAAAGAAAAAAAAGTGACTTTAGTATCACTTTAACTGGTTTACTGCTGCAGAGTGGCAGAGTAGCGAGAATTGCCGTCTATAAGCGGCGACTCGCGCATGCACGGCTAGCAGGCGGGAGCACACCGGTGGCGGCATGCTCTTGTGCCTGCTCCAGGAGTGTGGCCACAGGTCAGGCGGACTCGATGTCCGGTGGCGACCCAAGATCGCCTGGTACAGAAGAAAAGCGGGGAACCGCCGGTGGTTTCCCGCTCTGTCAGGCGGCATGACAGAGATCTACTCATCTCTGTCATCGGGATCAGTTAGATCTGTTATGCCCCTGGCAGCCCAGCCCCCACACAGTTAGAACACGCTGAGAGAACACAGTTAACCCCTAGATTGCTCCCTGCAGGTTAACCCCTTCACTGCCAATGACATTTATACAGTAATCAGTGGATATCTAAATTTCTGATCGCTGTATAAATGTCATTGGTCCCAAAAAAGTGTCAAAAATGTCCGACATGTCCGCCACACAATATCGCAGTCCCAATAAAAATCACAGATCATTGCCATTACCAGTAAAAAAAAAAATTGTAAAAACGGCATAAATTAATTCTCATGGTTTGTAAATGCGGCAACTGTTGCGCAAACCAATCAATAAATGCAGATCGCAATTCTTTTTTTACCACAAATATGAGGAAGAATATATATTGGCCAAGACTGATGAATACATTTGTTTTTTTATATTTTTTTGGGATATTTATTATAGCAAAAAGTAGCAAATATTGTTTTTTTTTTCAAAATTGTCCTTTTTTTGTTTATAGCGCAAAAAATAAAAATCACAGAGGTGATCAAATACCACCAAAAGAAAGCTCTATTTGTGGGAAAAAAGGACATCAATTTTGTTTGGGTACAAAGTCCATGACCGCGCAATTGTCAGTTAACGGGTCGCAGTGCCGAATCGCAAAAAGTGCTCTGGTCCTAAAGTGGGAAATCCTTCCAGGGCTGAAGTGGTTAATTTCATCTGCTCAAAGCAACCTGCTTTTGAGTCCAGACTGGAGGAAGCTATATCTTGACAGAAGCACCCCGGCTTGGTGCTGAATGGTTCCATCACACTCCTCTTAACCCAAATAGATACTGGTTGCTGAACTGGCTTTAACCCAATTTGTTCATGTGGTGCATGCATTGGTGGTAGGATTTTATATGAACAGTTCAAAGCTCTCTATAATATTTTTTGGAATGTGTTGTAACCTTCCAGAACAATTTAAACAAACTGTATTGCTTTTGACGTGATACAAAAATTAAGAGTATTAAAAAAAGAAAACTATAAACATAATGTAACTTTTATTTAAAGTGACGTTTTTATTAAAATCGCATTACTTGTTGATGCTTTCTTCCAAACCTCGGGGCCAGGCCAGTGCCCAGCAGTAACATTAACTGTACCAAACCGTTTCTACAGTCCATAAGGTTTAGGAGTGTCCATGGGAATGTTTGACCATTCTTCCAGAAGCGCATTTGCTTTACACGCACATGAACTTTAATGGCATCCCAGTCTTAGTCCGTAGGGTTCAATATTGAGTTGGCCCACCCTTTGCAGCTATAACAGGTTCAACTCTTCTGGGAAGGCTGTCCGCAAGGTTTAGGAATGTGTCTCGCTGTTTCCACTCTAATTCATCCCAAACGTGTTTTATCAGGTTGAGGTCAGGACTCTGTGCAGGTCAGTCAAGTTCCTCCACCCCAAACTCACTCATCCATGTCTTTATGGACCTTGCTTTGTGCACTGGTGCGCAGTCATGTTGGAACAGGAAGGGGTCATCCCGAAACTGTTGGGAGCATGAAATTGTCCAAAATGTCTTGGTATGCTGACGCCTTAAGGGGCCAAGCCCAACCCCTGAAAAACAACTCCACACCATAAACTCCCCCCACCAAATGATTTGAACCAGTATAGACTCACGCATCTTTTATTATATTCTCAGCTCTCTCTCATACACCTTCTTAATTGCTTTCGCATTTTTTTCCCCATAAATACTCACTTTACTGACACTGAGGTCAAGTAAAAGGGGCATATTATGTATCTCACTGCAAGCTGGGAGTATGGGAAGTTTTCCCTTTCAACATCTTGTACTAGTTAGATCATAAGGAATTAGTGAGAGCATCGTGAAAGATGCCTCCTGCTTCCCTTGTCCCCTACCTAAAAATCATTCTGGCCATGGTAGGGGGCTCAGTATCTGTCCACCTAACTCCAAGGCACCATTACAACAAGGTACTGTATATGTGGTTCTCAGATTAGCCAACTCTTCCATCCTAGGCCCCATAACAGCTGTAGTTAAGATCCTGCTTTCAGCAATTGTATTTTTAAAGAGCACATTTTCTATGGACATTAAACTCCACAAACAGTCAAAAAAACTTTAAAACAAGCCATCCCTGACCTCTAGCTACTTGTACTGTGAAGTTGTTACTTCTTAACCACTTCAGCCCCGGAAGGATTTCCAGCTTTAGGACCGGAGCCCTTTTTGCGATTCGGCACTGCGTCGCTTTAACTGACAATAGCGCGGTCGTGCGACGTTGTACCCAAACGAAATTTGCGTCCTTTTTTCCCCACAAATAGAGCTTTCTTTTGGTGGTATTTGATCACCTCTGCGTCATTTCTGATCGCCGCTATAAACAAAAGAAGAGCGACAATTTTGCAAAAAAACCCAAATTTCTTACTTTTTGCTAAAATACAAATCAAAAAAAAAATATAAAAAAACATTTTTTTCACCGTTTTTGGCCGATTTATATTCTTCCTCATATTTGCGATAAAAAAAATCGCAATCTGCGTTTATCGATTGGTTTGCGCAAAAGTGGTCGCGTTTACGGATGATGAGAATTCATTTTTGGGGTTTTTAATTTTTTTTTATTTTTTACTAAAAATGGCGGCGATCTGCGATTTTTTGCGGTACTGCGATATTTCAGCGGACATGTCGGACCATTTTGACACTTTTTTGGGACCATTGGCATTTATACAGCGATCAGTGCTATAAAAATGCACTGAGTACTGTGTAAATGCCATTGGCAGTGAAGGGGTTAACCTGCAGGGGGCGCGCTAAGGGTTAACTATGTTCCCTGGGCGTGTGCTAACTGTGGGGGGGCTTGCCTAGCTGGGGAAGGGAAGTGGTCACAGCCTTCATGTACAGGAAGGCTGTGATCACAGCCCTTCCCCCTCACACAGAGCGGAGGTCCGTGTTTAAATACACGGACCTCCGCTCTTTCACTCTGGGGGGGGCATCGCGGGTGGCCGGCGGCAATCGAAGCCGCCGCACCCGCTCCCTGGCCCCCCCGAACACAGTGAGCGCGCTCAGAGTGGCTCTGTATCGCGGCCGCCGTCGTATGACGGCGTTTTGCGTTACAGAGCCACATTGTCGCCGTCAAATGCCGATCAGCGGTCGGCAAGCGGTTAAAGTTCCTCAGAGATCACTATAAGGAGTAATTTTAGTAAATTTCCAACTCTGTGTTGTAAACTTCCCTATACAGTAGATTCAGAGATGAGTGAGGTCTAGTTTTAAAGTTATGGTATTGCTTGTTCAGAATGTGTAAATACTTTAGTATGCATGATCTTTAATAAAAAAACAAAAACCACCACTTTAATTTAAAGTTGTTAATAGATTTGGAATGTCTTCTAAGTTATCAATAAAGTTAATGGGGTTGTACGGGCAGAAGTTTTTTTTTTATCTTAATGCATTCTATGCATTAAGAAAAAAAGCCTTCTGTGTGCAGCAGCCCCACTCAGCCCCTCTAATACTTACCTGAAACCTCTCTCTATCCAGCAATGTTGTAGGATTGTCTCGGCTGCCCGGGACTCCCGTCCTCATTGGCTAAGAAAGGCAGCGCAGCACCATAGGCTCCCGCTACTGTCAATCAAAGTCAGTCAAAGGTTAAAGGGGTTATACTGCGCTAAGGTGCTATGTGCAAAAAGAAATATTGAGCAAAAACGTATAATTGGAAGCTGCGACAAAAAAAGCATGAGAAAGAAACACAGCAAACGGGATAATAAGTAAAATTGTTGCGCTACCATCAGAGACAAAGGCAACTCAGTGTGAGTCAAAATCCACAAATTAAACATATGCAAGTTAAGAAAAAAAATATATACATAAATCCAGAAACACATTAAAGTGAATAGTGCGGGAAACTGTGCAAAGTCCAAAGAAAATAATGAGTTAACCCCAATATTGATTGAAAGTTCATAAACAAGAACAAGTCTTCAGATAATCCACCACCGAACACCGTGCTCTGCCTCCAGTGCAAAGCAACAAATTAGGTACTCTTACCAGGTCTCTGGGACCCCCTATCTCTAGTGGGGTCACATGCGCAGGCAGATCTAACCCTCTGCTAGGTGTATGAGGCAATCTGTGCATCCTGTCATCCAGTGTTAATGGATCTCCTGCTGGGTCTCATAAGCACTCACTCTCCTCAAACAGCCAGCAAACACCAACATAGGCATAGGAAGAAAGGGGACTCAAATAGTGTAACTCCGTATAATGGGTTTATTAGGGGATTAAAAAGGTACTCATAAACATTCGCAGTGTTCACACGTTAATAGAGCAATACACATCTCTAAAACCTCAGATAAAGTGTTAGTTCCCTAGTTCGTTCATTTGTCCATCCGTCCGGGATCATGTAAGCATGGTCGCGTCAGCGTGTAGCTCCGCCCTACATGTTTCGTCACAGATGATGTCTTCCGGGTGCCCGAAGTTTTAGAGATGTGTATTGCTCTATTAACGAGTGAACACTACGAATGTTTGTGAGTACCTTTTTAATCTTTCAATAAACCCATTATACGGCGTTACACTATTTGGGTCCCCTTTTTTCCTATGCCTATGTCAGTGTTTGCTGGCTGTTTGAGGAGATTGAGTGCTTATGAGACCCAGCAGGAGATCCATTAACACTGGGTGGCAGGACGCAGAGATTGCCTCATACACCTAGCAGAGGGTTAGATCTGCCTGCGCATGTGACCCCACTAGAGATAGGGGGTCCCAGAGACATGGTAATAGTACCCAATTTGTTGCTTTGCACTGGAGGTGGAGCACGGTGTTCGTGGTGGATTATCTGAAGACTTGTTCGTGTTTATGGACTTTCAATCAATATTGGGGTTAACTCATTATTTTCTTTGGACTTTGCACAGTTTCCCGCACTATTCACTTGAATGCGTTTTTGGATGTATATATATATTTTTTTTTTCTTAACTTGCATATGTTTCATTTGGGGATTTTGACTCACACTGAGTTGCCTTTGTCTCTGATGGTAGCGTGACAATTTTAGTTATAATCAAAGTCAGTCAGCCAATGAGAAGAGAAAGGGGGCTGGGCCGGGCCGCAGCTCTGTGTCTGAATGGAAACATGGAGCTGCTGCTCGGCTCAGGTGCCTTATAGGACGCTGCTTGCTGTGGGGGCATTCATCAGGAAGGAGCAGCCAGGAGAGCCGAAGAGGGACCCGAGAAGAGGAGGATCCAGGCTTCCCTGTGCAAAACCACTGCACAGTACAGGTAAGTATAACATGGTTGTTATTTTTAAAAGAAAAATGAGACTTTACAATCACTTTAAGTATAGCACAATCATGTACAAGTAAAACAATTGAGATTATATTTTCATTTCCATGTGTTGTACACATTTACCTTATATAAAGGGTGTTTGATTTGTGCTAGCACAAGTACCTTTATATCCAGGAAGGCGAAAGTGGTTAACTTGTGTCATTTGCTTATATTCAAAGCCAAGAAGAGTGAGATTTCTATCTATCTATCTATCTATCTATCTATCTATCTATCTATCTATCTATCTATCTATCTATCTATCTATCTATTTATATATCTATCTACTGAACAAATGCTGTCTATCTGTTTTATGTATCTATGCAGTAATATCTATGTCTTCCTTCTCTCTAATATATTTTGTTTTTCTGATTCATTATCTTCAACATATGAGGCATGATTTAATGTTCAATTTAAAAATACACATTTAATTATAATTACTGTATATGTGCACTGAAACTTGTGTTGATCCTCTAATGGAGTCTTCTTGACAATACTAATCACTACAGACATGAGTTTCATCAATATAATTTTTTCCCTGATGTGAGTGCTTACTAGTAGGAAGACCAAACATCCTTGGGGAATCCAATGGAAAACTCAAAAACAACAATATTTTCTCTTGCATCATTTTCCATGTACTCACATTTGATTTTTTCCTGGAAACACTTTTACTTGTTCTAACTGTGCATTGACGATCTGCTTTATATTCAATTGCATCTGTGAGCTTCTCTAAAATTCTTTCTCTGATCACGTCTGATGTTTCCTGTAAAGAGAGGCAGCCTAGATCAACCTATATTTGTGTTAATTGTACTCCTATACTTTGGTTTTCAAGCAGCCAGGTAAATCAGTAAATAAAAATAAAATATGTTATATTCCCACATTATATGAATACTACATCTGATACTTTTATTTATTTCAGGTACTTATATAGTGCCATCAATTTACACAGTGCTTCACATATATATTCAACATTCACATCAATCCCTACCACATCAGTCCTCCCACCAATTAATGGGGGATTGCTGGGAAATCTGATTTAAGTGGGGGCTTTGGTGAACAGAAACCCTCTTACATCAGAGTTCCACTTTACACCAAAGCATTCCCCCATTAAAAAAAAAAGAATATTGCCTTGTGCCACTAAAGTGTTTGAGGTTTGGCTTGAAAAGGTGGCAACCCTACAAAACACTCATGTACACAAGGGATGTGCACAATCCCTTAAGAGGATCACTCATCTACCAAACTGTTGCACTAGAAATAATCAAAATAAAGTGCTTGTGCATACATAAACAATTATAACAAATATATATTCAAGTCCAAAGTGAGTGATAGTCATTCAGTATTAAATCATTTGTGAATGAACACTATTCCTCCTTGGTGTTCTCTGTATCCACGTGCAAACAAGAAATGTCACTGTGCACAACAAAAATCGTGACAAAGATCCACCACCGTGCAGATTATGCACTTACCCCCAATTGTTGATCTCTTATTAAAGGAGATCAAAGATTGCCCATGTATTAATCCTCCCGGGATAGCAACGTCATTCCGGCATGGAGCTAAGAAAAACTTCCACGGTTGTGTCCAGAACTGCAATGCATGATTATGAATTCAGGCTCTAAGTCACTGATCCAGAACAAGTATGCAACTCATTGACTCTGGGCTAGTGACTCAAATTGAAGTCTTTGGATTAGCATGACCCACAAACCACTAGCATTTTTATAAGGAGAGCTCAAAGACAACTGTCTATATATTTCCGTATACATTTCCTTCCCTTTGTATGATACAAGTAAATCACATGCAGGTGTGCTTAAACAACCAATGATAGGCTATGTGTAAAAAGATATTTTGCACACAAGGGTTGTAAGTGATCCCTTTTTTGGTCATTTTGATCAATTTAATGGGACTGTAGCCAATCTATCCAGTATGATTTCAGAGGTACTACAGGCATTTAGAAGAACAGAATGATAAGCATATTTTCTTATTCAATGTGCCTAATTATATTGCCAACCCTCTTTACACAACAGCCTTTTTTTGCTGCATGTTTATATAATTATTGCTTCCAAATGACAACGGGAGGCTGGTTGCTAAGCATTTTGGTAGACTCATCAGAAGGACTGTCACGACTGTTGTAGCTTCAG
Organism: Glandirana rugosa; assembly: GCA_018402905.1. Taxonomy (NCBI): domain Eukaryota; kingdom Metazoa; phylum Chordata; class Amphibia; order Anura; family Ranidae; genus Glandirana; species Glandirana rugosa. The sequence goes on along the minus strand of BLSH010511829.1, from coordinate 814,023 downwards.
GTAGAGAATGCAAAGATAATTACAACATTCCCTGTCTATTTCTAACCAGGCCTCATTGAAAGAAATCAATGTGGTTTCATGCATAAAACCCCTTGGATTTTCATATGCATCTTATCAGATGTTAGAATCTCTACTTCAGAGTAAAGTGACTTTGGCTATTGTACTAAATACAGTACCTTACCAAATGACATTGTAAGTCAATTTATGATCAACCTTTTCTATTATATACACAGCATACATCCAAAAATCATAAGACATGTGCCCTGAAATATCAACAGTAGGACTCCTATCCGTAAAATTTAAAGGCGACTTTGCAGTACACTTGCAGGTCCACTTACAATGGCCAGGCCAGTCTATGGCCATTAACTCGTGCCTAGAAAGTTGGTATTTATTTATCCAAAACCCTCTTGTGAGTGAGCAAACTAATGGATTTGCCACATGGTGGGTTTATGTTGAATGTGGAGTGCTTAAGTTTTGTGGTTCCGGTACATTTGGTGAAATTTGCTGCACTAAATTTAAACCACTTCCCTACCGCTGTATGTAGAATTATGGCCAGGAAGTGGTTCAGTTATCCTGACTGGGTGTCATATGACGTCCAGCAGGATAATATGCTGGGGCGTGCCCGTGGGGCCGCGCATCGCGGCGATCGGTGGTGCAGTGTCAGTCTGACCCACCGCATTACCGATCTCGGTAAAAAATCTTCCATCGGAAGCTCTTTACCATGTGATCAGCCGTGACCAATCATGGCTGGTCACAGTGTAAACAGGAAAAGCCGTTTATGGGCTTTTCCTCTACTCGTGTCTGCAGATGTGCGTAGTGGAGAGCCGATCAGCTGCTCTCCTGGCAGGGGGGGTCTGTGCTGAGTGTTTATCAGCGCAGTCCCCCCTAGATCGCCACCCTGGACCACCAGGGAGCCCACCAGGGAGACCCCATCCAGGGAGACCACCAGGGAGATGATCAGGACCACCAGGGAGCCGATCCTAGACCACCAGGGAGCCCACGCTAGACCACCAGGTAAGGGGCACAGTGCCCAACATGGATGGCACTCAGTGCCATCTTCAAATGCCACCCTAGACCACCATGGAATGGGCCTCTTTTAGTGCATCTGTCATTTTTGCCCACCAGTGCCACCTATCATTTGCCCACCAGTTACACCTACCTATCAGTGCCCATCAGTGCCACCTATCAGTGCCCAATGCCATCTATCAGTGCCCATCAGTGCTGCCTATGAATGCCCATCAGTGCCTCTTAACAGTGCCTGTCAGTGCTCATTAGTGCCCATCATTGCTGCATATAAGTGCCTCATCATCAGTGACAGTCAGTGCCACCTCATCAGTGCCAATCAGTACTGCCTCATCTGTGCCCCTCAGTGTAACCTCATCAGTACCCATCAGTGAAGGAGAAAATGTACTTATTTACAAAGTTTTGTGACAGAAACAGAGAAAACTTTTTTTTTTCAAAATTGTAGGTCTTATTTTTATTTGTACCGCAAAAAAAAAAAAAAAAAAAACTCAGGGGTGATCAAATGCCACCAAAAGAAAGCTCTATTTGTAGGAAAAAAATTAAGAAACATTTTGTTTGGGTACAGCGTCGCATGACCACGCAATTGTCATTAAAAGCACAACAGCACTGAAAGCTGAAAATTGGTCTGGTAAGGAAGTGTTCTAAGTGCCTGGTATTGAAGTGGTTAAAGAATCCATAATAGCCTTTCTGGATGTTCAGCTGTGGTCAGCAGGGTTAGAATTGCCAATGATGGTGGCTATGCTACGTGCCAGTCCCTCCACTATAAAAGGATGGGTTCCCAGCAATGGGCATCGGAATAGATTAGGGAGAGCTGAAAGTCTGTTTAGAGAGTTTAAGTTGTTATATGGTGTATAGTGTGCTAAATTACTCTTTATTACACTATGGAGGGCTACATACTCTTGTGCTCAAAGAGACCCGATATAATCCTTTTATAAAACTAGCATTTTGTGTGTTAGCAGCAACTATAGTTACTGTTTAGCTGCTGGGCCCTGTCCTTGCAGTTTTTTATAGGTTTTTTTAATCTTTTTTGATCTTTTTTTGGCTCCTTCAGAAAAAAAATAAAATTCAGCAGCTACAAATACTGTAGCTGCTGGCTTTTAGGCCTCATGCACACATGGCGTTTTTTGACGTTTTTACAGCTGTTGTTTTCAGCTGCAGATGTTTTTTTCTACAGTCATTAAACCCTCCATCATGTTAACCTATGTGTTCATGCACACATAGGTTGTTATCAACTGTTTTGAGCAGTGATGTTTTTGAGCTGTAAAAAAACCCCAAGACCAGTGGGTTCTGAGTTTTTCAGCTGTAAAAATGCTCTAACTCCCAAAAACGCTCACTAATGCTCACTAATGCGCGATAACGCCACTCACCAACATTTTTGAACATTGTGTATCCATTGAAAAAAAAAAAACGCTCAAAAACGCCAGCTCTAACAAAACGCTCAAAAACGCTCAATAACGCTCATTAACGCTCAATAGCACCGCCGCAAAAACGCTAAAAAAAGCTGAAAAAATCACTGGTAAGCTACTGGCGTTTTTAGGACTTTTTTTAACGTCCTGTGTGCATGAAGCCTTAATATTAAGACACTTACCTATCTACGAATCCAGCGGTGTCTTCACCTGAGCCGTTTTATCAGTTGGCTCTCAGGTGCTGCCGCTGCCATCTCGGCTAAGGGAAACCGGCAGTGAAGCCTTCAGGCTTCACAGCCGGTTCCCTACTATGCATTGGGAAGTGTGCTGTGCTTTGTGAATTGCCCAGCGTTGGGAGAAGGAGGAGGGGGGCCGAACTTCTGGCTGAGTTTGCCGTGGCGAGATCAGCTGGAAGTGGGAGCGGATACCTGTCAAAACCAGGTACCTGCTCCCCCCTACCCCCTGAAAGGTGCCAAATGTGGCAACAGAGGGGTGAGGAGGCAAACAGGCGGAGCTGCCCCATTTGGGTGGAGCTCTGCTTTAATTTTTTTTCTGCTAGGTTAAAAAAATGGGTTCAACGGGTTGTGTGAATGGGTTGAAAATAGGTTGAATGGGTTAAAATGGATTGTTTCAGTGTTCATTTTTGAGGAGGTATATTTATTTTTTTTTCAGTTTCTTGTGCATTTTTTTGGGGAGGGGGTGCAGTACAGTGTACTCGTTGCTGACACAAAAAAAACTGTCCTTTGTCTGAAACATGTCACCACATACTTTTGGGGGAAAGCAGTGTGCACCAAATCACCCAAGTTTTATCCCCCTATTGCCATATTTTCCTTTGGATTAAAGCTGTGTATACAAGTCCAGTTTTTTTTTTGTTGAACCAGTGGGCGGGTTGAACAAACAGATCCCCACATTAACACAAGCAATGTCGATGAGGTGCTCTCTCCCGCTGTGCTATTGTATTCTCAGAGGGGGGCCCATTGGCTGCCAGTGCTGATTAAATGCTGGTTTCAGAGAAGCACATAGAAGAGCACACACAGACTGATAGTCGCCAGTTCCTGCTGAATCGGCCGACTTTTATTCAATGTGTACCCAGCTTTAGAAGCCAATTGGCTACCATGGAAAGCTGCACCAGATTTTGCACTCTCCAGTTTTAGGCATCAGGCCGGAAGTGTCTGCAACTGCATGCATCCAATGAGTAGTTGTGCAATTATGATAAAAATAAAGGGAAAGTTTTTTTTTTTTAACAAACCAATGGCTTATAATTCAGGGCACATGCAGCAACCAAATTGGTGAGTCGTGACAAGGTGGGAATTATTGATATGGCACCTCTCATGTTTCCTACACAGCATGGCGTGAGGGACTGGGCACTGGAGGCACAGCATCAGGAGGAACAGGAAGACTTACTGCAGTCTAAAGGCAAGCAGAAACCTTTTCCTAGTGCCTTAATCTCTGTGAGGGGGAGGCAGCAGGGGATAGTGAGGAATATGAGGAGGAGGAGGGTTGAGGATGCTGGCAGTGAGGAGTAAGAGAAAAAGGGAAAGGCTTTAAGGGGTACCTTCCACATATCCCAAACTCTGAATGTATATGGGTGGAGTGAGATTACAGAGGAAAGTGTTGTCCTCAGAGACCCGGGGTTCCTCTGCTGAGGAAATGTATGGCAAATAGAATTTATTATTCTCAATTGCCTGCACAAGGACCCCAAGGTTCTAGTCTTCAAAAAGACCACTATGGGGTGGATACCCTATTAGGTCCTTGATGTAAAGGGAAAATGGCTGATCTACTGCCACTTTGCAAAATGTGGTAGTTGGAGGAGGTGCTGTGTAAGAACATCTTTGCTTCATTTCTTGATAAATGCAGGAAACCTTCTGGTGACCAATGCTCCTCCAATCCTCTAATCCCTGAAAGGGCTTATATTGGTTGCTTCTTCATCACTGCTTTTTAAACCCCAGGGGCCAGGTCCAGCTGCAGTCAGCACTTACAGGCAGTGCTTGAACCACATCATTGCTGACTACATTGGGCCAAAAGCTGTGGACACTCTAAAAAGTGAGGAACTCATGGGAGCTTGCACAGTATGTGTTGGAACTTCTGGTTTTCTCTGCAGCCAGGGTGCTGTCTGGTCTACAGCATTTTTTGTGCTACCTGTGACCTGATCTTGTTTCTGAACACCTGTTGCTGACCTGACCTGCCTCTGACTACCCTGAACTCTGCCTCCTCTTGTTCCTGACTTGTCCTGCTGCTGTTGACTCTGGCCTGGACCCAACTACTCTCCTGTCTCCTGCTTGTACCTCATCCATCTGTCAGTTACCGACCCGGCTAGCCTGACCTTGCTTACCTGCTATTACCTGCCAACCCAGTGCTTACAGACCAGTCATCTGATAGCCAGGTACCCGCCTGCCAGCTTCTTACCAGCTGCCCATCCATCCACTAGTCAAGTGCCTGTTGATCACCCACCTGCCAGCCTAGGGCCTGTTTTTGTTCACCTGCTCTCAGCCAGCGACCACCAAGCTCCTTTTGGTCATCTCGTCATTCCTGTTGAGTACCAGCCACCATCAGCTGCCCCTGTCATCCGATTTGACTCCATCTATCTGCACAAGCTAATGGAAGAACCAGTTGAAGCCATCAGCCAGTCTGCCAACGTTGACAGCATGTCCCTATTATAAGAAATGTTTGTATTTTTGCATGTTTGTGCCACGTTTGACTACTGGATGCCAAACTGGGATGAGTTCAGAGGTCATGTGAGCACAGTTTGGAGGACAATTTTCCGGTGAGTAGAGGTGCATTAAAAAAAAAACACACACACAATGGAAAAAGGTTATGTTATTTATTCAAAGATGAAGCCAGGCTTCAAAATGTGAAAGTTGTTGCATATAATAAGAGTTTTATTTAAAAATCTTTGCAGGTGCATATAATCAGGGTTTTATTTAAAAACCTTTGCCTTAGGGTCAGTCTGAGAAAATTCCCAAATATGGAAGTGGAAATTTACAATGTGGTGTCTTTTACTTTCCTCAACTGTTCCTGCTGTCCCTGCTGTCACTTTACTAAGGATAGGAACAATCACAGCACTCAAGTGCTAAAGTAGGCAGAGGATATTGGCAAGGCGGGTGCCCCTTGAGTTTAGTCCTGTCCTGCAGTTATTCCTTTATGTTTCAATGAGAGCAAGCCTTGCAGAGTTTCTATTATTTATTCCCTTGTGTGGAACCCACCGCTGAGAAATCCCACTAAATCTTAGAGTTACATTTGCCAAAGAGATGATAATTACTGCATAGTTAGCTTCTTGTCTCCAAGTGGCCAAGTAAAGTGGCACCGCTGTGATTTTCTTCAATTTGCCGCTACCCATCGGTTTGATTAGGCACATCTTCTGACAGTAAACCAAACAGTATGTATACACTGATGCTTTTAATTCATGGCAATCCTATTAAATATGATTAATCTGCAATGACAATGGGGATTGTTTGCTGTATAAAATAATTCCCACCACAGCAGGCCTGTTATCACCCAGATAAGGAGCTGAAGTCTATGAATCTATTGTCAGCCATGCTTGGATATGAAGAATACTGTCTTATAGCTGATAATCATGTTTTTAAAATAATCCTATCAGTGTTTAAATGGAATGTACTATCTTGATGAAATATTTATAGTGTATATTTTACAAGTATTAAGACTGTCGTATGGTCTCATTTTGGTTAATCTTCATTTCAAGTTGTATGTTATCTTTTACTAAATATATTAAGCAAAGTGAAAAATGCCGCAAAATCTTCTTTAACTGGTTAAAAATGAGTATACAGCAGTGAACATTTCATTGTTTCTACAGGGTGGGCCATTTATATGGATACACCTTAATAAAATGGGAATGGTTGGTGATATTAACTTCCTGTTTGTGGCACATTAGTATATGTGAGGGGGGAAACTTTTCAAGATGGGTGGTGACCATGGCGGCCATTTTGAAGTCGGCCATTTTGAATCCAACTTTTGTTTTTTCAATAGGAAGAGGGTCATGTGACACATCAAACGTATTGGGAATTTCACAAGAAAAACAATAGTGTGCTTGGTTTCAATGTAACTTTATTATTTCATGAGTTATTTACAAGTTTCTATTTGTTTACAGCCATTGACATGTCGCTGAGGTTAACACGTGCGGAGCGGATAGAAATTGTGTTGATGTCTGGTGAACGCAGTAACCGGGTCATTGCAGCAGATTTCAATGCAAGACAGCCTACGAGACCACTCATCTCCCATGCTACATTTAGCAAACTGCTTGCTAGGTTTCATGAAACTGGTTCAGTGTTGGATTTGCCAAAATGTGGACGCATGAAATCTGTCACTAATGAAGAAACATCAGTGGCTGTCCTAGCTTCATTCAGCAAGAGCCCACAGCGTAGCACTCACCGCATGTCACTGGAGAGTGGCATTAGTGGAACATCCCTTCGGCGGATATTAGCTACTCACAAATGGCACCCTTACAAACTCCAGCTACTGCAGCATCTCAACGAGGATGACCCAGATCGGTGCACTGAATTTGCAGAATGGGCAAAAGAAAAATTGGAACAGGAACCTCAGTTTACGCAGAAGATTTTGTTCAGTGATGAGGCAAACTTTTATGTGAATGTGAAGTTAACAAACAAAACCACCGCTATTGGTCTAACACTAACCCACATTGGATAGATCCCTCCAAGACTGTTGGAACCAAAAAATTGATGGTATGGTGTGGTATATGGGGTACAAAGATAGTGGGGCCATTCTTCATCAATGGAAACCTCAAGGCCACTGGATATGCGAAATTGCTACATGATGATGTGCTTCCCTCTTTATGCACTGAAGCTGGCACGTTCCCTGAGTTTTTCCAGCAAGATGGTGCACCACCACATTATGGGTGTCAGGTCCGAGCATTCCTAGATGAACAGTTTCCTGGAAAGTGGATTGGTCATCGTGGGCCAGTTGAATGGCCCCCAAGGTCTCTCGATCTGACCCCCTTAGACTTTTATCTTTGGGGTCATCTGAAGACAATTGTCTATGCTGTGAAGATACGAGATGTGCAGCACCTGAAACTACGGATACTGGAAGCCTGTGCTAGCATTTCTCCTGCGGTGTTGCTATCAGTGTGTGAAGAGTGGGAGAAGAAGGTTGCATTGACAATCCAACACAATGGGCAGCACATTGAACACATTTTATAAGTGGTCTGGAATAAAGATACGTTAAAACCAAGCACACCATTGTTTTTCTTGTGAAATTCCTAATAAGTTTGATGTGTCACATGACCCTCTTCCTATTGAAAAAACAAAAGTTGGATTCAAAATGGCTGACTTCAAAATGGCCGCCATGTTCACCACCCATCTTGAAAAGTTTCCCCCCTCACATATACTAATGTGCCACAAACAGGAAGTTAATATCACCAACCATTCCCATTTTATTAAGGTGTATCCATATAAATGGCCCACCCTGTAGATTGTTTTTCAATGCATCCAGATATAACAGGGGTTGAGGTGGCAGGAGTTTCTCACAAGATCTTGCCCTTTGCGGATGACATCTTGATGTCCTTAACCAATCCTAGGATCCCTCTGCCTAATTTGTTCTCTCTTTTAGGCACTTTTGCGTCCTTTTCAGGTCTCTCAGTTAACCCGGCCAAATCGAAAGCTATGTCACTAAACCTTCCTCCCTTCCTCCCTCAGAAATGGAATCTTTACAAAGCAATTTCTCATTTTAGTGGTCATCCTTGTTTCCTTACCTGGGGATTAGACTTACCCCGACTTATCATGGACTCTACCAGGCCAACTTCCCCCCTCTATTCCAGAAACTTATGGGTCTGCTGTCCTCCTGGTCCCATCTCCCGATATCCTGGTTCGGTAGGATAGTAGCGATTCGTATAACTTACTTGCCAATATTGCTTTATTTTTTCAGTGTTTTGCCAGTTTCTGTCCCCTCTCATATCTTACGCATACCCCAACGCAAAATTCTGAATTTTGTCTGGGGGTCCATCAGACCTAGAATTAATAAACTAGTTCTGTATGCCTGCAGGATCAATGGTGGCCTTTCAGTCCCCAATTTGCAAGCTTATTATGTGGCTGCGAATATAGCTCCATTTTCCCATCTTCATGAGACATATCAAATGCCGTTATTGGCCACCATAGATTTAGTAGACTCTTATCCAATTCCAGTCACCTCCATTCAATGGCTTCCTCGTGAGCATTGCCCGATGACGATTCGACCTTGTTTAGCCCATTCCCTTCGCCTTTGGGACTCCGTTAAATACTCGGCTGGTCTGATATCTCCTCACCTACCCTTACTTTTACATTGTCCATTATTTTCGCCAGGATGTGACAATCCAAAACAGTTCTCCCAGTGGACTGACAGTGGCTTAGTTGATCTTCATTCTTTGTTTACTCCAACTAGTATACTCACGTTTGGCGCCCTGCATTCCTCACATGACATCCCCCTTCGAGAACATTATAGCCATCTACAGATCAGGCATTTTCTCAAGCAACTTATTAAGTTCAGACCTACATGCTATACCTAGACCCCTTTTGACAGTCTTTGCAGGTCTAGGCCTCAATCTTCTGGCCTGATTTCCTTAGTTTATTCAGCAATAATCTCTTATAATAAACAGCCCTTACAACCCTATCAGCTACAGTGGGAGGCGGAGGTTGGGAGACAGCTGGACCTGGAGAACTGGCAGACTATGACTATAGCATTTTCTAAATCCTCTAAAAATGTTCTCATCTTAGAAAATGCATATAAAGTACTCTACCGGTGGTATTTTATCCTGGCAAGATTGGCACGTTTTAATCCAAATGATTTCCCTCTCTGCTTCTGAGGGTGGTCTCAAGAGGGCACCATGTCACATATTTGGCGGTCGTTTCACAATTCACAGAATTGCACTGGATCACTGAGTAGTCCCTCAGATGATCCAGTGTAATACTGTGAATTGTGAAATATAATTAACAGAGTCATTTTGCCCTATTGTTTATTGTCTTTTAATGTGTATTTTTCTTTTTCCAGTGAATACCCTGTACAATAAAGCATAAAGTCTCCATATCCTGGCGAAACATGTTGAGCAAATATTCTTGTACAGTATATTTGGTTCACATATAGTATCTTTTTAATGTATCAAATAAAATTTGTTATATTTTAAAACATGTTGTCTTAGTGTGGCACTGCAAAAGTCCAAGTTCCCCATTTTTTCATATAGTATTTTAACTCCATGGTTAGCCTTTGTCTGAATGCACAACCAGGGCTTTATAGAAAAATCTTGGAGGAGGTTTTGGCAATGCATTTTATGAACACATTTTCATTTAATCAGCAGCAGATGATATTACTAAAATGTAGATCAGACAGTATAAGAAACATATAAACATCTAAAAATGTAAAGGTGGAGGTCTAACCTGGGGAACATGGGTAACTTGACTGACCAGAAAAGGAAGCAGGCCAGGATACAAGGAGTTTCCAAACTGTAGCCCTTAACCACTTCAGCCCCGGAAGAATTTACCACTTTAGGACCAGAGCACTTTTTGCGATTCGGCGCTGCGTCGCTTTAACTGACAATTGCGCGGTCGTGCGACGTTGTACCCAAACAAAATTTGCGTCCTTTTTTAACCACAAATGGAGCTTTCTTTTGGTGGTATTTGATCGCCCCTGCGTCATTTCTTATCACCGCTATAAACAAAAGAAGAGCGATCATTTTGCAAAAAAAAACAAATTTCTTACTTTTTGCTAAAGTTCAAATCCAAAAAAAAAATATAAAAAAACATTTTTTTTTCACCGTTTTTGGCCGATTTATATTCTTCCTCATATTTGCGATAAAAAAAATTGCAATCGGCGTTTATTGATTGGTTTGCGCAAAAGTGGCCGCGTTTACGGATGGTGAGAATTAATTTCTGGGGTTTTTATTTATTTTTTATTTTTTACTAGTAATGGCGGCGATCTGCGATTTTTAGCGGTAATGCGATATTGGGGGGGACATGTCAGAACATTTTGACACTTTTTTGGGACCAATGACATTTATACAGTGATCAGAAATTTAAATGTCCACTGATTACTGTATAAATGTCATTGGCAGTCAAGGGGTTAACCTGCAGGGGGAGAGCTAGGGGTTAATCGTGTTCCCTGGGTGTGTTCTTACTGTGGGGGGGTTGGGCTAACATGGGCATGAGAGATCTAACTGATCCCAGTGACAGGGATCAGTAGATCTCTCATGCTCCACTGACAGGGCGGGGAACCGCCGTGTTTACATTGGCGGTTCCCCGTTCTTTCTCTGTAGCCGCTCATCGCGGCTCGCCGGCGGACATCGGGTCCGCCCGAGCTGCGGGCACACTCCCCAGGAGTGCGGCGGGTGCGCGCGCGAGCCGCCGGCGTGCGCGCCCCCAGCGTGCGCGCCCCCAGCGTGCGCGCCCCCTGGTGGCCAAATGTGAATCGCCGCTTATTTACGGCGATTCGCGCAGGGCTCCCCCACTGCCGCCGTGAAAAGACGGCGCGCGGTGGGGAACCGGTTAATGCCCCTCTTATAGATAAGCATCAGTTCCAATTAGCCCTCTCAAAGTTCAATGCTTTTAACAAAAATTGTTGTGCTTGTAAAAAGGGGCATTACCAATAACATAAATGGGGTAGCAATTTTGAAGCCTGGCTTTGGTTGCATATGGGGCTACAAAGCCACAGACCAGTCAGGGTGTCCACAGCCAAAAGTGCCTACAATGGGCACAAAGTGGCCTGGTCTGATGAATCAGCTTTTCTTTCACATCATGTTGATGGCTGGGTGCCTGTGCATCACTTTTCTGGGGAAGAGATGGCATCAGGATGCAGTATGGGAAGAAGGCAAGCCAGCGGGCGCAGTGTGATTCTTTGGACTGGGAAACCTTGGTCCTGCCATTCATGCAGATGTTACTTTGACATATACCACCTACCTAAACATTGTTGCTGACTAAGTACACTCCATCATGGAAATAGTATTCCCTGATGGCAGTGGCCTCCAGGGGAAGGCTAGCAGCCTTAGGCCTGGGGGGCAAGTCCAGTCAAGTGGCCCATAGAGTGGGTGGTGGCAAAGTGATGGCTCAGGGAAAACAGTCTAAGGTTTTCTATGATCACAAAGGTGGTTGGGGGGAGGGGAACAATGTAGCCCTCCAGGGCCCCTGGGGGACTTGTACCACCATGGCCTCTAGGAACTAAACTGCATATAAAGAGAGACTGACCCCGCTCCACTATGCCACACACAGAGAAACCAACCCCACTCCACTATGCCACACAGAGAGAGACCGACCCCGCTCCACGATACCACACAGAGAGAGACCGACCCCGCTCCACTATGCCACACAGAGAGAGACCGACCCCGCTCCACTATGCCACACAGAGAGAGACCGACCCGCTCCACTATGCCACACAGAGAGAGACCGACCCCGCTCCACTATGCCACACAGAGAGAGACCGACCCCGCTCCACTATGCCACACAGAGAGAAACCGACCCCACTCCACTATGCCACACAGAGAGATACCCTGCTCCACTATGCCTCACAGAGAGAGAGAGACCCCACTCCACTATGCCCCGTAGAGAGAGACCCTGCTCCACTATGCCTGCACAGAGAAAGAGAGCACTCCACATTTCCCTGCACTGAGAGAGACCACTCCACATTTCCCTGCACAGAGAGAGAAAAATCTTACAGGTGAGAGACCGGGCTGGACGGACTACCTCAATTCGGAGTCTGTGCGTGAGTGGTAGTGGGAGCGTGAACGCTCCTAGTGCATCTAGCCAGACAAGGTAGAGGAAGGTGGTGGGCCCTCTTGCAGAGCTTGGGCTATCACCTCTGGATACGGCTTGCAAAGTCGTTTACACAACTTGATTTGATGTTAGGTGAAAGGAGTGCCCGGAGTCAGGTATAAAATTGATGAATGTTTGTTTCTATTGTAGTAAATAAATTGTGGTAAACTATTGCGTTTCGGGGGATCAAGGACTCCGCCTTCTCCAGGGCTGCTGGTGTATGTTTGCAGTATGCAGGATATTTCAAAGATTGTACTTCTTTCATGACACTTGGATCTTGAGAACCTCAAGATCCAGGTTCTCAGGGTCCAAGTGTCAAAAAAGGCATACAATTAGTGTTGAGCGAACCCGGACTGTAACGTTCGGGTCCGTACCGAACTTTCGGGTGTCCGTGGCACGGACCCGGACCCGGACATTTCAAAAATCGTTCGGGTTCCTTTGCGAACAACTAACCGACGGGACGTCGAAGAGTTGTGCACCTCATTTTATCGTCTTGGGGCCTGGCTTGGGCTTGCTAAAAACTTTACAGGCCCAGGCCCAGGCACGGTGCCTGTGGGCTTTCAAGCCATGCCTGGGCTTGCAATGTCAGGCCCAAGCGAGTTGTGATTAACATACGGAAAAAACTGTGAACCTGGGACTCTTGGACCTAGAACTCCAAGAGTTCTAGGTTCACAGTACTTTCTTCATGTTAGAAACTTTATAGGACGTATGACGTTTGTATGTGGTCGTCGGGACCTCTTCCGCCTCAGGAACTAGGGGGCTTTGCGTTATCAAATGGTGTT
>BLSH010511829.1:781821-796682 GCA_018402905.1 Glandirana rugosa | reverse complement strand
GATTTTAATTTATTTTCCCTATCCCCATTTATTTGTAGGGCACTTGCCCTAGTTTGAAGATGATTTTAGAACAGTTATATGGCTTCTACCATTAATTAATACTTTTCAGACACAGTTTGAAGATGATCCACATTCACCTCCATTTTTGCTTTTTTTATGTTTTTATTTTTTTAAAAATATTTACAGTTATTTCCCTGTCCCCATTTTTTTGTAGGGCACTTGCCCTACCCTTACCCCCATTTTACTTCCTTTTGCAGCCCTCTGGGGCTTTCCAGGACTTTGTTACAGCCATTTTTGTGCATAAAAGTTCGGGTCCCCATTGATTTCAATGGGGTTCGTTGTCCGTGCGATCGTTCGGGTTCCGTCCGGACCCGGACCCGGACTTTGTCCCGAAGTTCGGACGGACCAGCAGAACCCGAACTTCCAGAGGTTCGCTCAACTCTACATACAATCCTTGAAATATCCTGCATACTGCAAACTTGGATCACTTTTCAGCGGAGAGGCAGGGCCTGCTGCAAGTGCATACAATCCTTTGGGTTCACACTGGTGTGCTGCGGTTTGGCGGTAGTGCTGGTGTACTTGCAGTTTTCCTTAGCCGCAGTCCCATAGGCATATTTTAGGTTGTGCGTTTTTACTGCAGTTTTTTTTAAAGTGCACCAAAGATGCAGCACTTTTTGTGCACTTTCAGAAAATGCAGCAAAAATGTGCAAACTAATAGAAGTCTATGGGGGTGGGGGGGGGGGGTAGCATGCAGGAAGACTGTGAGATGCAACAAAGCAGTGTGAGCCCACTTCATAATACATAGGACCAAGTACAGCACAGGTTGCTGAAAGAAACCTCCTTATCTGCTGGGAGGGAGAGGAATTTGGGAGAGAGCAGAAAGGGGGGAAGAGACCAGAGCTCGCTCACTCACTTTGAGGATCCCAGCAGGAGGCTCAGTCATCGGCTCCCATACAGACAGAACATCGGCTGTTCAACCTAAACGTTCCCGCCCACACATCCTATTTGCAGAAGCTGCACACGTGCTGCCCAGAGTGTGGGCGGACACAGTGAGAGAGGGGGCAGGAGAAGGCAGATCTGATCCACCGTGTGGAGGGGGCTGTGCTGAGTGATCTGATGGAATTCACACAGACTCTCAGGTGCAGTCCCCAGCCCTGTGACAGGACAGATCGCCGCTCACAGCGTGAATGTTCCTGCATGCTCCTGGGCCGTTAATGTGGCCCTGCCAGTGCTCCTCTGGAGCCACCCAAGCAGTATCACTCGGCCAACTGCGGAACTGCACATGCGCAGTTCCCATCTAGCAACACATCAGCCTCTTTACAGGGAGTCAGAGAAGCCCGGAGGGCAATTGCATTCCTGCCCCCCGGCCCAGCCCGCCCCTGGTGGCCTCTTTCAGAAGGATAATTTACCATGTCATGCTGCAAAAATGGTTCAAATATGGTTTGATTTACACAACAAGGACTTTGAGGTGTTCGATTGGCCTTCAAATTCTTCAGATCACAATGCAACTTCTGTATCTGTGGGATGTGCTAGAAAATCAAATCCAATCCATGGAGGCCCCACCTTGCAACTTACAGGACCCAAAGGATCTTTTAGGACCCATTCACACCTGAGCATTTTGTAGCTTGAATATGCCTGAAGCTACAAAACGCTGGAGGGAAAAAAATCAATGATTCTCTATGGAGATGGTTCACATCTCCACTCAAAAACGCCTGAAGCCATACACCCTAAGCTCAAACTAGTCCCGGAGGTATTTTTGTCGCGTGAATCGGACATATTCCGGCATTTCTGGAACATTTGTATTACCATAGACATAAATGGAAAAGCACCAGTCGCATGTATTAGCGCGACATGGGCGTTTGCAAACACGCGACGTCGCGCAACAAAACGCGCGACAAAAAACTTGAAAATGTCCAAAAACGCTACGCTCAGGTGTGAATGCAGCCTTACTGAAAGCTTGGTGCCAGATAGCACAGCATGCCTTCAGAAGTCTAGTGGAGTCCATGACCATGGCTGTTTTGGTGGCAAAAGGGGGACCTATTCAATATTGGGTGGGTGGTCATAACATTTTGGCTGATTTGTATATTACATTTAATAATTACAAGGCACAGTGCTACTAGAAGTGGGTAACCAGTAAAAACCAAATAATAAATCAATTATTAAAAAATAAATATGTGTCCCTATGCGTTCTGTATCAAATATTCTCTTAACACAATCAATGTGTATAATAAATAGTGTGTGTGATTCTTATCTTAGTGCAAGTAACAATAAATTAAATATAATTAAATGGGGGGCGTGGTTTGGAGCCGGACCCTAATGGACATCTGATCCCCGAGCTTCTGTCCACAGAGACTTTTACAGATACTCAGCCGAGCCATTTGGTACCGCAGACATGTGGAAGACCTCAAGGGACCCCTCTCCAGCTAGATCCCACTCTCCCAGGCATTCAGGATCGCAAATAGGCCAAAGCATTCTGGAGCTCTTTCGGTCGCAATCACGCGAGTCCCCGGCTTCAGATCGGGCCTACTCAGCCGCAGCGCGCTCCCCCAGCCTCAGCCCCTCAGGAAGACAGCACTCCCAGTCACATCCCTCAGCAGCAGGACACGGTGCCTCACAAGCACTGGGCATCCAGAACTTACGCTCAGTGGCAGAGGACATTAAAGCCTCGCTTGCATCAGCCATTACAGAGCTTAGAAGAGACATACAGATGATGGCAGTGCGGATGGATGCAATGGAGGAAACAACAACCCTCCACGATTCTGCCATCCAACAGCTGCAAGACTCTTCACACTCCCAAGATACCCAGATCAGAGACATCCAACGGCATATGGAGGATCTGGACAACCGCGGTCGTCACCACAAAATTCGGGTAAGAGGAATCCCTGAAACGATCAAATATAATCAAAATCGCACAGGCCACTATTGCCATCTTTAATTAACTCCTCAGCAGACCCCTGAAGCACCTATTGAATATGAACACTTAGACAGAGCCCTAAAACAAAGAACCAGAGACACTGATCCCCCCAGAGATGTCATATGCTGTCTCATAAATTTTAGACTGAAGGAGCAAATCCTCCACAGGGCCAGGGACCGACGTTCCCTACCCTATCGAGGTTCAGAGATAAAACTTTTCCAAGACCTATCCCCTATCACTCTCCAGAACAGAAGAGTCCTGTGCCCTCTCCTTGATCTCCTATGCAGCAAAGGAATCCAATACCGATGGAAAGTCCCCTTTTGTCTATCGGCCTCATTTCAAAGTTGCACAGCGAATTTGTAGGTACCAGAGGATCTACCCTCCTTCTGAGAGACATTCAATCTTCCCGACAATGACATACCAGACTGGTATAGTACCATCCATTCTACACGTATGAGAAGAACCACATCTACAGATGCCATCCCGGTCCGTGACGAATTCCACATCAGGTGACGTAGTTCTGCTTCTTCAAGAAATCCCTGCTCATCTGATACTCGGGAAGCCAAGACCAGCAGCCCAACATTCTCTCCAGCCCATAGACAGGAAAGATCTGATTGAGCTACATTCATTTCTCCCCACCTCTCCCCTCCTTGTCACCCCAGTGTTCATTGGTCCAGGATGAAACCAAAACTCATGTCTGATGCCTGCTGGTCTTCCACAGAAATACTGTTCCCCTGATCGGTTGGCCTATGCCAGAACTAATTTCCCTACCTTTGCTGTTCTAACTCTTGCCAAGTATGCATGACCAAATGAGAAACTATTCCTCAGAAGTCTGTGAAACCACAAGAGACGCCATCGGCACCTCCAACACCAGCCGAAGCCTCATTGCACGAACTCGCCCTTAAAGTGTTACCATGACGGCATGTTGGTTTTGCAGGTAATGAATATATACTTTAAACATCTCAAATGCCCTTAACCTCACAACTAAGCACTGAACTGTTAGATCAATATAATCCTTTTGGTGGTTATATGGGACTAAGGGTAAAGTAACCAATTAGGATACCTCCTCTTATTTCCTCATGGGTTTTCACATTACCCCTTCCCATTCCCCTCCTCTCCTCCCCCACTTCCCATCCCAACTTCCCCCCATCCCCGCTTCCCTCCGTCCCTCCCTCTCCTATCCACCCCCCCTACCCTTCCCCCTCCCTCTCCTACTTCTCCTTCAACAAACCCTACCTAACCCAACTATATTTCATTCATACTGCTTACTATGCCAATATACAATATGTAACAGTAAGCTCACTATATATTAGGCTTGATATTGTTGACGCTACTGAGCAGAGCATTCCTGGGGGGGGGGAGGGGGTGACTTCACGCGGATATAGATTTCCTCACACAAATTATGCATGGTTTATTCCGCCTTTTCCTCCACTTTCTCCCCTGATTCTAATTTTAACTTTAAGATAAAGGATGCTTTCTAGAAATATCCTGTTTGACATAACAAAATATCCATGCACCGCCACCTAGGGAGAAGTACTGCCACGTTAAGCAACAGTGATGACCTACAACTGTTATTAAACATCTGTTATTTGTTATCCTACTTGTTATCTGATTTTTGACATTCGTTATTCATGATTTTTCTTTTTTTTAACCATAACATTCGGTCAATTAAACCAATGGGGATACCTTGTAATAGCTAGACATAACAGCTAGCCAGTAGATTAGTCCTATGTGTATGGTCGACCCCTTCCAACCATCAATGAGACCGCACCTCCTTGAGGCTGTCAGGGTTTACTCCTCATGAGACCTCAAGCGGTGTCAGCTTATGCTATGCTTTGCAGAGACCTATGAGCGTGCACTACCAAAGAATCATTCGATCATATACATAGGACAATCATCCTGCTTGGGTGACCGTACCTATAAGATACTGTAATCTTCTCTGAATTTTGCCATTTATTAAAGGGCCTCCCCTGATCCTTCAGGAGAGAATACACCCTATCTCTATGCATAAGGAAATGTTTTACTAAGAGTGTGTCCCTATGCTTGTAAAATATGTTGTGTTTACATTTTTTTAGGATAATGTTCTGTACGCTAATTACGTGACCTTTAGAATTAGCTAACTAACTAGGTATTTTGGGTTCTGAACCACTGTCACTCTGTCTTTTGCTAAAGCTTATTGGCTCCCTCATTAACTAAGGCCTACAATTGTCTCCTGTGGACTAGAGATTGGCACTTAATTTAATCTAATTTACACCGACACCCGCCATCTCTCCACACGACAGGAACATATCCCTTCCTGTTGATCTCTACTGGATACATCTTTATCCTTAGAGAGCTTACCCATAACCTCCCTACCTCTGGAACACCTCTTACTTCTACTCTCTTTTCCCCTCCCCCCAACCCCTCTTAGTTTCACCTACCCCCTATCTTTGCCGTTTTTACCCCCCTTTTTTTCCCCTCCTCCACCCCTCCCGCCCCACAGTCTCTGCCATCACCACGCTCCCACTGTAGTCAAATTCACCTGAACCGTATTCCCTTCACGCATACCTGAGACTGACAACTATATATCAAGCCCTCCACACTTAAAGTAGCCTCTTTCAATGTCAAAAGCCTCAACATTCCAGAAAAACGCAGCCAAGTCCTAAACATGATGCATGAGCTAAAAGCCAATACTGTGTACTTACAGGAAATCCACTTCCACTCATGGAAGATCCCCAAAATCACAAACCACACATTTCTTACATCTTACAATGCTACCAACCCACTTGCAAAAACCAAAGGGGTCTCAATCCTACTATCAAAAAACCTTGACTGGCATCTTACAGACTCCCTCATAGATGCAGAGAGTAGATACATCTTCCTAAAAGGACAACTCCAAGGCTGACCTGTGACCTTGGCCAATATATACATTGAATATATAATCCCGCACAGGTCAGCTTTTTTAGATCCATCATGCAGATTCTCACATAATTTCAATCAGGTTTAACCATCCTGGGGGGGGGGGACTTTAATATTGCTCTGTTTCCGCTCCTAGACGCCTGATCGGGTACAGCATCTTTGCCCTATAGAGCCATTCGGCATATCAAATTATAGATCCAAGATCTACTCTTCCATGATACATGGCGCACCCTCCATCCCAGCGATAAGGATTCCACTTTTTTTCTGCCCCAAACAACAAATACTCCAGAATTGATTACTTATTTTTATCTCAAAAAGACCTGCATTTCTTATCCAATGCCACCATTGAACCGATGATCCTGTCAGATTACCACCCGATTACAATGACCCTAACATTTCCAGACAAAAACATTTCCACAAACATCTGGTGTTTAGACTCCTCGTTGCTGACATCAGAAGAGGAGATTAAAGATATTTGCAAATCTATTCATGAGTTCTTGGAGAATGACACTCCCAACACAGCCCCGCTTACCCAATGGGAGGCCCATAAGTGTGTCATACGAGGGAAACTTCTTGCACTAAAAACAGCTAAAAGAAGGGTCCGACAAAAGACAATTGCAGACCTACTTAAAGTCAAAACCCTGGAACTTGTCCATAAACAATCCCAGGCACAACAAATATACCAGGAACTCACCCAAAATAGGAAGCTTCTAAGTGAAGAGCTAAACAGCAAAACACTACGCAAGTTTGTCCTACGCCAACAACTCTTTTATGATTTTGGTAACAAATGCAGAAAATTCTTAGCCAGAGCTCTCCAAGCTAAGAGGGCTAGTACAAACATACCCACCATTAAAGACTCTCAGGGAATGGCATACGTTACCCCAGCTAACATTGCGACCCAATTTGAAACCTACTACTCTGAATTGTACAACCTCCCCAAATACTCCACCGTAAATCTGCCAACTGGTAATCGCCCTGCCTCGATCAGAACCTTCCTCAACAAATTCTGCCCTAAGCCCATAGATAAAGAGGAAGCCCTTCAATTGGAATGCCCTATCTCGGAAAATTAAACATGCAACTAAACAGCTTAAACACAGCAAAAGCCCTGGCCCAGATGGGTTCACAGCCACTTATTTCAAAAAATTTGCAGATACTTTATCCCCCCACTTCCTCAAGGCCTTCAACTCCATCTCATCATCCACTCTCCTGTTCCACAGATTATCAGAGGCCCACATTACCGTAATCCCAAAGGAGGGAAAAGACGCCACATCAATTATTAATTATAGGCCGATATCCTTATTGAATGTGGATATAAAACTGCCAAAATACTAGCTAATCGTCTTCTACCCTTCCTACCTTCCCTGATCGGGAAAGACCAAGTGTCTTTGTCCCTGGGAGAGAAGTCAGGGACAACACGATCAAAGCCCTAAACATACATCACTGGATAACCACATGCAAGCAAAAAGGTTTCTATCATTGGACGCAGAGAAGGCGCTCGAAAGGCTGGCATGGAACTACCTGAGAGCAGTCTTACGACAGGTTGGTCTTCAAAACTGGATGTTCAACTCCATCATGACCCTCTACACAACCCCGACTGCCAGTGTTCGAGTTAACGGACACCTGTCAAATGCCTTCTCCATTAGTAATGGGACGAGACAAGGATGCACACTTTCCCCAATTCTATTTGTCCTAACCCTCGAACCATTCCTACACTGCCTAAAATCTAACCGTAACATCAAAGGCATATCCATAGCCGATCACAGCTACAAACTAGCAGCCTTTGCTGAGGACATTTTATTATTCCTAAATGAACCGCACATATAGATCCCGAACCTCTTGAAAGAGTTTGAACGCTTTCAATGTAATTCCCACTTCAAAATTAATTTTACCAAGCCCAGGATAAGATCAAATATCTGGGAATCTACCTAACCGCAAAGTTCTCAGACACATTCCCCAACCAATTCCCCAGACCGATCCGGCCTACCGATTCTCAAAACTATTGCCAACGACCTTGACAAATGGAACAAGCCTTTATTTTCTTGGTTTGGTAGGGCGGGAATCTTAAAGATGAATATCCTCCCCCGTATCTTATTTATATATATATTACAAACTATCCCTATTAAGCTCCCCCAGACCTTTTTCTAATCATATAAAAGATTATATACTAGATTTTTGTGGAAACAGAAAAGAACTAGAATATCATATGGTCAGCTGACGAAAGCCAAAATAAAAGGTGGCATTGGTCTCCCTGACTTTAAGAAATATTACTGGGCATGCCACCTTTGAGGGTTAACCTCAAAGTCTTCTCCTTGTTACCCCACATTTCTTCGACCTTCAAGGAACACCCACTCATTAACGCAACACTCCTTTGCTTTAGAGAAGCCTGCCAAGCCCTCCTCCTGTTGTCTAACTCAAGGCCCCTCACGCCTGTAAAACTCAACCCAGCTTTTCCCCCCCAGTATGTCTGTATATTTTTTAACAGACACTTGGCAACTTCCAGGGATACTTGCCCATCAACTCTTTCAAGATGGCACAATACTAGACCGTTGTTCTTTACCAACCAACGAGACTGATCACACTTTTCCCCTCTGGACATATTTAAAGGTACGACACTTCCTGAGAGAAATTAACCATAACTTGTCTGTTTCACGTCCCTTTACTCTCTTTGAACAGCTTTGTACCCAATATAGTCCGCAACAACATGTGATCTCCACTATCTACAACATTCTCTCCTCCAATAGTCTAATGAAACCTGACAAGACTTGCCAAAATTGGGAAAGAGATTTGCAAACAGAATGGATGGAGGAACAATGGGAACGCATATCTACGATTACACATAAAGGTTCTCTCAATGTCTTGATCCAGGAAAATAATTATAAGGTCCTGACTCGCTGGTACAGAACCCCAGTACTGCTTAACAAATACAACCATGCTCTCTCTGACAAATGCTGGAGGTGCTCAAGAGAGCCAGGTATGTTATTGCACATATGGTGGTCTTGCCCCCTGATCCAACCATACTGGGCGCAAATCAGAAAACTAATAACACAAATTTCCACATACACTCTAGGACCCACTCTAGCTCAGTTTCTCCTCCACTACTCAGACATACCAGCACATCAAGACTGCAAAACTTTGATCCCTCCCTTAATCAATGTAGCTAAAAAGTTCATACCTATTTATTGGGGTTCTATCCCTGTCCCGACCATCCCTAAATGGCTCCAACATGTTGAAAAAAATCGCAGAAATGGAGGAATTGATCTCAATAGCCAGAGCCTGTCCAGCTAAATTCTCGCATACATGGGCTTGGTGGACCCACTTCCCCACCACAGATAGATATAAATCTCTAATAAACCAAACTCAATCTGACCTCACTCAGCAAGCTACCCCTGACTCTTCATAATTCCTTTAATATATGACTGCGGACACCCCCAACAACAGACAAGACACAAGGTCTCCCATCCCTAAACAAGGGAAGAGTATGGGAGGACCTGTCTCGACATATTTAAGTAGATCTCTAAAATCTCTGACATGGTTGCATTAGCCCCCCCCCCCCCTTGTGATGGCGGAGACTGGGAGGCAGATTATACAACCAGGCCACCCCCCTAAGGTTTCTCCCTTTCATTTTTCTTTCTTCTCTCTCCCCTCTCTTCTTCTTTCCCTTTCTTTCTCTTTTCTCCTCCTACCTACCCAATGTGTTTTCTTATGGCTTATGCCTTTAGCTGCTCTATGTAAAACTCACCACTCTCTTTCTTCAGTTACCTCAACTCTATCAGTTTTGATCACAAGATATGTTGGCAAACTACTATACCCAGTGGCAGTATTAGTTCCATCTTCTTTAGCATTAGACAGACAATGTGTTGCTCTGGTGAGCATTGATCAGTGACAAATCCAAACTAATTGAACCTTAGGCTTTATTGAATACTTGTTTAGAGTTTCTCAATTAATAGTTTGATGTCCGTCATTGTTATATATTTGTGTCCAGTATGTTTACAACTGTTACCCCAATGTCTGTACCTTATAATGGCTATTTTGACAATCTGTTGAAGAATATTGTAAACATATTTTTGTTCTCTAATAAAAGATTATGGAAACAAATATATAATTAAATTAAAATATAAAAATGTGCATGCCTATTCATAGCAACCACCTTACTCTATTGACCAATATATAGTGTAGATCTTACAAATTTAAAAGTGAATCGGTATTGCAAAGTGTAGTCTCTGCAGTGCATCCATTGTTAAACATCATAACACTTAAAAAGAATTTTCTAAAAAAAAAAAAAATCATAACACTGCAATGTCCAGAACATTGTACAGCAAGCCAAATCATCAGGAGACCATATTTATCATCATTTAAGTAATCAGCTCTCCATTGCATTTGTAATGAAATGCCCCAGCAAGAATAATAATCACTGCAATTCCATTCTAATTATATATAAATATACAAATTTATAAATGGAATTATACAGCCACAAAGACTTAGTTGTGGGTTTGTGCACAGAAAAAGTAATTTGCAATTTGAAATTTCAGACGGTATATAGTGATTTTGATATTGTGGCCTCTGCTGACTGGGCTACTCTTTCACCCTCTTCTACTGTAGAAAACACAGACAGAATCTTTAACTATTTGCCTTCTGGGCACTTTTACCCCCTTCCTGCCCAGGCCAATTTTGAGCTTTCAGCGCTGTCGCACTTTGAATGACAATTGCGCAGTCATGTAAAACTGTACCCATATGAAATGTTTAGAATTTTTTTTGAGACAGATAGAGCATTATTTTGGGGGTATTTAATCACCCCTAGGTTTTTTATTTTTTGCTAAACAAATGAAAAAAGGCAGAACATTTTGAAAAAAAAGGTTTTTAGTTTATGTTATAAAATGTTGTAAATAAGTAATTTTTCTCCTTCACTGATGTGCCCTAATGAGGCTGCACTGATGGGCACTGATAGGCTACACTGATGGGCACTGATTAGGTGGCAATGAAAGGGCACTGATGAGGCCGCACAGATAAGTGGTACTGATGGGCACTGATAGGCAGAACTAATGGGCACTAATAGGTGGCACTGACAGGCACCGACAGGCAGCACTGATGGACCCTGATTATCAGTGTAGTTGTCCCCTGTGCGGCTTTGTCGATAACTGGCAAATCCTGTTTACACTGTGATCAGCTGTGATTGGACACAGCTAATCACATGGTAAAGAGCCACTGTGATTGGCTCTTTACCACAATCTGTGATGAGCTGTGTTCCAAGGACACAGTGATCACAGATGCCTGTGGATGAAATGATAAGCGCGAACATGGGAGGAAGTCATATGATACCCTCCCGGCAATGTGCGACCGTGCTGTAGCTGTCATTTAGCTATAACGTGGCCGTGAAGAGGTTAAAGCACACATAAACCCAAAACCCGAGATGTATCATATTGCATCATACTAGTCTTTGGTGTGGTGGTGGCACTTGTTTTCTTTATTTTCCACTGGAAATCCTGCAAATAACACACTTCCTGTCCCTGGTGGCTATGTCACTCCTCCACTGTATCTATGGAAGACACCATGGTTATTACGCTACACTGCTCTCCTGATATGGACTATAAACTTATCTGCATCTCTTCATTTCTATTACATGGGGGTGAGAGCAATTTGTAGATTACAGAAGATAGCTAAATAGGGACATATTCTTCTGCACAGCTCACATGAAGTGACAAGGATACTGCATTCCAGCCATAATCAACAGATTCTATCCGTAGTTGCTGACAATGATTTTAGCTTAAAAAAAAAAGAAATCTAAGGCAGCCAGCATATCTAAAACTGTAAGCTGAGATATATAGTATTTTTGTTCTTTGGTTTAGATATCCTTTAAGTCCCAGGACAAAACAAGTTCCTCCCCTGAGGTATATATCATCATCTGTTCCAATGCATAAATGAATAAATTGAACTATTCCAGCAAACATAGCAGGTTCACCAGTAATATTTTATATCATTCAAACAGAAATACATCAAATACCTTTGCTTCTCCAGACAGGGCCAGGGCTTTCTTGTAGTAATGGATGGCTTGCTCCAGATTGCCAAGGCAGAAATAGGTGGCACCCAGCCCTTCACTGACATGACATTGCCTCATAGGATCACCTGTTAATGAACAGGGCATTATATGAAAACAGTATTATTAATCTTGTTTAGCGTAATTAAATATAAAGTTTTATGGCACAAAGGGTAACCATGGATAAATGGCTATTGCATATCATGGGCAACTTTAACAAGCCAATTAAGTGCTCTGCAGTGAGGGAAGTGTGCTGATAGGGGGATATAGTTGGTCAGGTTGATTAAGACACCAGTCCATCCAGTTCAACCTGTGTGTGTGTGTGTATTATGAGGAGGAGGAGACAGCATAGTGACAGGGTGATGAGCTAATCAGTGTGTCTCTTATGTATTCACTGTCCAATCACAGGGATAGGGTGGAAAGGGGGCCTGTAGCTGAAAATGCTGCAGAAAAGGAGTAAGGACCCCCCCCCCCCACACACACACACAGACACAAACACTAGAGAGGTCTGTACTGTGGAGCAGAGCTTTGTAAATCTCAGGACTGGATGGACAGAAATACAAATTATATGGCAGATAAAACAGCTCTCATATGTATTTCATCTGTGTATTTAGCTGTTTGCGTAGAGTTCACTTTTAAAATACAGCTAAAGGCAAAACCTTTCCTTGGTTTTGGACAGAGCGAAGAGGGATTAGAACACCTGTCCATTTTTACTGCTATCTGTGCCCACGTTAGCGAGATCCACCAGTGGTGGCCCTAATCTACATGCAGACACATGAATTCTAGTGGGTTTTTTTTTTAGAAGCACATGATTAAAGCCAGAGGCTCTAATTGGCTTAAAAAAAGGGTGGGCTCAGGGCACAGAGCACTGGGGGTTATGTGCAATTGACCGACCAACCTACCAACAGGGGGGGCGTGGGGGGGTGGCGGGCGGTTTTGCCACCTCCCCAAAATATGTAGCACCAACCACCACTGAGATCCACCCTCTCCTGATTTCAAGGGACTGTCCCTGAGTTGGAACAAAGTCCCTCTGCCCCTCTATCCTCCTCATTTGTTGTTCATTTTGGTCTGATCTATATAGTTGTATATAAAATGCACTTTTTTATCATTCAAAAAAGTGTTTCCCAGTGCTAAACCTTTCACCCAATTACTAAATTGCTGCATTTGTAAATTTCAAAAACCAAAATAAAGGAATAGTAATAGTAGTAGCAAAAAAAAAGCATTTGTGGGTTTAACTAATCATTTTTATGTATAATTCTCCTTTAAGGGGGCGTGGCAGAGGGTGTGTCCTATGCCGACATACTTTTGCTTATAGGTCTCCCTCGTTCCCATCTCAAAATGTTGGAAGGTATGTTATTGCACAAAGCGAAAGTAAAGAAAATGCAGGTTTTTGAGTTGTTCTCAGATTAGTAATAGAGGGGAAATCTTCCAACGAGGACAAGGTAGTCCCTCTTTTTAGAGGGATTTTCTCTCTTCTGTTTTGGAACAGGAAGTAAAGATAAATCTCCCCCATGGGACACATGGCAATAAACCTGACCGAATGGCCATTAGAGCTTTTCTACTTTATCACAATTAGCCGGCTATATTTTACTTTCTATGTAAGGCATTGTACCTTTTAAAATAAACCTCCTGTTCTATATCACACTATTTGGAGCCTTTTTTCCACTATATATGCATCACCATTTGGCTGCGAGTGGGATTGCTTGGAGATGTCCTGGATGTCGTGGCTTGGCTGTCTGACATTCTGACTCGCCATCACAGGATCCTGTGCTCTGGAACCTGCGACTGGAACCTATATCTTGGAACCCTTTTGGGACCATTGCCATACAAGCTTGTTCGATCTATTAGCTGTAGGGTTATTTAGGTCCACCATTGGGGTTGAGCGGACACCTGGATGTTCGGGTTCGAGTTTTCGTGGAAAAGTTCGGGTTCGGTCCGAACTTGACCCCGGACCCAGAACCCCATTGAAATCAATGGGGACCCGAACTTTAGGCACAAAAATGGCTGTAAAAAAGTCTTGGAAAGTGCTAGAGGGCTGCAAAAGGAAGAAAAGTGGGGGTAAGAGTAGGACAAGTGCCCTACAAAGAAATGGGGATAGGGAAATAACAATAATCTGTCCCTTACAGCAACAGCAGGAACCTGACCCTATAGAACTAGGAGATGATTTTAGAACAATAATCTGTCCCTTACAGCAACAGCAGGAACCTGACCCTATAGGAGTAGGCGATGATTTTAGAACAATAATCTGTCCCTTACAGCACCAGCAGGAACCTTTCCCTTTAGAACTAGGAGATGATTATAGAACAATAATCTGTCCCTTACAGCAACAGCAGGAACCTCTCCCTATAGCAGTTTGATATGATTTTAGAACAATAATCTGTCCCTTACAGCAACAACAGGAACCTCTCCCTATAGCGGTTTGATATGATTTTAGAACAATAAACTGTCCCTTACAGCGACAGCAGAAACCTCTCCCTATAGCAGTTTGATATGATTTTAGAACAATAATCTGTCCCTTACAGCACCAGCAGAAACCTCTCCCTATAGCAATTCGATATGATTTTAGAACAACAATCTGTCCTTTACAACACCAGCAGCAACCTCTCCCTATAGCAGTTTGATATGATTTTAGAACAATAATCTGTCCCTTACAGCACCAGCAGGAACCTGACCCTATAGCAGTATGAGATGATTTTAGAACAATAATTTGTCCATTACAGCAACAGCAGGAACCTGACCCTATAGCAGTAGGAGATGATTTTAGAACAATAATCTGTCCCTTACAGCAACAGCAGGAACCTGACCCTATAGAACTAGGAGATGATTTTAAAACCATAATCTGTCCCTTACAGCAACAGCAGGAACCTGACCCTATAGCAGTAGGAGATGATTTTAGAACAATAATCTGTCCCTTACAGCAACAGCAGGAACCTGACCCTATAGAAACCAAAATTTTAGTAGAGGATCAAGATATCCCAGTCCAAGGACGACAACGACATTCCCTGTCTAATAACAAGA
>BLSH010511829.1:737671-749960 GCA_018402905.1 Glandirana rugosa | reverse complement strand
AGGTGCCCTCACCTAAAATGGAAAAGTCCAGTAGTGAGAGAAACAAAATTGTGAGTAAAAAATACATGTAATTACTAGGCCGTTTGAAAGTAAGGAAACAAAAGGTTATCTATTTAGTATTAACCACTTCAGCCCCGGAAGAATTTTGCACTTTAGGACCAGAGCACTTTTTGCGATTCGGCGCTGCGTCGCTTTAACTGACAATTGCGCGGTCGTGCGACGTTGTACCCAAACAAAATTTGCGTCCTTTTTTTCCCACAAATAGAGCTTTCTTTTGGTGGTATTTGATCACCTCTGCGTCATTTCTTATCGCCGCTATAAACAAAAGAAGAGCGACCATTTTGCAAAAAAACACAAATTTCTTACTTTTTGCTAAAATTCAAATCCAAAAAAAAATATAAAAAAACATTTTTTTTTCAACGTTTTTGGCCGATTTATATTCTTCCTCATATTTGCGATAAAAAAAATTGCAATCGGCGTTTATTGATTGGTTTGCGCAAAAGTGGCCGCGTTTACGGATGGTGAGAATTCATTTCTGGGGTTTTTTTTTTTTTTACTAGTAATGGCGGCGATCTGCGATTTTTAGCGGTAATGTGATATAGGGGGGACATGTCGGAACATTTTGACACTTTTTTGGGACCAATGACATTTATACAGCGATCAGAAATTTAAATGTCCACTGATTACTGTATAAATGTCATTGGCAGTGAAGGGGTTAACCTGCAGGGGGAGAGCTAGGGGTTAAGTGTGTTCCCTGGGTGTGTTCTTACTGTGGGGGGATTGGGCTACCATGGGCATGAGAGATCTAACTGATCCCAGTGACAGGGATCAGTAGATCTCTCATGCCCCACTGACAGGGCAGGGAACCGCCGTGTTTACATCGGCGGTTCCCCGTTATTTTCCCTGTAGGACATCGGGTCCGCCTGAGCCGCGGGCACACTCCCCAGGAGTGCGGCGGGTGCGCGCGCCCCCTGGTGGCCAAATGCGAATCGCCGCTTATTTACGGCAATTCGCGCAGGGCTCCCCGACTGCCGCCGTGAAAAAACGGCGCGCGGTGGGGAACCAGTTAAAAGAGTGGATGCCAAAAAAAAATAAAAATTTCTGGGTGTCTCCGCTTTAGCAACCAAATAGCATCTACCTTGCTTGCAACACAGCTTATAAATGAAGGCAGTGTCTGGTTAGTCACTGCAATACCCCACCAATGGATCCATTATTATAGTTACATAGTTAATCAGGTTGAAAAAAGACACAAGTCCATCTAGTTCAACCAAAAAAAAAAAAAGATATTTAACCAAACAATCCCATATACAATCTTTCACCCACAGTTGATCCAGAGGAAGGCAAAAAAAAAACCCCAGCAAAGCGTGATCCAATTTGCTATAGCGGGGGAAAAAAATCCTACCTGATCCCCTGAGAGGCAATCGGATTCACCCTGGATCAACTTTACCTAAAAATGTTAGTACCCAGTTATATTATTTACAATAAGGAAAGAATATAGGCCTTTTTTAAAGCAATCAACCGTGCTGGCCAAAACCACGGTACCAAATACCGAACAGATAGCATGTAGATAAAATTATGATGTTATTGAGACACCAAAAAAAAATAGTCAAATAATATTAGCTATTGATCTATAATGGTCTGGCCCTAAATACACAAGCTGTTAAATTTTAACTTCTAAATGCTAGTTTAAAGAACATCAGCTTAACAGGATCTTGCAGCTGCTCCCTGTCCCAATGTTTATATCTTACCAGCCTGCATCTTTTTTTTCCCTCCATGGGCACCTGCACAGTTTATCCACGTAAACCTCGATGGGACCATCTCCCGAGTGCTTCCAGTCTTGAAGGACAGCCCTCAAAGAAGTCTATGAGTGCCCATAGGAAGTTCACAGGATGTAAACGGGGAGGTGGACCAGACTTGTGAGATTCAGGTAACCACACAGCTGAGTGGGGGGGGGGGGGGGTAGATCAAGGTAAGTATGTTTTCTCTGAAGTATACATACAGTGAGAATCCGCATATAATTTAAGAAGTTTTAAGCAGCTTTCTGGAAGCCCTTAAAATAACCCTCAGCTCCAATCTGGGAGTGTTTAAGTTTGATGAGAGTATAGGCAGTAGCTATCAATGAGCTTTCAGCAAACTTCAAACAGTTGTGAAACTTACAATGAGGTATTTTTTCTTTATGGTTGTTACAAGCTTACTTGAGAAGTGCTGCTTCCACGGCAAACCTGTCCAGTGAAGGTATCACTATGCATCTGTTTATTTGTGTGGTCTGCAGCATGGCAACTGAGCATGGCAACGTATTGAGTTTGCTGTAACTATGCCATTTTGCTGGAGAATTTACAAAGAATATCCACTTCAGCTCCGGGCCCTTTTTGTCACGTTTGTTTACATGAAAAAAATCTGTATTTTTTTGCTAGAAAATTAGTTAGAACCCCCAAATATTATATATATTTTTTTAACCTCCCTGGCGGTATGATTATGTCAGATGTTTGCGTCTCAAAGCGGTTCATTGTTTCTCATAGAAATTTGGCATTTTATATTGTAGGCCTGTAATTCTTAGGAATAACTCACTTAAATCTGTCCAAACAAGAGTCTAATAGACATCCCGGGTATGATAAAGTTTGAAAGAACAAAATCATAAATTGTAATATAATAAATAACTATAAATAATTATCAAAAATAAAATAATAATAAAATGTATTCAATAATGTAATCAAATCAAAAAGACTGAAATTTGCTCAGTTGCAGAATTGTCGCTGTCGCCACTTTCAGTGTCTGGTGACAAATTTCCCCACAAATCAGTATCGTTCAATTCTGCAAGTGATTATTATTTACTATAGGTGTTTTCTAGCTGGTCAAAAAACACTTTTGACATAAAGGAACACTTTTTGGATGCCATGGACATTCTCAAGTTTCCAGGCAGAAAGAATGGCATATATAATATAAAAGTGCATGCAGGGCACTGGACAAAGCACTAGGGACAAAAGGGATGTGAAATGATTTGATACAGTAATGTAATCTTACAGTTTACAGCGAACTGTATGTGTGGTGTGTGTTCCACTTTTTGAATTTGCTGCCGAACTCCATCTCCATGCGACACGATGCTCGCAGAGAACGGAGCCCGGCATTACAGTGAATCGGGTGGAAGACACAGCGGGGGGACATCGCTGGATCCAGGGGACAAGGTAAGTAACGCTGCCTGGATCCAGCGATGCAGCCCCGAGTTTGGGTTTTTTAAATTTTAATGCAAAAAAAAACAAACACTATATAACCCAATTCTTTGTAAAACATAAAAGATGATGTTATACCGAGTAAATACTGTAGATACTAAACATGTCATGCTTTAAAATTGCACATGCCCATGCAATGGCGACAAAAACAAAATTTTTACTATACATAGGCAACACTATAAAAGCCTTTATAGGTTACCACTTTAGATTTACAGAGGAGGTCTAGTGCTAGAATTAATGATCATGATCTGACCATTGCAGCGATACCTCACATGTGTGGGACAATCGCTGTTTGTGTGCGTGCGGGACCAACACGAGCATTTGCTTTTGCGAGCTGACACAGGGGGACGAGGACAATTTAATTTTTTTTTTTAATTATTCATTTTTTATTTTTTTTACATTGTTGCTTTAAACTTTTTTTGATCACTTTTATTCCTGTCACAAGGAACGCAAACATCTTTTGTGAAAGCAATAGGCATGTGGCAAATACTCTTTATTGAGGGATCTGGGGTCTATAAGATACCAAATCCCTCTTCTGTATTTAAAAGCAATCAAAAGCATTCAGATCAGTGTTTTTGAATACTTATGATCTTTAAAATATGGTGTGATTGACATCCGGGTAAACCGGAAGTGATGTCACTTCATTGCTTCTGGGTTGCTATCACGAACAGCCGATCAAAGCCGATCATGGCTTTGCTTGGCTGTCTGGCCTGCCTGGTTGCTCAGATCTCCCGATGGGATAGGAGAGCCAGAGAAAACCAGGGAAGGCGGCGGGAGGGGGGATGTCCCCTCCCACTGCTAGTAATAGCAGTCAAGCTTGGCTGTCCGGCCAGCCAGTGGACATGCCGGTTGGTCGCTTGGGTCTCCCGGTGAGGCAGGAGAACCCAAACAAGCCGCGGAAAGCGGTGGGATGTCCTCTCCCACTGCTTATAATAGCAGTCAAGCGGCTAGCAGCTGTACCCCAGTATAACCACTTAAAGTCCAGCGCTGCACAGGTACATCGCTGGTCGTTAAGTGGATATACTATATTCCATTTTATTACAACTTCCGAATAGGACCATCTAGAAGTTTAAGATAAGTATTATGGACCTATCTTTGAACTGGGGCCCATGTTTTTTTATTTTTACATATCTGAAGCCAGCTACAAAAATGGAAACCATAAAAACTACAGAAGCCAGAGACAAAAATTGTCCACTTTTTTATTTTTAAAAGCCTGTGGACTAACCACCAATGCAAAAAAAAGTGCACACACAAAACGTGAGAACACAAAAAAGTGCACAGGGTGTACACATGGTCCTCCTCTGAAGAGAAAGTCCCTTTTTGGAGGGTTTACACTTTTTGTCTGTTGTAGCTTGTGTTTTTATGAATGAAAGCCACTGTGAGTTGGCATCTAATACTATTCTAGTCCCTCTCTCTACAATAGTAGGCTGGTAGATATGAGCTCTGCAGGTGCTCCTCTCCTTTGTATGTGCTGTCATCACCTCCTCAGCTCTGTGTATACTGTCCATCTCTTCCCCTCTCTTCTCTGTGCCTGTCAGACTCACATAATTATCAATCTCCTTGCTAGCAGTGCAGTTGGACAGCGGTGCAGGAAGGAAGGCACATTTTTTTTACCATGCTAGCTGAGCAACTGGGCCATGAATCAGAACGGGACCAAGTGTCCTTGCACAAGGTCCTCTGGGGGATGCACACTGATTTAAAAATATGGTGATATTTCATCTTTGGAGATGTAGCTCATATTACCCCATTACCATGAAATAATTCCCTTTGATCTGATGTTATCTAGTCAGAATATACTACTATGGTATTTAAAGAATATATTTATACAGCACATTTTATTGCAGCAGTTAGCTTCTCCAGTAGTTGAATTTGTTTCCCACCTGCACTTCAGGAAGTAGTTTGAAATAAAATGAGTGTAAAAACAGAGCTATTTACAGAATCATCGAAATGCTAAACACACCCATATATCTTACACATGGTGCTGGGTTAACCAGAGCCAAAATGAGCCAGTAACCAAATGATACATTTGGGATAACCCTTAATGCAAGAAAAAGGCATTAAAAGGCAAATGGAGCTGCAATAAGCTGTTCTAAATGCATCACAAGTACTAAAGTGCTTTGTTTTATGTTAATACAAAATTAAATTTAGTCATATGGGAACAATGAAATCTGTTGTCGCTTTTATATTTATTTTTCTTATCAATTATATTACGTTAATTATGCAGCCACTTACTTAGCTGATCTCACAGACTCAAAACATGAGTCAGCGGTGAACAATTAAGAGTTGATTTTAGGGTTAACACTGTAAAAAGTGGTATGTTTATATCAAACAATTAATGAGGTGCTAATGAGCTCCCTGGGTAGCTGAAGCCACAGTCACAATGGAATCAACAGACTTTTTATTATAGAACTGTCGGTACACACGTTACACTCAGCCAAGTCTTTTAATACAAAATTATTTTTTTATACAAGTTATATTCTCATTTTCAAGAGCATAATCAAAGATAAAGAACTGATATGTGCCTTTCGGTTTCTTCTGACTGTAAAAGAGTCCTGGAAAGTGCTAGAGGGCTGCAAAATGATTTTAGAACAATAATCTGTCCCTTACAGCAACAGCAGGAACCTGACCCTATAGAACTAGGAGATGATTTTAGAACAATAATCTGTCCCTCTAAGCAGTAGACTCTACCTAGTCCAGTTAGATCTTTCTGTAATGCAGGATGAGATCTGCAATCGGTCCCTAAAAGCAGTAGTAATAGTAATCTCTACCTATCTATCTATCTGCAATCTGTCCCTCACAGCACCGGCAGCATCCTCTCCCTACACTACCCAGAGAGCATGTCACATGCAGCACTAAGTGACTCCAGCCTCATATAGAGGCTGGGTCACATGATGCACTGGCCAATCACAGCCATGCCATTAGTAGGCATGGCTGTGATGGCTTCCAGGGAAAACTAGTGAAACACTGGTTGATTGGCTGTCCTGCAGCTATTCAACATCAAATACCCGAACCCAGAACTCAAACCCAAACTTTTTTTCAAATGTCCAGGTTCGGGTCACCGACACCCCACAGTTCGGGTTCGCTCAACACAAATTACTACTACTACTGCTTTTAGGGACAGATTCCAGATATATAGGTAGATATTACTACTACTACTGCTTTTAGGGACAGATTGCAGATCAAATCCTGCATTACAGAAAGATCTGACTGGACTAGGTAGAGTCTACTGCTTAGAGGGACAGATTATTGTTCTAAAATCATCTCCTAGTTCTATAGGGTCAGGTTCCTGCTGTTGCTGTAAGGGACAGATTATTGTTTTAAATAATTTTTCAGCCCTCTAGCACTTTCCAGGACTCTTTTACAGTCATTTTTGTGCCAAAAAGTTCTAGTACCCATTGAATTCAATGGGGTTCGGGGTAAAGTTCGGTACCTAACCCAGACTTTTTTCTGAAGTTCGGCCGAACCCACCGAAACATCCACGGGTTCGATCAACTCTAATGACTACCACTAGGCCCTAATGGGTCACTGGGGCTGAGTGGAATAAAGCTAAGCAAATTGTGATGTCATCAGTGAGTGACTAGACAGCTCTTTTTCAGCCCGGCACTCAATCCTCAACAGACAGCAGGTAGTGCAAGCTTTGGAAGGGAAGAATGGTTCTACATTTTCTACTTAATCCCACCCCCTATCCTGTTCTGTGGTCCAAGATATGAACTGGGAGGACTAGAAAAAAAAAGTCATAATGAACCCAAAAATGTAATATAGTGCAGCTTACCAATTATTAGATGTCGTAGCTGCATTCTTTTTCTTTAGGCTTTTTTTCCTTCTGTTTTCACCTGGTGATCACACCACTAGCACACCTCCTGTATTGGAGTGCCCCAACTCAGGATGAAGGAGCACAGGGGCACCTCTGGACAGCATCATTGTCAGTCTGCAGGGAAGGGAGTGTTAGCATATATAGATAAACTAACAAATTGAAGCCAAACTCCAGCTCACACTGCAGTTACGCAAGAAGTGACAAAAGCATTCTCTTATCTTTTGGGATAAAGGGTTTTTTTTATGAATAAGTAGAAACTGATCATTGTAAGCACCCCTGTCAGTGGTAAATGGTTTGTCTCAACCATATAACTGCTACATTTGCAGAAGTGTATGTTCTGTTGAAAAACAGCAGACTTACTGGCCAGATCACCAGTTGAAAATAAAGGAAGTAAAGCTTAAAAAAGAAAACAAACGCAGCCACCACATCAAAGAATTGATAAGGTGCAATATTATAAATGTTTGTTTTTGGGTTTATTACCACTTTAAGACTTAAACAAACCTGTACACCCATTTAAAATCCCAACGCTCCCAGCAGCCAGAGTTTCCTTTCATGAGGATTTAATCTCCTTAAAATTGAACCCGAGCATTATTCAGGCTCAGATGTCTATGAAAAAAGAAACAGTTAATCTCAATTATTAGTCGAGGGTTACTCGTGTAACACTCGGGGTTAATGCTAAGGAGGCTATATTTCAGCAATAGTAGAGGACTTATTTCATTTCTGGCCGTTGACAACCAATCCTCTTACTTCATTGTGTTTGCTTGTTGCAGTTGTCAAATTCTGGTTGCCAGTGACCAGAAATGCAAACAAATGAAGTCTTGTCCCCAGGGGCAGCCCATCCATTAAGGGCGCACGGGTGCCGCCTCCTCTATCCTCACCACCCACCCCCTATGCTAAATGGATAAATTCATGCATAGCATGAATCTATCCATGACCACCGCGGCTACCCCCTGTTCATGGGGCCGGCCCCTTTCAGAACACCAGCCGCATGAATTACAGCAGCGGGGGGGGGTTTCTTTTTTTATCACCTGATTAGAGCCATAGGTTCTATTTAGGCTTCAAAATAGAGTGGACTCCAAGCGCAGAGCATTGTGCTCGCAGCTCACTCACGTGTGTTAGAAAAGCAAAGCCAAGCCAGCTCCCGCTCACCGGACACTGCTACCGCCCGCCTGCTTCCTAGATGGGGTAAGTGCGGGACTTTGATGTCCTGACTGCCCTTTGGGTGGGGTTGTTAGTGCTGTGAGCCCCACAGCGGGTGGATGCTGTATATACCGCTACCTGACGATGGTGTATATACCCCTATCTGGCGATGGTGTATATAACCCTATCTGGTGATGGTGTATATAACCCTATCTGGCGATGCTGTATATACCCCTATCTGGCAATGCTGTATATACCCCTATCTGGCGATGCTGTATATACCCCTATCTGGCGATGCTGTATATACCCCTATCTGGCGACGCTGTATATACCCCTATCTGACGATGCTGTATATACCCTTATCTGACGATGCTGTATATACCCCTATCTGATGATGCTGTATATACCCCTATCTGACGATGCTGTATATACCCCTATCTGGTGATGCTGTATATACCCCTATCTGGTGATGCTGTATACCCCTCTCTGCTGATGCTGTATACCCTATCTGGTGATTCTGTATACCCCTATCTGGTGATGCTGTATACCCCTATCTCAGTGGTTCTCAACTCTGGTCCTCAGGACCCACCAACAGGCCAGATTTTAAGTATTACCTTGGGGAGATGCAGACTAGAATGCGGCAATCACTGAGCAGCAAATGATATCACCTGTGATGTATTTCAGTTATCCTGCAAATCTGGCCTGTTAGTGGGTCCCGAGGACCACTGCCCTATCTGGTGATGCTGTATACCGATATCTGGTGATGCTGAACTGTATACTCCTGACACAGTGGGTGCAATCTATAAGGGGTGGGGCTTATGTTTAGTGGGAGTGGTCAAAAAGGAAGGGTGGGGTCTGGTGCCCCCCATCCTAAAATTTCACCAGCAGCCACTGGTCTGTACTCAGTTTGTCTGTAAGCATTACAGGGGAGATATCAGGAATGTTAATGATATTCAATACTATTTAGAAGCTCCATGCAGTTACTGTTACTAGTTTAATTTAAACATACACTGATCAGCCCTAGCATTATGACCATCCACCATGACATTGCGAATGCCCATCTAATATTGAGTAGGTCCCCCTTTTGCAGCCAAAACTGCCCTGACCCATTGAGGCAGGGTCTCCACTAGACCTATAAAGATATGCTGTAGTATCTGAAAACAATCTGTCAGTAGCGGATCATTTAAGCCTTGTTTTTTTCCCCATAGTGCACCCTGGTGCCATCTCTTCCCCAAATAAGAGTCACACATGCACTCAGCCATCCACATGATGTAAAAGAAAATGTGATTCATCAGACAAGGCCACCTTCTTCCATTGTTCCATGGCCCAGTTCTGATGATCACATGCCTATTGTAGGCACTTCTGGCTGCGGACACGGGTCAGCATAGGCACCTTGACTGGTCGGTGGCTATGCAGCCCTATATGAAAAATTGCAAAGCACTGTGTGCTCTGACACCTTTCTATTGGAATCAGCATTAACTTTTTCAACAATTTGAGCTGCAGTAGCTCCTCTATTGGATCAGACTACACGGGCAGCATTCACTCCCCACGTACATCATTGAGACTTGTCTGCCCCATGACCCTGTTACCGGTTTGCTGTTTTTTTTCTCTTTGACTACTTTTGATAGGTCCTGACTCCTGACCACTCTACTTTTGGAGTTGCTCTGACCTAGTCGTCTAGCCATTACAATTTAGCTCATGTCAAAAGTCGTTCAAATCCTTGCTTGCCCATTTTTTCTGCGTTCAAAAAATCAGCTTTAGGGAAAACATGTTCACATGCCTCACAATGAATCCCACCCATTTTCAGGTGCCATTGTAACAAAATACCAATGTTATCCACTTTACCTGTCAGTGATCATAAAGTTATGACTAATCAGTGTATATATTGAGATACAATGCATATACTCTATGTAGTAGACACTGTTAGTGTTCATTCTCATTTGAATTGGTTTTACATTTTTCTTAACTATCATTTTGCGTCATGTGGCACTGCTTAAAGCCCAGCGTGTTTTTCAAAAACGTCATATGTAACAAACATCTTTATAATGGCGATGAAACAATAGATTTCAATGCTGATTCCGAAGAGAACAATGAAAGCCATTTTGATTATTGACAGTTTTAGACCAATGGTCTAATACAGTTAAATTTGTCCGAATGTATTTCTTTATGTTAGAAGGATAATCTACAATTTCATGTATTACTCACCCTCGAAGGGGTCACTAAGAATATACCCAGGTCCCCCTTGCTAGTACAGAGGCGGTTAGTCTACCCCACATCTCACATACACCATCAACACTGGCTCGATCTAGGGGATGTCTTTTTAGAATCTATTGAAGAATTTGAACAGGAGTGGGGTTTAGAGTTACAGGATACTCCAAAATGATAATAGTAATCAATAGAAAGACAAACTTCTTAGTAGAAAATCTGTACAGGAGCAAGCACCTACCACAGTCCCAAATCAGTTCTTAATTACAATGTCCCAGGAGCCGTCTGCCACTCAGTTTCCTCAGCTAGATCCTCAGTGAGTGATCCTCACTGGAGCACTGGATGTATAGGAAGGCAGAAGCGGCTTGCTCAAGCTCTCAGCAGTGCGATGAAAGACTGAACCAGCTGCCAGTGAACATCTGGGTGGATCCTGACATTATTGTTGGGATCCATGCAGGGCCTGGACTGGCTATGTGACATCAGTCAACTAGTCAGAACTAGATGTACTCCTGTGACCCACAGGAGAAGTATGCCCAAAATAACTTTGGACATTGTTCTCCTTTAAGTACCTCAACAGGTAATATGTTTTGCCTTTCATTTAGCATTAACAATGGGTTATTCATTAAAGGCTCGCCAGGTTCAGTGCATTGACATGTGTTATGTGTATGCAACCAGGCCTGGACTGGGACAAAAAATAGGTCAGGGCATTTTAGACTCCAAAGCCCAGCTACTGTAGGCAGAGCATATACTTTAATTAGGGGTGGGGCATTAATTTAATATAGGCAAGGTTTTAAAAGAAGCATATCATTAACATATTTATTTGTTGCAGAGATACATGTATATAGTATCTCACAAAAGTGAGTACATCCCTCACATTTTTGTAAATATTTTATTATATCTTTTCATGTGACAACACTGAAGAAATAACACTTTGCTACAATGTAAAGTAGTGAGTGTACAGCTTGTATAACAGTGTACATTTGCTGTCCCCTCAAAATAACTCAACACACAGCCATTCATGTCTACACCGCTGACAACAAAAGTGAGTACACCCCTAAGTGAAAATGTCCAAATTGGGCCCAAAGTGTCAATATTTTGTGTGGCCACCATTATTTTCCAGCACTGCCTTAACCCTCTTGGGCATGGAGTTCACCAGAGCTTCACAGGTTGCCACTGGAGTCCTCCTCCACTCCTCCATGGTGACATCACGGATTTGGTGGATGTTAGAGACCTTGAGCTCCTCCACCTTCCATTTGAGGATGCCCCACAGATGCTCAATAGGGTTTAGGTCTGGAGACATGCTTGACCAGTCCATCACCTTTACCCTCACCTTCTTTAGCAAGGCAGCGGTCGTCTTGGAGGTGTGTTTGGGGTCATTATCATGTTGGAATACCGCTCTGTGGCCCAGTCTCCGAAGGGAGGGGATCATGCTCTGCTTCAGTATGTCACAGTACATGTTTGCATTCATGGTTCCCTCAATGAACTGTAGCTCCCCAGTGCTGGCAGCAGTCATGCAGCCCCAGACCATGACACTCCCACCACCATGCTTGACTGTAGGCAAGACACACTTGTCTTTGTACTCCTCACCTGGTTGCTGCCACATACGCTTCACACCATCTGAACCAAATAAGTTTATCTTGGTCTCATCAGACCACAGGACATAGTTCCAGTAATCCATGTCCTTAGTCTGCTTGTCTTCAGAAAACTGTTTGTGGGCTTTCTTGTGCATCATCTTTAGAAGAGACTTCCTTCTGGGATAACAGCCATCCAGACCAATTTGATGAAGTTTGCAGCATATAGTCTGAGCACTGACAGGCTGGGGGGGGGGGGGGGGGGGGGGGGGGGGGGGGGGGGGGGGGGGGGGGGGGGGGGGGGGGGGGGGGGGGGGGGGGGGGGGGGGGGG
>BLSH010511829.1:696954-712630 GCA_018402905.1 Glandirana rugosa | reverse complement strand
AAACCAGTGAAACACTTGTTGATTGGCTGCCCTGCAGCTTCTCAACACGTGGAGTAAAATAGCAGAACCCCGGACCGAACCCGAACGATTTTTGAAATGTCCGGGTCCGGGTCCGTGCCACGGACACCCTAAAGTTCGGTACGGACCCGAACGTTACAGTCCGGGTTCGCTCAACACTAGTGGTGACCCTACCTCAAGTGTTTCGTGGACCCCCTTGGACGGCTGTACCGTGACCTCCTGCTTGGAAACGTATGAAGTCGCCCCCCAGGAACAGACACCTGAGTTCCCCCATTTGGAGTGTGTGACGCGACCACAGTTCCGGACATCGCAGAATCCGCATTAGACCTTTTCTAAAAAGGCGCTAATATCTCTCCCTTCTGGTAAGCCTCCACTCCGAAGGGGTTGGAGTTTTCATCTTTGTGATTTATTATCGCCAGCTCACTACCGGATTGCATACTATAATCACCACTAATATTGGGAGCTTCAACATACATTCCTCACTTTCATGAACTTTTGACATTTATGTTTCAGGGCCATTTCATTATTATTTCATTATTATCTCACTGCTAGACTATTGACTTAGTTGTTGTGACAAACGGTATTGAGAACGGATTTCCAAACTGACTCCCTTTTCCATGTTTCCACATTGGATCCCCACTGGTTTTGATTGCACATGAGCTTTTTTCTTCAGGTATATACACTTTCAAGGGTTTATATACGTACTATTTAATCTAATTAGTTTTATATATTTTTTATTTATTTTTCACAAATATTTTGAATCTCATGAATTTGCACTATATGACATTTTTGCACTCTATTTCAACAACAACACTCATTTATTATTTACGGTTTAGCGCCGCCCACATGTAACACATAACTTTATGATTAATTTGGTCAATTTAGGAGGCAGCTCAACGCAGTAATTAAACATATAGGCCTAGCGCGGTATTTTTCTTTTCTTTAAAAATAAAACATTGAAAGAATCAACTAAGCCAACTTAAACCCTTAGAGCCGGTTCACACAGAGGCGATCCGACTTGTGACTTTTGACTTCAGTGCGGCTTGCAAAGAATTTCTGTAAAAGAAGACTTTTCCATCAAAATCAATAATGCAGCCATCAATCCCTCCGCTCATGCCAGGGTACTAGGTGTAATCCTAGACTCTGACCTGTCCTTTCAGCCCCAAATTCAATTGTTGTTGAAAGCTTGTAGACAATATCTCTAAAATACACCCCTTTCTAACAAATGAAATCACCAAGCTCCTCATTCACTCCTTTGTTATCTCCCGCCTTGACTATTGCAACTCCCTACTCATTGGCCTACCTCTCCATAGGCTATCCCCTCTTCAGTCTATCATGAATGCTGCTGCCAGACTTATCCACCTTACAAACCACTCAGTGTCTGCCACCCCTCTCCACCAATCCTTACATTTGCTCCCGATCTCCCAGCGAATAAAATTCAAAATACTAACCACAACATACAAAGCCATCCACAACTCTGCCCCGAGCTACATCACCAATCTTATCTCCAAATATCAACCAAACCGTCCTCTCTGCTCCTCTCAAGACCTCCTACTCTCAAGCTCCCTTGTCATCTCCTCCCATGCTCGTCTCCAGGATTTCTCCAGAGCTTCTCCCATCCTCTGGAACTCTCTACCTCAACCTGTCCGGCTATCTCGCACTCTAGCTGCCTTCAGGCTATCACTGAAAATGCATCTCTTCAGGGAAGCCTATCACACCTCCAACTAATCTTTCACCACTTCCATCAGCTTACTCCCAACAGTTACAACCTTTTGTACCACCTGCCCCCCCCCCCCAATTAGATTGTAAGCTCTTCTGAGCAGGGCCCTCTTAATCCTTTTGTACTCTATTGTATTGCATATGTATTGTCCCCCTTTTATATTGTAAAGCGCTGCGTAAACTGTTGGCGCTATATAAATCCTGTATAATAATAATAGAAGTCAATGCAAGTTGCTTGAAGTCGCCCCCAAAGTATTACAGGAACCTTTTTCTAAGTAGGAGCGACTTGAGTCGCTCCTATTAGAACGGTTCCATTGCAATGCATGGAGCGCAACTTGTCAGGCAACTCAAATTGCCTGACAAGTCACCTCTGTGTGAACCGGCTCTTAGAAGGACTGTGGTTAGTTATCCTAGAACTCCTAAATTGGAACAACCTTCCTGATGTGTTTTGCAGCTTTCGACTGGACAATTATTTCCATTTTTACTCAAGACTGCCAGCTTTCTAGTAAAAGTAATCCATGTGGCTTTAAAGCTGCCAATCACTTCCACATACTCAGAAATGTCCCTCCCCATGTGTCTGGGGCTTACCTGTCCCTCCTGGGTGCCTGAAAACATGACAGATGTCAGAACGGAGAGTAGCAGAAGATGAGAGATTCTGCAGGGTCTTTGCTGTCAGAAAAGATAAAATGTTTTGGGTAATATTCCTGGCCTGGATATTCACTTCAATCATCCAATCATACGCAGATGAGACAAGTATTATTACTTACGCATTATTGGATAATTTAAGTGAATATTGACGCAATTTATTCCCATATTGTTGACAGTAATAAATAATGACAAATTATGGAGGTTATTGGTTTCTGTAAATTATTAATCTAAGGCGTAGAGTGGTAAAGCAGTGAATATGACATTCACTATATATTTACTGCAGATAAATCTAACTTGTGCATGTGTTTTTAATTACAGGGGATGATTAGCCACTTCTGACTATTTGGTGAATGTCACATTCACAGATTTATAAATATGCCCCTATAAGTCTCTTCTTTTCAATTAACTCCCAGAAAAATATCTATGCTCCATCTACTAATTATGGTGTTATCAGTTTGGCAGTAAGATATTAGATTAAAAGGTGACTTTGCAAAAAAAAAAAAAAAAAACAGTGTAGAACTGTCTAAAAACGCTACAAGGAAAATGATGTTCCGCAGTTTAATTTGAAGAAGTGTTTGATATAATATGTTTTATCAACCTCAATGGATCACCTACAGCAGGTGGTATAAAAAATATTTCAGTCCTCACACAATCAGCTAGTCTTCTTTTTCCTATAAACACATAATAAACCTCATATTCAGCATCATAGGCATGAGAGAACTACTTATTACATTTTTGCTATTACAGTAGTTTTCACCAGTGGAAAATGCAATCAATAATATAACTTTTCATTTTTTTTTCTTCTGAAGTTTGTAATTGTAATGGCAAACGTGAAAGAATGTGTTGTGGTAAACTTTTTTATGGTTGAATATATTTTTATTCATAAAATAAAAATTTCCAGTATTACAAACCATAGAAGAACATATAAGCCATGCAAAAATATTCATAAAGGGCCCTGTAAGTTATTATGCATTTCTTGTATCACTACTACTGTTAATTACACATATTCAAAAATATATGAATTAGTGACCAGCTCAGGAGTCCCAATAATGTCAGGGGCGTAATAACCGAGTAACGAGATTGGGTACAACGAAGTTCAATGGGGAAGAGACTCCTGAGTTATTAATTATGGCTAAGTGGTCGTAGGGATCCCCCCTTCGCTGGCCCAGGGTCCAGGACCCAGCAGGAGGCGGGGGGGGGGGTCACCCCCCAAGAGAGGAGTCAATCCCCAAAGCCTTTAGCTGATATAAACATATATATATTAAATCCCTTATACAGAGGATTACAAAGGTGAAAGGAAAAGGAAAAAGAAAACAAAATAATGATGAATGAAGAAAGCACAGTAAGATAGAGAAAAAAGAGTAAAAGACTAAAGTAGAGTTATCATGGTAAAAGAGAGGAAGGGACGGTGGAAGGGTAGGGAGGAGAGAAAGAAGAAAGAGGGGGTGAAGGGGGATGGGGAGACGAGCTCCCTCAAAATATGAATGGTAATTTAGGAGGAACTGAGATGACGTTCCAGGGGCTGTTAGAGGAAAGTAGAATCATTCATGTTATTGGAGGGGAAGGTTGGAATGCCAGCTGGGACTTAAGTTTGTCGGAGGTGGAATGATGGATCCAGATGGTCCACAATGTTTTAAATTTATCCCAGGCATCCCCTTTCCGAGCTTCCAACTCCTCCATTAACATGATGTCATTCACTTCACTAACCCATTTGGAGAAGGAGGGAGGGGTGGAGGCATTCCAGTATCTGGAGATGAGCTGCCTAGCTGCAGTAAGAAAAAATCGTAGCAGTCTAGATTTTTGTGTTTTAATCGAGCCTGGTAAGATAGACAGTAATGCAATAGAGGGACTCGGGTGTATAGGATCGTCATATATATCCATATACATCCGGGATATTTGATCCCAGAAAGTTCTAATGAGAGAACAGTCCCACCAGACATGTAGAAAGGATCCCTTCTCCCCATGACATTTCCAGCAAACATCCGTGTTTGACGGAAAAAATCGGTGTATGGCCGTGGGCACGTAATACCAATTACGTAATACCTAGATAACACTTTATAATTTTTCTCCTGACCATAGCTGGAGACCAAGGACTTGTGCGTATATAGAAAG
The DNA here is from genome assembly GCA_018402905.1 of Glandirana rugosa. NCBI lineage: Eukaryota > Metazoa > Chordata > Amphibia > Anura > Ranidae > Glandirana > Glandirana rugosa. Next base: position 708,133 of record BLSH010511829.1, on the reverse strand, counting down.
GCCTTTTGCCAGTCCATTTCCGATATCTCCGTCCCCAGTGACTCAGACCACACCCTAGTGTATATAGGCAGCCTCCCATTAAAATTGGTTTGGATAATTTTATAAATCTCTGATAGCGAGTGGCGAGGATACATAAGTGTTCATAAGATTTAAGGCTTCTATGGACTTGTTTGGAGGCATGTAAAGTCTTACAAACTGAGGTGAGATGGAATTTGGTTAGCCAGGACAGTCTGGGGTGTTCTGTCGAGGTACCCACCACAAAGCCTCCGGTAGTCTGGTGAACGTATTGTCGTGCCGTAGGCCATGATGTTCTATCGTACTCGGCAAGGGTCTGAGCCTCTATGCCCTCAGGTACCTCAGGGTGATCAAACAAGGGGGACAGCGGGCTCGGATTGGAAGATAACGCATACTTATTTCGCCTCTTATACCATAGCTGCAAAGCAGGTATGGTCAGAGGGGATAGTGTGTGGTATTTTTTATAGTGAGAGCCATTATCCCATAAAAGGGCACGTAGGTCTATAGGGGACCGGTCCTGTTCAACTGTTACCGACAATTTGGATAATGGGCGTGGGAACCATTCCAAAAGTCGGGAAAGTATGGTAGCTGAATGATACACGTCAAAGTCTGGGAGTCCCAACCCACCCCTTAGTTTCGGTTGGCAAAGAAGTTGGTGTTTAAGTCTGGGGCGTTTCCCTAGCCAGACATAATTAATAGCTAAGGTCTTAAGGCTGTGAAAAAATGACATTGGAAGAGTAATAGGGAGCGTCTGATACAAATATAAGAGTTTCCGTAGAATGTCCATTTTCAAGACATTTATACGGCTAAACTAAGAGAGGTTGAGATCCGTGCGCGAATCTAATAAGCGTCTAATTTTAGTTAAGAGGGGGCTATAGTTGAGGGGATATATGTCAGAAAAACAGGTCGGTATAGCAGTGCCTAGGTATGTGATGGCTCTTGGTTTCCATTGGAACTGAAAATTGGCTTGGAGAAGAGTAAGCATATGCTGTGGGAGTGATATATTAAGAGCTTCCGTTTTGGACAGATTCAGTTGATAGTTGCTATACCTCCCAAACCTGCAGATTTCTTGTAGGATGGTGGGTATACTAATGAGGGGTTGCGTCACGTACAATAAAAAATCATCCGCATAAAGCGCAATTTTACTATGTACCGAGGTGGTATGTATGCCGTGAATTGTCGGGTTCGCTCTGAGGGCCTGGGCTAGATGTTCAATTGTCAGTGCAAATAGCAGGGGCGACAAAGGGTATCCCTGTCTAGTGCCATTCGCAATTGTGAACGATGAGGACTGGATACCATTAACTAGCACAGAAGCCGTGGGGGATGAGTAGACAGCCATAATGCGGTTGAGCATCTTGGAACCAAGGCCGATCTGTGCTAGTGTGTGACGTAAGAATGGCCAGCTAACCCTATCAAATGCTTTCTCTGTGTCGCACGAGAGGAGGCATGCTAGTATGTGATGTTTCTGTGCTTGTTAGATGAGGTGAGGAGTTTTTGTGGTGTTGTCACTGGCCTCTCGGCCAGGGACAAAGCCCACTTGATCCCCATGTATAAGAGAGTGAAGTAAAGGCGACAATCGACTAGCTAGGATTTTGGTATATAATTTGAGATCTAAATTTAGTAAAGAAATAGGCCTATAGTTACTGCAGAGGGACGGGTCCTTCCCTGGTTTGGGAATTACAGCTATCTGGGTCCTAAGTAGGGAAGAGGGCGGGGCACAGCCGTCATCTATAGTGTTGAAGGCGGACGCTAGAATTGATGCAAGTTGAGGGGCAAAATTTTAAAGAAGCAGGCCTGGGCTCTTCCCATTTTTAAGGCCTTTAATGACTCAGAGGAATTCTGTGGCAGTGAAGGGAGCTTCCAAGTCTTCCACATCTTGGTCCGAAATGGTGGGTAGGGCCGTTTCCTGGATGAGGCGTGGAGGTCTGACTGTTCCCATCAGGAGACGAGCCTCCAGCCAGGTTGGACTGGGGGAGATTATATAAAGTATGGTAATATTTGCGGAATTCTTCCGCAATATCCGAATTTTAATGAATCTTACCCTTGGTTGGAGATTGCAGGAAAGGGATGGTAGGACGGGTACCTTTAGGGTGTAGGCTGCAGGTAAGAGGCCTATCACGCTTATTGGCCTGAGAGTAATGTATGGCCCTGCCCTTGTCCTTGGCGATTAGTGTGTGCTCTGAAAGAAGCTGTAGTAGGTCCCTACAGGCATTAGAGAGGTCAATTAGAGTGACGCTGGCAAGCGTATGTTTCTGGGAGGCCTCTAACAGGGAAATCCTAGAGATAAGTGTGGTTATTTCTCCAGTTCTTGCCTTTTAAGGCATGCCCCCTGCTGTATAAAAATGCCTCTTAGCACACACTTCAGGGCTTCCCATTTGATAAGAGGAGGCGTATCGTCTTTAGCGTGGTCCGTGGCAAAGTCTCGAATGGCCTGGGAGATGGCTTGGGTACAGACTGAATCCCTTAATAAGTTGTCATCCAGTCTCCAAGTAAACCCAGCCGACAGGGTGGGGGGGAGCCCAATGAGAAGTGAACCGGAGCATGGTCCGACCATAGCGTCATACCAATCTAAGTGTCAGGTTTGAAGTCTAGGAGTGTTTGGGATATCAGGATATAATCTATCCTACTATAGGAGGCGTGTGCTGGGGAGTAATATGAAAAGTCTCTGCCAGAGGGGTTCAGAACTCTCCACACATCTACCAAGGAGAGGTCTGCCAATAATGTATGGATTTTAGTCAGGCTAGCTGGGGACAGTGATGACTTACTGGACGATGTGTCTAAATGAGGGATCAAGGCACAGTTCAAGTCTCCGCCCATGATCACGTTGATGGCACCGAATTTACGGAGTCTGGATGTCACCGAGAGGAGGAATTCCAGTTGGTCCTGGTTAGGGAAATAATGATCGTATATATAGTCTAAGAGAACCTTATCTTGAGAAAAATAAATCTACCCAAAGGATCAATCATTGAATCTAAAAGTTCAGGAAAGAACGAAGCATGGAAAGCTGTAGACACCCCCTTTGATCGGGCAGTGGGATTGGTGCTATGAAACCAGGTTGGGTAGTGTCGGAGTGGGAGCGTTGGTACAGCATTAGCTCTAAAATGTGTTTCCTGCAACATGAGGACCTGTGTGAGCAATTTATGAAAGTGATGGATAATTTGTCTCCTTTTTTCTGGGGCATTAAACCCCCTACAGTTTAGGGAGGAAATCTTTATAAAGTGGTCAGAAGTCATTTCCAAGGTTCTACGTGGAAGAAGTGAAAATGTGTTGGGGGTAAGATTGTTGCGCCTAAGGGAAGGGAGGGTAACCCAAGAGAAGAAAGGGTGATGGGAGAAAGGTAAAGAAAACACAGCATGATAGGTAGGGAAAAAGAAGAGAGGAAACATAGGTGTGTGCTCCAGGATAGTGAACCTATAAATTGGGCAATATGAACCGCCATGTGTATCCACCAGGTGGCGTTCAGACCATTAAAAAAATAATAGAAGCTATGAGGCACACAAGTATAGTTCTCCTCATACTTTAAGTTGTAATATAGACCCCTAGTGGGGCATGTGAGGAAGGAAGAGAAAAGAGAATAGAGGAACAACAATAAAGACCTTAAGGGTCTATTAAACCAAGTTACTAAGCAAAATTCAAAAAGGACCGCCAGGGGTGTCAGAAACCCTAAAGTGGGGTACATGACTGACACACAGGGTGGCCCGCACGGATCTGCTAATACAAATTATATGGAAACAAATCTTATTAAATGACGGCTTGACCCACGGATTTAGAACAGTCTACAGCTAAGAAATTTTCATTTAAATATGATTAGCCATTTTTCCTCCCCAGTGTCAAGTGATTCATTAATGTTACAAGATCTCAGGTGGGAATGGGGAGCAGGTGTGTTAAATTTGGTGTTATCGCTCTCACTCTCTCATACTGGTCACTGGAAGTTCAACATGGCACCTCATGGCAAAGAACTCTCTGAGGATCTGAAAAAAAGAATTGCTGCTCTACATATGGCCTAGGCTATAAGAAGATTACCAAGACCCTGAAACTGAGCTGCAGCACGGTGGCCAAGACCATACAGTGGTTTAACAGGACAGGTTCCACTCGGAATAGGCCTCGTCGTGGTCGACCAAGACAGTTGAGTGCTTGCTCAGTGTCATATCCAGAGGTTGTCTTTGGGAAATAGACATGCTGCCAGCATTGCTGCAGAGGTTGAAGGGATGGGGGGGGGGGTCAGCCTGTCAGGGCTGGGACCATATGCCACACACTGCATCAAATTGGCCTGCATGGTTGTCTTCCCAGAAGGAAGCCTCTTCTAAAGATGATGCACAAGAAAGCCTGCAAACAGTTTTCTGAAGACAAGAAGACTAAGGACATGGATTACTGGAAGCATCTCCTGTGGTCTGATGAGACCAAGATAAACGTATTTGGTTCAGATGGTGTCAAGCGTGTGTGGTGGCAACCAGGTGAGGAGTACAAAGACAGGTGTGTCTTGCCTACAGTCAAGCATGGTAGTGGAAGTGTTATGGTCTGGGGCTGCATGAGTGCTGCTGACACTGGGGGTCTACAGTTCATTGAGGGAACCATGAATGCCAACTTGAACTATGACATACTGAAGCAGAGCATGATCCCCTCCCTTCGGAGACTGGGCCGCAAGGCAGTATTCCAACATAATACCCCAGATGATGTCTCATTAGACGAAATGCGGCGGGTCCAGTCCTGCTGGTGCCATTGCGTTGTACTAAGATATTTTACCAAAAGTGCTTCTTTCTTTCTGGACATGTGAGTGTTCCTAATTTTGTTCAATACATTTTTCATGGTTGCTGATTTACGATATGTGAAGTATTTTTCCCTTTTTTTGGCTATATCGCTCCATGGTGAGATAAATGTCCTGCTCTTCCGGTATACTTTTGCTGAACCTATTGTGGTTTAGAGTGGCGGCTGGTGAAATGTTAGGATGGGGGAGTGCCAGACCCCATCCTTCCTTTTTGATGCCTCACACTTCTCATAAGCCCCACCAGATAGGGTATATGGCATTGCCAGATAGGGTATACAGCATCACCAGATAGGGTATACAGGGGTATACAGCATCACCAGATAGGGTATACAGCATCACCAGATGGGGTACACAGGGGTATACAGCATCACCAGATAGGGTATACAGGGGTATACAGCATCACTAGATAGGGTATACAGCAGCACCCCCCAGAGGGCAGTCGGGGCATCAAAGTCCTGCACTTACCCCTTCTAATAAGGGTGCGGGCAGGCAGTGGTATTCAGTGAGCAGGAGCGTGCTTTGCTTCGGCGGCTTCCTCCTTCTCCTCCGAGAAAGGCGTCCAATAGGATCGCCTGACTTCTCAGTAAATCGGGAAACCAGTAACATACCCGTGCTTCCTGATTGGCGGAGAGGCAATTCAGTGTTAGAAAAGCTAACATTCCTTTGTAACACACGTGAGTGGGCTTGCATGCGCAGTGCTCTGCGCTTGGAGTCCACTCTATTTTGAAGTCTATTAGAGCCTATGGCTCTAAACGGGTGCTTCAAAGAAACCCCCCGCTACTGTAATTTATGTATCCGGCGTCCTGAAAGGGACCAGACGCAGGAATTAGGGGGGGCCGCGGCGACCATGGATAGATTCATGCTACAGGTGGCGGGGATGGAGGAGGCGGCGCCCGTGCACCCTTAATGATGGTTTCAAGTCTTATCTGCAACATCAATTTAAGATCACCTCCCTATGGGGAAGAGGGCAGTGTGGAACGTTGTAATGTAATGTAAATAATATAACTGGGTACTAACATCTTTAGGTAAAGTTGATCCAGGGTGAATCCGATTGCCTCTCGGGGAATCAGGAAGGAATTTTTCCCCCCGTTATAGCAAATTGGATCCATGCTTTGCTGGGGTTTTTTGCCTTCCTCTGGATCAACTGTGGGTGAAGGATTGTATATGGGATTATTTGATTGTATGTGTGTGTGTGTGTGTGAAGGTATATATGTATATTTGTATGTATATATATGTATATACATTTTTTTTTTTGGTTGAACTGGATGGACTTGTGTCTTTTTTCAACCTGACTAACTATGTAACTATGTGGTGGCTTCTCTTCCTCACACTGAACCATAGGTGTCGCATTTGGATTTTATTCACTTTACTTTGAACTATACCCATGAACTATGGATTCTCTCTTTTTCAGTTTTTTTTAATGAAATTTAAGTGACACTTCATTCATCAATTTGATTTATTATTAATTAATCACTTCTTACCTACTCACTATTTGTGCATATAAGTTTTTTTCACAATTGGTATAATTACTATATCATCTTAAATCTTAAATTTTGATTTATCTTTTTGGATTAATGTCCTCACATTAAGCATATTGAAGGTTTAAGTTTATGTACTAGTTATATGTACTTATTTTACACTATAAGGTCACACTTTATTTATTTTTAAGTGCTGTACATACCAACCATTTTTCCATTTTGCGATGCATTTACAGTTGCAAGAAAAAGTATGTGTACCGTTTGGAACAATAGACAATCACAGTCTGCTTAAACTAATAACACACAAAGAATTAAATGTTACCATGTTTTTATTGAACACACCATTTAAACATTCACAGTGCAGGTGGAAAAAGTATGTGAACCCTTGGATTTAATAACTGGTTGAACCTCCTTTGGCAGCAATAACTTCAACCAAACGTTTCCTGTAGTTGCAGATCAGACGTGCACAACGGCCAGGAGTAATTCTTGACCATTCCTCTTTACAGAACTGTTTCAGTTCAGCAATATTCTTGGGATGTCATGTGTGAGTCGCTTTCTTGAGGTCATGCCACAGCATCTCAATCGGGTTGAGCTCAGGACTCTGACTGGGCCACTCCAGAAGGCGTATTTTCTTCTGTTTAAGCCATTCTGTTGTTGATTTACTTCTGTGCTTTGGGTCGTTGTCCTGTTGCAACACCCATCTTCTATTGAGCTTCAGCTGCTGGACAGATGGCCTTAAGTTCGCCTGCAAAATGTATTGATAAACTTGGGAATTAATTTTTCCTTCGATGAGATCAATCCGTCCTGGCCCTGATGCAGCAAAGCAGCCCCAAACAATGATGCCCCCACCACCATACTTCACAGTTGGGATGAGGTTTTGATGTTGGCGTGCTGTGCCTCTTTTTCTCCACACATAGTGTTGTGTGTTTCTTCCAAACAACTCGACTTTGGTTTCATCTGTCCACAGAATATTTTGCCAGTACTGCTGTGGAACATCCAGGTGCTCGTGTGCAAACTGTAAACGTGCAGCAATGTTTTTTTTGGACAGCAGTGGCTTCCTCTGTGGTATCCTCCCATGAAATCCATTCTTGTTTAGTGTTTTACGTATCGTAGATTCGCTAACAGGTATGTTAGCATATGGCAGAGACTTTTGTAAGTCTTTAGCTGACACTCTAGGATTCTTCTTCACCTCATTGAGCAGTCTGCGCTGTGCTTTTGCAGTCATCTTTACAGGACGGCCACTCCTAGGGAGAGTAGCAGCAGTGCTGAACTTTCTCCTTTTATAGACAATTTGTCTTACCGTGGACTGATGAACAGCAAGGCTTTTGGAGATACTTTTATAACCCTTTCCAGCTTTATGCAACAATTCTTAATTGTAGGTCTTCTGAGAGCTCTTTTGTGCGAGGCATCATTCACATCAGGCAATGCTTCTTGTGAAAAGCAAACCCAGTACTGGTGTGTTTTTTTATAGGGCAGGGCAGCTGTAATCAACACCTCCAATCTCATCTCATTGATTGGACTCCAATTGGCTGACACCTCACTCCAATTAGCTCTTGGAGATGTCATTAGTCTAGGGGTTCACATACTTTTTCCACCTGCACTGTGAATGTTTACATGGTGTGTTCAATAAAAACATGGTAACATTTAATTATTTGTGTGTTATTAGTTTAAGCAGACTGTGATTGTCTATTGTTGTGACATAGATGAAGATCAATGATGACCAATTTGTGCAGAGATCCATATCATTCCAAAGGGTTCCCATACTTTTTCTTGCAACTGTATGTCTAATGCTGTGCTAGCTGCTTTTACTTTATTAGGACTCTAGCTCAGTAATTTCCCTTGCACACAGTATTCCAACATGATAACGACCCCAAACACACCTCCAAAATGACCACTGACTTGCTAAAGAAGCTGAGGGTAAAGGTGATGGACTGGCCAAGCACGTCTCCAGACCTAAAACCTATTGAGCATCTGTGGGGCATCCTCAAACAGAAGGTGGAGGAGCGCAAGGTCTCTAACATCCACCAGCTCTGAGATTTTGTCATGGAGGAGTGGAAGAGGACTCCACTGGAAACCTGTGAAGCTCTGGTGAACTCCATGCCCAAGAGGGTTAAGGCAGTGCTGGAAAATAATGGTGCCCCCCCAAATATTGACACTTTTGGCCCAATTTTCAACATTTCACTTAGAGGTGTACTAACTTTTGTTGCCAGCGGTTTAGACATTAATGGCTGTGTGTTGAGTTATTTTGAGGGGACAGCAAATTTACACTGTTATACAAGCTGTACACTCACTACTTTATATTGTAGCAAAGTGTAATAATAGATATAATAAAATATTTACAAAAATGAGTGGGGTGTACTCACTTTTGTGAGATACGGTGTATATATATATATATATATATATATACACACACACACACACACACACACACACACACACACACACACACACACTATATTACCAAAAGTATTGGGACACCTGCCTTTACACGCACATGAACTTTAATGGCATCCCAGTTTTAGTCCGTAGAGTTCAATATAGAGTTGGCCCAACCTTTGGCACTATAACAGCTTCAACTCTTCGGGGAAGGCTGTCCACAAGGATTAGGAGTGTGTCTATGGGAAAGTTTCACAATTCTTCCAGAAGCACATTTGTGAGGTCAGGCACTGATGTTGGACGACAAGGCATGGCTCGCAGTTGCCGCTCTAATTCATCTTAAAGGTATTCTATCCGGTTGAGGTCAGACTCTGTGCAGGCCAGTCAAGTTCCTCCACCCCAAACTCACTCATATCCAGGGGCGTAACGATAGGGGTTGCAATTGCAACCGGGCCCCATGGTCCAGGGGGCCCATGTGCCTCCCTTGTACACCTGAATAGGAGGGATGGCGGGGGTGGCATTTAGAGGACCCAATCTCCTCCATTTTCCTCTATGCAGTTTACTTGTCTTCTGCTGTTCCCAGGGCCCCTGTGTGCTTCCCTGGTCCCCCTGGGGCCTGCTGCAGAACTTGTGAAAGAGCCCCACTGCAGTACCGAAATAAAGGGACCCACGATAGGAGTAAAGGGCCCCAGGATCAGTGGGAAGAGGGAAGGGCCCTGGCCAGGGGGCCCTTCATAATTTCTTGCACCGGGGCCCTGAAGGTTCTAGTTACGCCTCTGCTCATATCTATATGTTTATAGATAATGGATAATGTGGGTATTTGTTAGATTAAACTTATACAGTATTTATAGAAGCATTAAGTTAAAAATAAATGTTCTGTGGTTAAACAGGTCAGGCAAAGTCCATTTCTGTCCTGTGTATTGTTGACATACCAGGTGTATACTTACATTTTTGTGACATATTACCACACATCCCCACCTTTCTTTACAAGAAGTGAACAAAGACCAGCCAATTTCCAGTTGTATTGACTGTAAATCAATCATCACACTGACCATCTTCTATATTGACTCTGGATGGCTGCACTCCCTTAATCTTTAGAACAACACATTCATTATTAAAAAAACGGTTCATAAAAGCAGCTAAATGGTACAAAAATACACATGGGGGAGAGAGAGAGAGAGATAATGCATAGAAGAAGCACAGCAAGTTTGAAACATGGGTTAGCTATCTCCCCCATGTGTACTTTTGTACCATTGAGCTGCTTTTATGGACTATATTTTTCTATCACTTTTTAAGCCTGCCATAGAAAGCTCCAATTTCATCTGATTCCTGCTTAGCCGGCTCCGAACCGGCTCGCATACATTCACTGCAGCAGAGTGGCGCTGTATTGCGAATCGCCGTCTATAAACGGCGGCTCGCGCATACGTGGCTTGCGGGAGGGAGCGGGCATTCCCGATAAAAGATCACCGCTATTACCAGTAAAAAATAAAAACGCCATAAATCAATTCTCATTGTTTGTAGATGCCATAACTTTTGCGCAAACCAAAATGCTTTTTAGGATTTTATTTACCAAAAATATGTAGAAGAATAAATTTTGGTCTAAACTGATGAATACATTTTTATATATATATATATATATATATATATATTTGTTTGGATATGTATTATAGCAAAAAGTTAAAAATATTGTTTTTTTTTTTCAAAATTGTCGCTCTTTGTTGGTTTATAGCGCAAAAAATTAAATTTTTGGTACAAAGTTACATGACCACGCAATTGTCAGTTAAAGTGACGCAGTGCCGAATCAGAAAAAGTGCTCTGGTCAGGAGCATAGGTAGCATAGCTTTTTAAATGTGCATGATTTATCATGTTTTAGGCAATCTTAAATATGTAATAAATTATTTCAATAATACAAGTATTTGCTGAATATGTGTGGGATTCTAACACAACTTAATTAAAAGTAAATACGATATGTCAATATTTCTTTCTTTCTTAAATCATTGCACTGACACATTTATTTGTCTAAATATTACAGTGAAGAAAAAATGTATCCAGTCTTAACATTTAATTAAAACGAATGCAGTTTTTAATCCTTGCTCATCTGCTCCTGTGAGGGCAAGCTTGGAAATCAAAGGTGCAGCGCTGTATAAAAGTCTTTAATTGAAAACACCCAAAGTGCCGTAGTGCAGTTTCTGAAATAGTGCTGTGGTGTCAATCCACCTCCACCGTAAGCTCTAGTGGTGTCGTGATAAAGTCTTTGACGTGATGCCGTGAAACCCACAAAAGTTAATTTCTGAAAATATGTCGCGACGTGGAAACTAAAGGTTCGAACGGGAGTGTCCTCGTCTACTCGTTCCTAATTTTTGACGTAAGCAAAATTAATTTACAATTCTGACCTATGTAAAAAAGAAGTGACATTATAAATCTGTTTATTTACACAGTCACGTTACTAAATTCTTTCTTTCTTTATAACTGTATAGCATAAATGAAAATTAATTCAACACAATCTTAGGGTGTGTATAAGTCGTTTATGAACATAATAACTTTA
>BLSH010511829.1:671838-696944 GCA_018402905.1 Glandirana rugosa | reverse complement strand
AAAGAAACCCCCCGCCACTGTAATTTATGCATCCGGTGTCCTGAAAGGGACCAGACGCATGAATTAGGGGGGGGCCGCGCCGACCATGGATAGATTCATGCTACGGGTGGCGGGGATGGAGGAGGCGGCGCCCGTGCACCCTTAATGATGGTTTCAAGTTTTATCTGCAACATCAATTTAAGATCACCTCCCAATTGTATGGGGAAGAGGGCAGTGTGGAACGTTTCTCGGTTTCTGGTGTTACACCACATACCTGCTTGACTCAGTGGACGTATGTCTTATTGAGTCCATATAATCTGATAAGCCCCTTATATATCGGTGGTGGCTTCTCTTCCTCACACTGAACCATAGGTGTCGCATTTAGATTTGGATTTTATTCACTTTACTTTGAACTGTACCCATGAACTATGGATTCTCTCTTTTTCAGTTTTTTTTCATGAAATTTAAGTGACACTTCATTCATCAATTTGATTTATTATTTATTAATCACTTCTTACCTACTCACTATTTGTGCATATAAGTTTTTTTCACAATTGGTATAATTACTACTGTATATCATCTGAAATCTTAAATTTTGATTTATCTTTTTGGATTAATGTCCTCACATTAAGCATATTGAAGGTTTAAGTTTATGTACTAGTTATATGTACTTATTTTACACTATAAGGTCACACTTTATTTTTAAGTGCTGTACATACCAACCATTTTTCCATTTTGCGATGCATTTACAGTTGCAAGAAAAAGTATGTGTACCGTTTGGAACAATAGACAATCACAGTCTGCTTAAACTAATAACACACAAAGAATTAAATGTTACCATGTTTTTATTGAACACACCATGTAAACATTCACAGTGCAGGTGGAAAAAGTATGTGAGACTGCACAAGCACGTCTCCAGACCTAAACCCTATTGAGCATCTGTGGGGCATCCTCAAACAGAAGGTGGAGGAGCGCAAGGTCTCTAACATCAACCAGCTCTGTGATTTTGTCATGGAGGAGTGGAAGAGGACTCCACTGGAAACCTGTGAAGCTCTGGTGAACTCCATGCCCAAGAGGGTTAAGGCAGTGCTGGAAAATATTGACACTTATGGCCCAATTTTCAACATTTCACTTAGAGGTGTACTAACTTTTGTTGCCAGCTGTTTAGACATTAATGGCTGTGTGTTGAGTTATTTTGAGGGGACAGCAAATTTACACTGCTATACAAGCTGTACACTCACTACTTTATATTGTAGCAAAGTGTAATAATAGATATAATAAAATATTTACAAAAATGAGTGGGGTGTACTCACTTTTGTGAGATACTGTATATATATATATATACACACACACACACACACACACACACACTATATTACCAAAAGTATTGGGACACCTGCCTTTACACGCACATGAACTTTAATGGCACCCCAGTCTTAGTCCGTAGAGTTCAATATAGAGTTGGCCCAACCTTTGGCACTATAACAGCTTCAACTCTTCTGGGAAGGCTGTCCACAAGGATTAGGAGTGTGTCTATGGGAAAGTTTCACAATTCTTCCAGAAGCACATTTGTGAGGTCAGGCACTGATGTTGGAAGACAAGGCATGGCTCGCAGTCGCTGCTCTAATTCATCTTAAAGGTATTCTATCGGGTTGAGGTCAGACTCTGTGCAGGCCAGTCAAGTTCCTCCACCCCAAACTCACTCATATCTATATGTTTATAGATAATGGATAATGTGGATATTTGTTAGATTAAACGTATACAGTATTTATAGAAGCATTACGTTAAAAATAAATGTTCTGTGGTTAAACAGGTCAGGCAAAGTCCATTTCTGTCCTGTGTATTGTTGACATACCAGGTGTATACTTACATTTTTGTGACATATTACCACACATCCCCACCTTTCTTTACAAGAAGTGAACAAAGACCAGCCAATTTCCAGTTATATTGACTGTAAATCAATCATGATACTGACCATCTTCTATATTGACTCTGGATGGCTGCACTCCCTTAATCTTTAGAACAACACATTCATTATTAAAAAACAGTTCATAAAAGCAGCTCAATGGTACAAAAATACACATGGGGGAGAGAGAAAGACAGATAATACATAGAAGAAGCACAGCAAGTTTGAAACATGGGTTAGCTGTCTCTCTCTCCCCCATGTGTACTTTTGTACCATTGAGCTGCTTTTATGGACTATATTTTTCTATCACTTTTTAAGCCTGCCATAGAAATCTCCAATTTCATCTGATTCCTGCTTAGCCGGCTCTGAATCGGCTCACAAACATTCACTGCAGCAGAGTGGCGCTGTATCGCGAATCGCCGTCTATAAATGTCGGCTCGCACATGCGTGGCTTGCGGGCGGGAGCGGGCATTCCCGATAAAAATCACCAGTAAAAAATAAAAATGCCATAAATCAATTCTCATTGTTTGTAGATGCCATAACTTTTGCGCAAACCAAAATGCTTTATAGGGTTTTATTTACCAAAAATATGTAGAAGAATACATTTTGGTCTAAACTGATGAATACATTTTTATATATATATATATTTGTTTGGATATGTATTATAGCAAAAAGTTAAAAACATTGTTTTTTTTTTTTTTCAAAATTGTCGCTCTTTGTTTGTTTATAGCGCAAAAAATAAAATTTTTGGTACAAAGTTGCATGACCACGCAATTGTCAGTTAAAGCGACGCAGTGCCGAATCAGAAAAAGTGCTCTGGTCAGGAAGGGAGTAAATCCTTCGGGGGCTGAAGTGGTTAGGTAGCATAGCTTTTTAAATGTGCATGATTTATCATGTTTTAGGCAATCTTAAATATGTAATAAATTATTTCAATAATACAAGTATTTGCTGAATGTGTGGGATTCTAACACAACTTAATTAAAAGTAAATACGATATGTCAATATTTTTTTCTTTCTTAAATCATTGCACTGACACATTTATTTGTCTAAATATTACAGTGAAGAAAAAATTTATCCAGTCTTAACATTTAATTAAAACGAATGCAGTTTTTTATCCTTGCTCACCTGCTCCTGTGAGGGCAAGCTTGCAAATCGGTAGTGATGACCTTTGATATCTAAGAGCATCATTTTATATTTTGGAACATCTGAATAAAGCTGGCCAAGTGGCCATACACTAGTAGATTTTCAAACAAATGTTCATAAGAACAGTTGTACAAAAATGTCTTATCAGTAGATTTGATGATTCGACAAATGTATTTCAAAGTGCTTCAAAATTTTGTTAGCTTTTAACACACCCCTGATGAAGTCAGCAGACATAATGCATAGGGTGGAGCTTAAGCAATGTCACAGAGATGGGAGGAGCTACAGTGCACACTTAAGTACAGGATATCAGCAGTGTTTGTATATGGCGCATTTGCATAGGCAATACGTGAACACTGAGTGCCCAGGAATGCACATACAAATGTCAGTGTTTTTAAATGCTTTTAAATAAAAAAAAAAGTTGCTAATTAATGGAAAACAATTTGGTATTTGCCTATATTTTCTCTTTGAGCCAAAAATGTGCAGGACAACTGAGCACGTAAGGATCGGTATACCTTCCCATTATTCACTCAGTGGATGTAAAGTGCATTTGACCTTAGGTTTCTATGAGGTCCATGGAACCAGGTGGGAGTCTGTCCACTGAGTGAGAAAAGTGAACAGCACAGAAGAGTGTTCAACATAGAAGGAACAGCACGCACATTCTATGAAGGGAATTGTAAAGTGAAATTGGTTTAAAGACTGTCATGGTTAATGGACAACTTGGAAGATTGCACATTGGAAGGCTTTTCAAGACTTTGTGGTCACAGCAACACAGTGTGTTTAACCACTTCACCCCCGGAAAGATTTCCCACGTTAGGACCAGAGCACTTTTTGCGATTCGGCACTACGTCACTTTAACTGACAATTGCGCGGTTGTGCGACGTTCTACCCAAATGAAATTTGCGTCCTTTTTTCCCCACAAATAGAGCTTTCTTTTGGTGGCATTTGATCACCTCTGCGTCATTTCTGATCTGGGCTATAAACAAAAAAAGAGCAACAATTTTGCAAAAAAAAACAATAATTCTTATTTTTTGCTAAAATACAAATCCAAAAAATAAAAAATATAAAAAAACAAATTTATTCATAGTTTTTGACCGATTTATATGCTTCCTCATATTTTTGCCACGTTTACGGATGATGAGAATTAATTTCTGGGGTTTTTATTTATTTTTTATTTTTTACTAGTAATGGCAGCGATCTGCAATTTTTAGCAGTACTGCAATATTGGGACGGACATGTCGGACATTTTTGACACTTTTTTGGGACCAATGACATTTATACAGCGATCTGAAATTTAAATGTCCACTGATTACTGTATAAATGTCATTGGCAGTGAAGGGGTTAACCTGCTGGGGGAGATCTAGGGGTTAACTGTGTTCCCTAGGCATTTTCTAACTGTGTGGGGGCTGGGCTGTCAGAGGCATAAGAGATCTAACTGATCCCAGTGACAGGGATCAATAGATCTCTTATGTCCCCACTGACAGAATGTGTTTACATCGGCGGTTCCCCATTCTTTCGCTCTGGTAGCTCATCGCGGCTCACCGGCGGACATCGAATCCACACGAGCCGTGGCACACTCCTCCGGAGCGCGACGGGCACAAGCGCGTGCCGCCGCTGGCGTGCTCGCACCCCCTAGCTGCCACTCTGCAAATCTCTGTCTATTTGCGGCGATTCGTGGTACACGTCCACACTGCCTCAGTAAATATACTGTGCGCAGTGTGGAAGGGGTTAATAATATAAAGAATGTTAATACAATTATTGTACATGTTTAACATATATACAGTATCTCACAAAAGTGAGTACACCCCTCACATTTTTGTAAATATTTTATTATATCTTTTCATGTGGCAACACTGAAGAAATTACACTTTTCTACAATGTAATGTAGTGAATTTACAGCTTGTATAACAGTGTAAATTTGCCGTCCCCTCAACATAATTCAACACACAGCCATTAATGTCTGAACCACTGGCAACAAAAGTGAATACACCCCCTAAATGAAAATGTCCAAATTGGGCTCAAAGTGTCAATATTTTGTGTGACCACCATTTTCCAGCACTGCCTTAACCCTCTTGGGCATGGAGTTCACCAGAGCTTTACAGGTTGCCACTGGAGTTCTCTTCCACTCCTCCATGACTACATCACAGAGCTGGTGGATGTTAGAGACCTTGCGCTCCTCCACCTTCTGTTTGAGGATGCCCCACAGATGCTCAATAGGGTTTAGGTCTGGAGAGATGCTTGGCCAGTCCATCACCTTGACCCTCAGCTTCTTTAGCAAGGCAGTGGTCATCTTGAAGGTATAATGAGATATCATCTGGGGTATTATGTTGGAATACTGCCTTGCGGCCCAGTCTCCGAAGGGAGGGGATCATGCTCTGCTTCAGTATGTCACAGTACATGTTGGAATTCACGGTTCCCTCATTGAACTGTAGCTCCCCCCAGTGCTGGCAGCACTCATGCAGCACCAGACCATGACACTCTAACCACCACGCTTGACTGTAGGCAAGACACACACAGGAGAAGATGGAGGAAGACCAGAGGAAAAAAGAAGAAGGGAAGAAAAGAGCTACTTTACACAATAAAGGACTTTATAAAAACTGCCTCGTGTTTTTTGTACCACTACACTCCTTTGTTGGTGAATAGGTGGGGGTACAATGTACCCCATACTCATTCACATGGGGGGGGGTCGGGATCTGGAGGTCCCCTTATTAAAGGGCGCTTTCAGATTCCGATAAGCCTGCAGACCCCCACAACCACCAGCCAGGGTTGTGGGGATGAGGCCCTTCTCCCCATTAACATGGGGTCAAGGTGCTTTGGGGGGGACCTCAAAGCTCCCTCCCCATGTTGAGGGCATGTGGCCTGGTATGGTTCAGAGGGGGGTGCTTGCTCATCCCCACCTCTCCTGCCATGCCAGGGCTGCGTACTCAGATAAGGGCCTGGTATGGACTTTGGGGGGACCCCTACACAATTTTTTTAAAAACATTTGGTCCGGGGTTCCCCTTTAAATCCATACCAGACCTGAAGAGCATGGTTTGGATTTTGGGGGGCCCCCTACACAATTGCCTGCTATTGTAAAGTATTTTAAAAATCGTAATGACATGCCCTAGTCAAACAGGTGCCGAAAAATTGGGCCTTGGGTGTTGGCGGTGCCAGAACACTGTAACCCCTTGCAGTTACTCTTTTTGGGCGCAGGAACAGGCCCTGCTGTTGTACATTATTTAAAAAATTGTGATGACATGCCCCAGTCAAACAGGTGGTGAAAAATTGGGCCATGGGTGATGGCGGTGCCAGAACACTGTAACCCCTTGCAGTTACTTTTGGGCGCAGGAACAAGCCCTGCTGTTGTAAATTATTTTAAAAATTGTTATGGCATGCCCCGGTAAAGGTGCAGAAAAATTGGGCCTTGGGTGTTTGTGGTGCCCTAAATAGAAAATATCGTTGGAAGCTAGCATGATCGGGATTCAGGACAGGAGGAATAGGATAGGCAGCATAGGCAGTCTTCAAGGGATCCCAGACCCCTAGCAAATTCAATCAATTGCATCAGCATCAGGGGCTTTATAGCTGCTGATCCAGGACTGATTCATTTTTATAAATGTGAGCCTATCAACCAAGTCTGTGGACAGGTGCACTCTTTGATCGGTTACGAACCCTCCAGCAGCACCGAATGTCTGTTCAGAAAGCACACTGGATGCAGGACAGATCAGTAGCTCAATTGCATATTGAGCAGGTTCCAGCCAGTGGTCCATCCTCAAGACCCAGTAACTCAGTGGGTGCTCAGTTGGAAAGGTCTCCAAGTCTGCTCTTGCCCCTAGATATTCCTGCACGATATAATGCAGATACTGACGATGGTTGCTTGAACCATCAGGCCTTGGCGTTGAGGACTGAAAAATTGTTTAATGGCATCGGTCAGCTGGCCATCTTCCCCACCACTGTGCCTCTGAACGACCAAAGCTTCAGAAACATGTTGTCCAGGACATGGTAAGCTCCAAGGGTCTGGAAAGGCTTTGCCCAAACTTTTCTTCAAGGTATCCTGCAGATGTTTCACCCTCTGCTCCCTCTGACAAGGCAGGATGAGCTCTGCAACTTTACCCATGTAATGTGGATCAAGAAGGGTTGCCAGCCTGTAATGATCCCTCTCCTTGATACCACGAATGCTAGGGTCTTTTCACAGGCTTTTCAGAACCAGAGAGCCCATGTAGCGTAAGTTTGAGGAGGTCCTCTGGGTCACTGAGGATGACATTATCAGGAACTACCTCCTCCCAGCCACAAACAACTCCTTGGGTTTCTGGGGACTGAAAACCATTCCTTGAAGTCTGCTGCGTGTTATCCTCCACAGCCATGCTGACACAATCCTCCTCCTGTGTATTTGGCGGCTCTGCAGGAATGCTATCTGCATAAAGGAGGCCTTGAGAGGAAAAGAAGTCCCCTGCTTCCTCCCGCTGTTCTGCCTCAAGTGCCCTGTCCATGATTCCACGAAGTGTGTGCTCCAGCAGGAAGATTAGAGGAACAGTGTCACCGATGGATGCATTGTCGCTGCTCACCATCCTTGTGGCCTCCTCAAATGGTGACAGGACAGTGCATGCATCCTTGATCAGTAGCCTGGTGCCATGGTCACAGAGGTACTCATCGATGGCCCTCTGCTGTGCGTGCAGCCACTGCAGCATTGCCAATGTTGAGTTCCACCTGGTGGACATGTCATAAATGAGACGGTTGTTGGGCAGGTTGAATTCCCGCTGAATGTCAGCCAGCCAGGCACTGGCATTGTATGAACGCCAGAAATGACCACAGACTTTTCTGACCTGCCTCAGGATATCTGGTAAGCCTAGGTACTTGGTCAAGAAACGCTGCACCACCAAATTCAAGATGTGTGCCAAGCATGGAACATGTGTCAAGTGTCCCTGTCGGAGGGCAGAGAGAAGGTTGGTGCCATTGTCGCATACAACCATTCCTGGCTCAAGCTGCCGTGGCGTCAACCACCTCTGAGCCTGCCTCTACAGAGCTGACAGAATCTCTGCCCCAGTGTGGCTCCTGTCCCCAAGACAGAGTAACTCAAGGATCACATGGCATCTTTTAGCCTGACTGTTTGCGTAGCCCCATTGAATGCTTAGGGAGCATTGCAGGTTCAGAGGACAATTCTGCAGAAGAGGCCACAAAGGTAGAAGAAGAGGAAGGGGTGGAGGAGGTAGATGTGGCAAAATCACCACATCTTTTTGGAGGCGTGGTGGCGGAACTAGCTCCATGAAGGAAAGGTAACGTCCTTTACCATGCCTGCTGGACCAGTCAGTGGTAATAGTGGTAAAAACCCTTCTGCTGACCGCCCTGTCCAACGAGGCCAAAACATTGCCTTCCACATGACGATAGAGAGCTGGAATGGCCTTACATGAAAATAATTTTTTTTTGGGAACTGCGTGACAGCACATTACACAAATTTACGAAAGGGGCAGAGTCTACCAGCTGAAAAGGCAGCAGTTGGAGTGCTAGAAATTTGGCCAAGCTAGCATTAAGCCGCTGAGCATGTGGGTGATTGGGACAGTATTTTTTTATGGTTCAGCAACTGGGGTAGGGATATTTGCCTCCTGAATTCACATGGTGGTGTACTGCTAGCAGATTGACTGTGGCATGCATTGCTATACCTTCATTCCTCTCAGTGCAGGTTTTGGAGAGGACTGGAGGTATAATAGGGGTTGAGAACCCAGATGAGGACCAAGGAGAGGTCTGCCTTGTTTTCTGATGTGGGTTTTTCAGGTGCCGTTGCCAACGGACTGCATGGCTGGTAATCATATGTCTTGTCAAGACAGTGGTGCCCAAGCGGCTGGAGCTCTGGCCGCACTTGGCCCGCTTCAGACATAGATTGCAAATAGCAACGGTGCGATCTACTGCACATGTGTTGAAAAAAGCCCACACCAATGAACTTTTGGAAGTCAGCGGGGAGCCTGCACCTGTGGAGCTCTGTGGTCTGATGCAATAGGCTGGCTGCTCTTAAGCTGGCCCCTGGAGGACATCCTGCCTCGTTGGAGCTGTGCCTCCTGCTCCTCACTTTCCTCATCTTCTCTCAGGCACCCAAGTACAGTCCGTGTCCTCATCATCCCTTCCTCCTTGTCACTGGAGCAAACTTGGCAGTATGCTGCAGCTTGGGGAGCATGACTGCTAGTTTCTTGTCCTTCTGCTGCACTACCTGTCTCTAAGCTCACGCTACTCCCTTCCTCAACCTGGGAATCAACACTGGAGCCCTCGAATTGCTGTGCATCCTCCATCAGCATGTAACCGACACTATGGTCAAATCATTCTGGTGACTCCTCCGTGCATCATGATGGGGCTACAGTAGGAGTAACTGTGGACAAGAATCCGGTGGAATTGGCTGCTTTGCCAGCTGCATTGGAAGGCAAACTAGTATGAGCCTGGATGACAGAGGATGAGGAGGATGCGGACAGCTTAGTTATCCACTCCACCAACTCTTGTGCATTTTGTAGCTCAATAACACGTCCAGCAGCAGAAGAAAAGGACAAGAGAGATCCGCCCGCAGAGGATGTATATGTATACCAGGGAACACAGAGGATGCACCATGCCCACCACCACCACTTTTCACTGTAGACACAGAGGCTGCTTGCCCTCTTTTAGTGGCCTGGGAGCGTCTGCCTCGTCTTCCTGACATGATGGGGATTTTTTTAACACTGCACTAAACTGTATTATATACCATACACCCCCAAATGCAATGATATATAGTGTACACTCAATATACTATGTATATTGTGGGAAATTAGCTCGTGGGGATCACTTTTCATAAGCAAACATTCAGTATGAAGGACAGTTTCTTAAAGCGGTTGTCTACCCTTTTTGTTTACTTTTACCTACAGGTAAGCCTAGAATAAGGCTTACCTGTAGGTAAAATGAATATCTTCTAAACCTGTATGGTTTAGAAGATATTCCCTTTCTAATGTAACAAGTCGTATATGTCCCGGCAAAAGCCGGCATTTGTTCCGGACCATGCCGGGAAAAACGAGCCCCGCGCGCATGCGCGGGAGTGACGTCTCGCGGCTCCGGCCAGTCACAGCGCCGGAGCCACGTACCCGGAAGCAAGATCCGGGTGAAGATGTCCGCTGCCACGGAGGGGACCGAGCGGCTTGGTTCGGATCTTCGTTCAAGGTGAGTATTTCATAATGAGCTAGTATGCGGTGCAACCGCTTAGACAAGCTTTAAAAATCTGCCAGCTGGTCAGGTTTATTAATTCAGGTTTGCAAGTTCAAAACACAAACAAAAACAGAAAACAAAACCTCACCATCTGGCGCTATACTAAACACACAGATTCCTCTCTATACAGTGTGGGGCTGTCCCAGACACCCACAAAACATAAGCACATTGCAAACCTTGTTCTTAGAGTCCAAATGCGCACACAGAGCTCTCTCGGCTTTCTCCCTCTGAGATCCAGGATAGAGCTCCCCTCTGCTCTCTTCCTGATCATTGAATGCAGATGGAGAGGGTTTTGAGTGGACCAGAAAATCTGGACCAGAACCAGCCCTACCATGTAGGCTGGCAAAACCCAGGTCGGACTCTCGCTAGTCACCTCAAAATGATTGCATGTGAGGCAACAAGTATCGCCCGTCCATTGTGGCGCCTCGCATAAGATATATATAATGGACTGTATATATTTTAATACAACACCTGAAGTCTACTATACACCATACACCCCCAAATGCACTGATATATAGTTTACACTCAGTACACTGTGAGTATATATATACATATATATATATATATATATATATATATATATATTAGGGATGAGCCGAACAACCCCCAGTTCAGTTTGCACCAGAACATGCGAACAGGCAGCAAAAAGTTTGCGCAAACATTCAAACACCGTTAAAGTCTATGGGACCAAAACATGAAAAATCAAAGATGCTCATTTTAAAGGTTTATATGCAATGTTATTGCCCTAAAAGTGTATGGGGACCTGGGTCCTGCCCTAGCGGACATTTATCAATAAAAAAAAGGTTTTAAATCAATTGTTTTTTCAGGAACAGTGATTTTAAGGCCTCATACACACGGACGTTTTTTGACGCCGGTGTTTTCTGGCGTTTTTTGCAGCTCTCCATGTTAGTCAATGGCCCCATAAAAACGTCGGCGTTTTTGAGCTGTAGATGACGTCGGCGTTAGTGAGCTGAAACTAGAACCCACAGCCATTGCGTTCTGAGGCTGTAACGTTTTGGCATTTTTTGACGCCGACGCCACAATATGCCAACAAACGCCACCTAATATTATACCGGCGTTTTCCGGCGTTTTTTGACGCCAACGTTTTTAGGTTGAAAAATAGCAGAGGGATGATTTTTTTTAAAAAACGCCTATTGACGCCGACGCTCACTAACGCTCAAAAACGCTGATGCATAACGCCGAAAAACGCCGACTTTTTTTCCTTGATGTCGGGCCCGACGTTTTGTTTGTTTTTTTAGAAACGTCCGTGTGTATGAGATTAAAGTGAAAAAAATATGAAAAATTCCTTTAAATATTGTGCCTGGGGGGTGTCCTTAGTCTGTCTGTAAAAGGGCGCATCTCTGTGAGGTGTAGAACATAGCCAGAGCAAAATGACATCTCCATAGGAAAAATTGTTATTTAAAATTGCGGCTGTAATATATTACCGGTTTCCAGCAATATATAAAAATGCGTGCGTGGGGTCCCCCCAGTCCAAACCAGGCTCTTCAGATCTGGTTTGGATATTAAGGGGAACCCAGGGCCAAATGTAAAAAAAAAAAAATGACGTGGGGCCTGGTTTGGATTTTGGAGGGGACCCCACATCATTTTTTTTTTTAATTTTGGCGTGGACCCTGCTGTTGTAAATTAGTTTAAAAATTGTGATGAAATCCCCCAGTCAAACAGGTGGCGAAAAATTGGGCCTTGGGTGCTGGCGGTGCCAGAACACTGTAACCCCTTGCAGTTACTCCTGTTGGACGGAGGAACAGGGCCTGATGTTGTAAATTAGTTTACAAATTGGGACGAAAGCCCCCACTCAAACAGGTGGCGAAAAATTGGGTCTTGGGTGCTGGTGGTGCCAGAACACTGTAACCCCTTGCAGTTACTCTTGTTGGATGCAGGAATGGGTCTCTATTTTAAATTAGTTTAAAAATTGTTATGGCATGCCCCTGTAAACCAGGTGCAGAAAAATTGGGCCTTGGGAGTTGGTGGTGCCCCAAATACAAAATATTGTTCTAGACAGGAGGAATAGGAGCAGTGGCAGTCTTCAAGGGATCCCAGATCCCTAGCAAATGTAATCAGTTGCATCAGCATCAGGGGCTTGATAGCTGCTGATCCAGAACTGATTTATTTTTATAAATGTGAGCCTATCAACCGAGTCTGTGGACAGGCGCACTCTTTGATCGGTTACGAACCTTCCAGCAGCACTGAATGTCCGTTCAGAAAGCACGCTGGATTCAGTACAGGCGAGTAGCTCAATTGCATATTGAGCAAGTTCCGGCCAGTGATCCATCCTCAAGACCCAGTAACTACAGTAAGTGGATGCTCAGTTGGAAAGTTCTCCAAGTCTGCTCTTGCCCCTATATATTCCTGCACCATATAATGCAGACGCTGACGATGGTTGCTTGAACCTATCAGGCATGACTGAAATTTTTTTTAAAAGCATCGCTCAGCCGACCACCACTCTATATGTCAAATGTACTATATACCGTATGTATACCCCGAATGCACTGATATATAGTGCACACTCAATACGCTGTGTGTGTATATAAACAGTATCTCACAAAAGTGAGTACACCCCACACAGTTTTGTAAATATTTTATTATATCTTTTCATGTGACAACACTGAAGAAATGACACTTTGCTACAATGTAAAGTAGTGAGTGTACAACTTGTATAACAGTGTACATTTGCTGTCTCCTCAAAATAACTCAACACACGACCATTAATGTCTAAACCGCTGGAAAGAAAAGTGAGTACACCCCTAAGTGAAAATGTCCAAATTGGGCCCAAAGTGTCAATATTTTGTGTGGCTACCTTTATTTTCCAGCACTGCCTTAACCCTCTTGGGCATGGAGTTCACCAGAGCTTTACAGGTTGCCACTGGAGTCTTCTTCCACTCCTCCATGACAACATCAAAGAGCTGGTGGATGTTAGAGACTTTGCGCTCCTCCACCTTCCATTTGAGGATCCCCACATATGCTCAATAGGGTTTAAGTCTGGAGACATACTTGGCCAGTCTATCACCTTTACCCTCAGCTTGTTTAGCAAGGCAGTGATTGTCTTGGAGGTGTATTTGGGGTCGTTATCATGTTGGAATACTGCCCTGCGGCCCAGTCTCCGAAGGGAGGGGATCAATCTCTGCTTCAGTATGCCACAATACATGTTGGCATTCATGGTTCCCTCAATGAACTGTAGCTCCCCAGTGTCGGCAGCACTCCTGCAGCCCCAGACTATGACACTCCCACCATCATGCTTGACTGTAGGCAAGACACCCTTGTCTTGTACTTATCACCTGGTTGTCGCCACACACACTTGTCACCATCTGAACCAAATCAGTTTATCTTAATCTCATCAGAACACAGGACATGGTTCCAGTAATCCATGTCCTTAGTCTGCTTGTCTTCAGCAAACTGTTTGCGGGCTTTCTTGTGTATCATCTTTAGAAGAGGTTTCCTTCTGGGACGACAGCCATGCAGACCAATTTGATGCAGTGTGTGCATATGGTCTGAGCACTGACAGGCTGACCCCCCACCCATCCAACCTCTGCAGCAATGCTGGCAGCACTCATATGCCTATTTCCCAAAGACAACCTCTGGATATGACGCTAAGTATTTGCATTCAACTTTGGTTGACCATGGCGAGGCCTGTTCTGAGTGGAACCTTTCTTGTTAAACCACTGTATGGTCTTGGCCATCTCGCTGCAACTCATTTTCAGGGTCTTGGCAATCTTCTTATAGCTTAGGCCATCTTTATGTAGAGCAACAATTCCTTTTTTCAGATCCTCAGAGAGTTATTTGCCATGAGGTGCCATGTTGAACTTCCAGTGACCAGTATGTGAGAGTGAGAGTGTTAACACCAAATTTAACACACCTGCTCCCCATTCACACCTGAGACCTTGTAACACTAAGGAGTCACATGACACTGGGGAGGGAAAATGGATAATTGGGCCCAATTTGGACATTTTCAATTAGAGGTGTACTCACTTTTGTTGCCAGCGGTCTAGACATTAATGGCTGTGTGTTGAGTTATTTTGAGGGGACAGCAAATTTACACTGCTATACACGCTGTTCACTAACTACTTTACATTGTATCAAAGTGTCATTTCTTCAGTGTTGTCACATGAAAAGATATAATAAAATATTTACAAAAATGTGAAGGGTGTACTCACTTTTGTGAGATACTGTGTATATATATATATATATATATATATATATACACAGTATTATATATATATATATATATATTCTTGCACTGCCTACTGCCTAAACGGACGCTATATACTGTATATATATATATATATATATATATACACTAGGAGGGTATATACAGTATCTCACAAATGTGAGTACACCCCTAATATTTTTGTACATTTTTTATTATATCTTTTCATGTGACAACACTGAAGAAATGACACTTTGCTGCAATGTAAAGTAGTGAGCGTACAGCTTGTATAACAGTGTAAATTTGCTGTCCCCTCAAAATAACATGTTGGCATTCATAGTTTCCTCAACGAACTGTAGCTCCCCAGTGCTGGCAGCACTCATGCAGCCTCAGACCATGACACCCCCACCTGTAGGCAAGACACACTTGTCTTTGTACTCCTCACCTGGTTGCTGCCACACACGCTTGACGCCATCTGAACCAAATAACTTTATCTTGGTCTCATCAGACCACAGGACATGGTTCCAATAATCCATGTCCTTAGTCTGCTTCTTATGCATCATCTTTAGAAGCACTGACAGGCACTGACAGGCTGACCCCCAAGCCCTTCAACCTCTGCAGCAATGCTGGCAGCACTCATATGTCTATTTCACAAAGACAACCTCTGGAAATGACGCCAAGCACGTGCACTCAACTTCTTTGGTCGACCATGGCGAGGCCTGTTTTGAGTGGAACCTGTCCTGTTAAACCACTTTTTTGCTTTGGCCACCATGCTACAGCTCAGTTTCAGGGTCTTGGCAATCTTCTTATAGCCTAGACCATCTTTATGTAGAGCAACAATTCTTTTTTCACATCCTCAGAGAGTGCCATGAGGTGCCACTTTGATCTTCCAGTCACCAGTATGAGAGAGTGAGAGCGATAACACCAAATTTAACACACCTGCTCCCCATTCACACCTGAGACACTATTGAATCACATGACAATTGGGAGGAAAAATGGTTAATTAGGCCCAATTTGGACATTTTCACTTAGGGGGTGTACTCACTTTTGTTTCCAGCGATTTAGGCATTAATGGCTGTGTGTTGAGTTATTTTGAGGGGACAGCAAATTTACACTGTTATACAAGCTGTACACTTACTACTTTACATTGTAGCAAAGCTTCATTTCTTCAGTGTTGTCTCATTAAAAGATATAATAAAATATTTATAAAAATGTGAGAAGTGTACTCACTTTTGTGAGATGCTGTATATTCTTACACTGCCTGAACGGGCGCTTTATACTATACAGGCGGTCCCCTAGTTATGAACATCTGACTTATGAATGACTCCTACTTACAAACGGAGGGAGACAACAGGAAGTGAGAGGAAATCTCCCCCTAGGAAGGGAAATTCACTCCTGTAAGAGTTATTATGGGAAAAAGGGGTCTCCACTGATGCTTTATCACCAAGGTTTGTTTCCACAACACCTCAAAATTTTCTAAATCCAATTATCATTGGGACAGGAAGTGATATGAAATCTTCTGAACAGAAACATAGACAGCAAAACAAACATTACAGGGGTGTTAACCCTTCCCTATGCTATCCAAAAAGCTTAAAAATATTTGTTTTGGCTGAAGCTACACTTAAAAAATGTACCTGTTCCGACTTACAAACAAATTCGACTTATGAACAAACCTACAGTCCCTATCTTGTTTGTAACCCGGGGACTGCCTGTACACTGAATTAGCTTATATACACTACACTAAAGGCATTGTATTTTATATATATATATATACATATATATTCTTACACTTCCTGAAGGGACCCTATATACTATACATGAATTAGCTGTATATAGTCTACACTAAAGGCATTGTATTATTGTATTATTATTATGTTTGTGCTGTGCTGTAAGTATTAGATCTTCCATCTTATTTATTTCTTCCACCTTGTGCAGCCAGCAACTGATGGTTGGAGGTTGTAGGTTTTTCCAATTGAGAGGTATACAGGACTGGCAGCGTTCAGCAGATGACGCATGCAGTAAAAGAAAGGCTAGATTGTCAGGAATCTCATAGTCAATAGTACATTTCTGAACAATTTTCCGGACTTCTTTCCAGAAGTGTACTAGCTTAGGGCAGGACCAAAAGATGTGGAGCAGCGTTCCTCCTGGTATCGCCAACAGCAATCAGCAACATTGGGGTAAAATTTATGTGGCATCTGAGGAGTATGATACCATCTGGTCAAAATTTTAAAATTGGTTTCCTGAATCTTCGTACAGATAGATGATTTTAAAGAAAATCTGATATTTTTTTGTAGTTGGGCTAGTGTAAATGTGCGGTTTAGTTCTGCTTCCCATTTCCTTGACAGTCCTATCATAGAGTCGTTGTTAGAGCTTGGTCACACAATTGGAGGTTGACTTGTCTTTTCTCTTTTTTGAGTTTAACAATCTCACTCCTAGCACTGTAACTCACTTTGAAAACTGTTAGAAATGTGTTCATTTGAGAACATTTTTCATTCTGCTCCTTCAAATCTTCTTGTGACTGCAGTCAACAAGTTGATTTGACCACTAGAGATGGGCAGAACACCCCCCTATTTGGTTTGCAGCTAAAATATCGCACAGGGGAAAAGTTCTAACCCGAACAATGAACCCCATTGAAGACTATGGAAGCTGAACAGGAAAAATCAAAATCCCCATTTTGAAGGCTTATATGCAATTAATTGGCCATATTAGGGGTATGGGGGTCCGGTGCAACAATGAAAATGCAAAATTCCTTTAAATATAGTGCCTGGGGGTGTTCCCTTAGTCTGCCTGTAAAGCGACACATCTGTAGCATATATAGAACATAACAAGTCAAATCACATCTAAATTGACTTGCAGTTGCAATTGCTGGCTAAAAAAAAGCAGTGTGGGGACCCCCCCAGTTCATACCAAGCCCTTCGGGTCTGGTATGAATTTTAAAGGGAACCCCAAGCCAAAATTAAAAAAAAAAGGCGTGGGGTCCCCACCAAAGTCCATACCACACCCTTAAATGAGCAAGTAGCCCAGCAGGTCAGGAAAACGATACCAGGCCACTAGGGATGGGCGAACAGTTTGGCCCGAGCATAAGTTCGGGCCGAACTTTGGCTGTTCAGTCGTTCGGCGAACATCTGCACAAATGGGAAGTTTGACCGTTTGTTTGCCCCCCTGAACCGACCAAAATGCAATGAGGCACTGAAAAATGTATTGCAAGCCCTGATTGGCTGAAGCAGTGAAAGCTTCAGCCAATCAGGGCACAGAGCACTGTCAGAGTCATGATTGGACACTGTCATCATGACTTTATCCAATCATGGCTCAATACCGCTCCACAGTATAAAAGTATTCTTTCAATGGCAGGCATTTTCAATGTGATTTCAGCTGGAGAGGGATAGAGCAGGGCTCTGTTCAGTGCTATTAGTTAGCTAATGTGCTAAACGGTGCTATTTTTCTTTAATTGTCAGTGTAGAATATTCATTTAGTGTCAGTCTAGGGATAGTGTGAGTGTAGTGAGGAGGACCATTCAGCTTTGCATAGTGTGCAGCTAGAGTAGGGACAGCTCAGATAGTTTCACTGTAGTGCAGTGAGACTGTGTCATTCATACATACATTAGTGTATATGTAGAGTAGGGACAGCTCTGATAGTTTTAGTGTAATGATACCATGTCAGTAATCTTTACATAAGTGTATAGCTAGAGTAGGGACAGTTCAGATAGCGTCAGTGACGGTTGAACACTGTCTATTTGATTGTGTTACTGCCAGTTTAATGCCACTTACTTCTATGTGCATTACTTCCAGTTTAACGTCATATAGTTCTAAGTGCGTTACTGCCAGTTTAACACCATATAGTTCTAAGTGCGTTACTGCCAGTTTAACGCCATATAGTTCTAAGTGCGTTACTGCCAGTTTAACGCCATTTACGTCTTTGTGCGTAACTGCCAGTTTTACGCCATATAGTTATAAGTGTGTTACTGCTAGTGTAATGCCATTTACTTCTGTGTGCGTTACTTCCAGTTTAACTCCCTATAGTTCTAAGTGTGTTACTGCCAGTTTAGCACCATATAGTTATGAGTGCGTTACTGCCAGTTTAACGCCATATATTTCTAAGTGCATTACTGCCAGTTTAAAGCCATTTACTTCTGTGTGCATTACTTCCACTTTAGCGCCACATAGTTCTAAATGCATTACTGCCAATTTAACGCCATATAATTTTGTGCATTACTGCAAGTTTAACGCCGTATAGTTTTGTGCGTCACTGTACGTTTGGCACATTATATGGCAGTATATTATAGTGTATCCGTTGAGTGTGTCTGTGTAGTGTAAGTACTCGAATTAAAGTGCACAAAACACCACTTCAGACTGATTAAAGTGCATCTACATACAGATTTCCACTTCTTCATAAGATTTGCTAATAAGCACCGCTCCCTCCCTCCCATTAATGTCTGGGAGGACAAGAAGGAGAGGCAGACGTTCCCTTGGCACTGTAAGGGGGCCCACAACAAATGTGTCCACAGGCAAAGGTGGACATGGTGGTCAGTCCTCAGGCAGGGCATCATTTCCTCTGTTTAGTGAGTTTGCCTGAGCTATCCAGCCACAGAATGCAGAGGAGGTGGTGGACTGGCTTACTAAACTTTCCTCATCCTCATCATCCTCTGTCACACAAGCAGAGACAAGTGTGCAGTCCTCTGCAGTTGTGAGAGTGGATATACCTCTCTCTTGTCCGCATCTATTCCTGCCATAGCCCCAACATCAGCCATGGAGGAGGCGTCAGCTGAGTTATTTGACCACAACATCAGCTAGTTGCTCCTTGATGATGCCCAGCCATTACTGGATTCAGATGTTGGTTCTGAGGTTGAGGATGACAGGAACATGAGCCTAGAGCGAGGGGAGAACTGGTAGAGAAATTGGCATTCATGTCCCCCCAGCCGCAGTGTATTGCCAAGTTGTCTCCAGTGGTAATGATGATGGAGGAGATGGAGATGATGATGATGAGGATGATGATGAAGTCACTGATGTGACTTGGGTGCCAGATAGAGCAGAACTGAAGGTGAGGCGGCACAACCCCAAGGAGGCTGACATCAAGAAAGAGTAGAGCAGACACCCTATTCCATCAAATTCTGCAGCTGTTCTCTCCCGGCCCACTCCCCAAAGCTCAGCTTGCTGGGCCTTTTTCAGCACATCTGCAGCAGATCGCACTGCTGCTATCTGCAAACTGTGTCTCAAGCACATCAAATGTGGCAAAAACACCAGCCATTTGGGCGCCACATGCTTAACAAGGCATTTAACGTACAACCACTCAGCCCGTTGGCAAGAGCACGTAAAAGCCACACAAAAGGGGCACAAATCTGTCCCTCCTCCTCCTTACCCACTTCAGTCTGCCCCTGCTATACCGAGTCATTACCTCTCAGCAGCCTCCACTGACAGGGATGATGGTATAGCACAGGATGTTCCAGGTCCTAGCAGCACATCTGCCAGCAGCACTCCACCAGCTGTAGACTGTAGCCAGCAAATTTGCCTCATCTGCTGCAGCGGAAAAAAAAAATACAGTCCCTGCCACCCACATGCCTAGCATCTAAATGCAAGCTTGCCAAGGCTGTTGGCTCTTCAACTTTTGCCTTTCAGTCTGGTGAATTCTGCCTTCTTCCATGAATTTGCACAATGTTTCTGTACCACAAAGGCAGGTTCCCAGTCGCATTACTTTTCATGTAAGGCTGTTCCATCTCTCTACCGTCACGTGGAAGGGAATGTTCTGGCATCGTTGGGCAAGGCAGTTAGCTGTAAAATCCACCTTACTGCTGACACGTGGTCCAGCCAGCATGGGCAGGGACAATATATTTAGTTCACAGCACACTGGGTAACACTGCTTGCAACTCGAAGGGATGCAGGATAGGGCTCAGTGCTGCAGCTTGTTGTGCCCCCACATCTCCATACAGCTGGTGGTGATGATGATGCCAGACCTGTGAGATCTACCCCCTCATCCTTCTCCTCCTCCGCCACCTCCATGCCCTCCTCTGCAGAATTGTTCTATGAACATCAGGTACCCGCTAAGCGTTCAAATGGCTATTCCATGAGTCAGGCTAAAAGGTGCCATGCAGTGCTTCAGCTGGTGTGTCTAGGGAACAGGAACCACACTGGACCAGAGATTCTTGCAGCTCTGCAGGGACAGGTCCAGAGGTGATTCACACCACGCCAGCTGGAGCCAGGAATGGTGGTGTGCGATAAAGGCTAAAACCTCCTGTCCGCCCTTAGACAGGGAAAGTTGACACATGTGACATGCCTGGCACATGTCCTCACTTTGGTGGTGCAGCATTTCCTAAATACGTACCCAGGGTTGCAAGATGTGATAAAGCTGGCCAGAAGAGTCTGTAGCCATTTCAGGCGGTCATACATAGCCAGTGCTCGGTTGGCTGAAATTCAGCAGGAATTCCACCTGCCCGTAAACCGCCTGATTTATGACATGCCCACCAGGTGGAACTCGACTTTAGCAATGCTGCAGCAGCTATACATGCAGCAGAGGGCCGTCAACGTGTACCTGTGTGAATACGGCATGACGACAGGCTCAGGCCGCCTCTGCTTTTTTCCCCCACGCCAATGGCTGATCATTAAGGATGCATGCACTGTACTGTCACCATTTGAGGAGGCCATAAGGATGATGAGCTGTGACAGTGCATGCATCAGTGAAACAATCCCTGTTGTGTTCCTGCTGGAGCAGACTCTGCGTGGCATTATGGACAGGGCACTGGAGGCAGAGCAGCAAGAGGAAGAGGAGGACTTCCTTTCCTCTCAAGGCCCACTTTATCCAGACACCATCATTTCTATGTCCCAGAACACACAGGGGGAGAGAGGGGAGGAGGATGAGGAGGAGGATTCTGGCACTTTCGCAGGCTTCGAAGAAGAGGAAGACACGTGTCAACCTGTAAGCAATGGCCTTCCAACCCCAGGACCCTTGGGAGTAGTACGTGGCAGGGAGGAGGAAGTTCAAGATGCTGTCATCCTGAGTGACCCCGAGGAGTCAAATTTGAGGACCCAAGAATACGTGGCATAAAGGAGAATGACCATTACTGGTTGGCAACCCTCCTTGACCACCGTTATAAGGGGAAGGTCTCGGAACTCATGCATCCCCACAGAGATCGCAGAAGTTAAAATCTCTGGAGGACACGTTAAAGAGGATTTTATTGAACGTTTTTCACGACTCTAGTAGGTCACAGTGTCATCCCATCCCCACAGAGAGTGCAGAAGATAAAATCACTGGAGGACACATTAAAGTGGAAAACGTTCTTTTAAGTCTTCTGTTGGTCAAGAGAGGAGCATTGGAGAAGGTGTCCACCTCAGTGAGGCATTTTGTAATTTTTTTAGGCCTCGCCGCCAAGGCCTGTCGGATTCCACATCCCATCGGCAGCGTCTGCATCACATGGTGGACGATTACCTCAGGGCCAAAACAGAGATGGAGAGCTTTCCAACTGACAATCCCCTGGCTTACTGGAACATGAGAATAGACCACTGGCCAGAACCTGCCCAGTATGCTATTGAGTTGTTGGGCTGCCCTGCATCCAGTGTGCTTTCAGAACGGGCATTTAGTGCTGCAGGAGGTTTCGTGACTGATCATAAAACGTGTGGACCGTTTGACTTTCATAAAAATGAATCAGTTATGAATGAAGCCCTTGATGCCGATGTCACCGATTGAGTTTTTTTTCGGATGTGAAATCTCTGCAGGACTTCGAGGCTGGACCAGGCGTGCGCCCTGTTATCCTCCTCTCCCTCTACAGTTGTCATTAAGTTACCAGAACCTAATTTTTTTTGAGGAGCTGCCGCCATTCACCATACATCTAAGATTTTTACCTATTCCAACACACTAGCTCCCACTCCAATTCCCTCCTTCTTCAAGGCTGCCTAGCTTTGAGGGTGTTCAATAATTTCATCTGGAACAATGGTTTTGGTATAGGTTTAACCACTTGCCGACGGCTGATCGGCAGTTGATGGCGACAGAGTGGCTCTGTAACGCGGATCGCCGTCATATGACGGCGGCCGCGAGATCGTGCCCAGTGAGCGCGCGCGCGCTGACGGAGGTGCGCCCACGCGCTCACTGTGTTCGGGGAGGGCCAGGGAGCGGGTGCGGCGGAGTCGATCTCCGGCCGGCCACCCGCGATGCCCCCCCCCCGGAGTGAAAGAACGGAGGTCCGTGTAAGTAAACACGGACCTCCGTTCTGTGAAGGGGGAAGGGCTGTGATCACAGCCTTCCTCTACATGGAAGATGTGATCGCTTCCCTTCCCCAGCTAGGGCAGTCCCCCCACAGTTAGAACACGCCCAGGGAACCCTGTTAACTCTTAGAGCGCCCCCTGCAGGTTAACCCCTTCACTGCCAATGGCATTTACACAGTAATCAGTGCATTTTTATAGCACTGATCGCTGTATAAATGCCAATGGTCCCAAAAAAGTGTCAAAATGGTCCAACATGTCCGCTGAAATATCACAGTGCCGCTAAAAATCGCAGGTCGCCGCCATTACTAGTAAAAAATTAAAAAAAAAATGAAAACCCCAGAAATGAATTCTCATCATCCGTAAACGCAACCACTTTTGCGCAAACCAATCAATAAACGCTGATTGCAATTTTTTTATCACAAATATGAGGAAGAATATAAATCGGCCAAAACCGATGAAAAAAAAAGGTTTTTTTATATTTTTTTTGGATTTGTATTTTAGCAAAAAGTAAGAAATTTGTTATTTTTTGCAAAATTGTCGCTCTTCTTTTGTTTATAGCGGCGATCAGAAATGACGCAGCGGTGATCAAATACCACCAAAAGAAAGCTCTATTTGTGGGAAAAATAGGACGCAAATTTCGTTCAGGTACAACGTCGCACGACCGCGCAATTGTCAGTTAAAGCGATGCAGTGCCGAATCGCAAAAAGGGCTCTGGTCCTAAAGTGTGAAATCCTTCCGGGGCTGAAGTGGTTAAAGGCTAATTTCCCACATTTGGGGCTTTTTAAATTGCAATTTGTGTCTTTATAAATCTTCAGCTCCCTCAGCAACCCCAAATCCTTTTCAACTATCTATTTTGATTACTTTGCTATCGGTAACATAAATTATCAGAGACTTGTGTTCCCTTAAACACTTTGGGGTTGATTTACTGAAGCTGAAGAGTGCAAAAAATGGTGCAGCTGTGCATGCTAGCCAATCAGCTTCTAATGTCAGCTTGTTCAATCAAGCTTTGACAATGAGGGCTGGTTCACACGGAGGCGATCCGACTTCGGGCGACTTTGCTAGGCGATTTGAAAAGGCGAAGTGGCGCGATTGCGAAGCGAAGCGGTGCTATTGCAAAGCGATTGCGGCACGATTGCAAAGCGATATCAGGCGATTTTAGGCAATTTCAGGCAATTTCAACACGAGTACCTGGGACATGAGAGGTGTGTCTTCTGGCAAAATTATGTTTTTCTTCCTGGAAAGTTGCTTCTTCATAGACGGGGATCCGACTTGGAAGCAAACTTCCATTGACTTCTATGGGCTCAATTCGCCTAGAAGCCGCTTGAAAATAGTACAGGAACCTTTTTTGGAATCGCTTTGGACTTGAGTAGCGCATATTAAGACGGCTCCATTCATTCCAATGGTATTTCTGATGTCAGGTGATTTGAGGCGAATTGGGGTGACACAAGTCGGATAGCAAATCGCCTAGGATCGCCTCAGTGTGAACCGGCCCTCAAACCTTGAAGCTGATTGATTTCTGTGTGGAGCTGCACCAAATTTTGCACTTTCAAGCTTTAGTAAATCAAACCCTTTGCTTAATTATGTCAGATGGCTTACTTAAAAGCAAAGAGCAATGCTAAAAGTGCAGTAATCCATGGCCACTGTCTCTTTCTGTCCCTAAAGAAGTCAATTAAAGATGATAGAGGTATGCAAAAGATCTAATTGGTGATTCTGGGTTAATGCATGCTATTCCTGTTTGTCTTGATTTATTAAATAAGCCAGAAAGAGTTGGCTTACTAAAAACACTTGTAATTATAACTTACATCTGAACAGTGTCATTTTCTGTTGGGCACCAGCCTTGAATTTGGCAAAATGAACTGACACATCTCCCAGTGAGAAAACCTGAAACAAAAGAAAGCTTTATTAGGTTTCATAGCATTACAGGAATTAATGCAGTTATTAAAAGCTGTTAATTCAGGATTTTGCATGTGACAGTTTTCGCCCATTGTGACAAGGATTTAGGCTTGTTTGTGGCAAATGAGTAGGCATATCATTGTTACCATGAATCAGTGGTTTAAGTACAGAGAGCACTGGCCCCTATAAAGTTCAAAGGGGTTAGGTGAACTGCCCTGTTCTAATGACCACACCACCATGGTGACATTGACTTCACCTAGTTTGGCACTGTGACTCCTACTCAGATTAGTGGAAGATCATTTTTGATTAAAGTGTATCGCCCTTAAAGTGATTGAAAACCCATATTGTTTTTTATTTTTAAATAACAAACATGTTATATTTACCGGCTCTGTGCAATGGTTTTGCATAGACCAGCCCCAATCCTCCTCTTCTTGGGTCTCACACCGGCACTCCTGGCACCTTCCACCCCCCCCCCACACACACACATAAATGCCCCCATAGCATACTATGGGGGCTTTCGTGCAGACTTACTCCAGACCCACACTCTGTGTTCCTATTAACACCCAGAGCTCGGTGCGAGACCCACAATTATCCTTGTGTCTCACACCCAGACCTCATTCAGACGTGCTTTCGGGGGTATCATACGATA
>BLSH010511829.1:658633-669436 GCA_018402905.1 Glandirana rugosa | reverse complement strand
TTCACTGCCAATGGCATTTACACAGTAATCAGTGCATTTTTATAGCACTGATCGCTGTATAAATGCCAATGGTCCCAAAAAAGTGTCAAAATGGTCCAACATGTCCGCTGAAATATCACAGTGCCGCTAAAAATCGCAGGTCGCCGCCATTACTAGTAAAAAATTAAAAAAAAAATGAAAACCCCAGAAATGAATTCTCATCATCCGTAAACGCAACCACTTTTGCGCAAACCAATCAATAAACGCTGATTGCAATTTTTTTATCACAAATATGAGGAAGAATATAAATTGGCCAAAACCGATGAAAAAAATTTTTTTTTATATTTTTTTTTTGGATTTGTATTTTAGCAAAAAGTAAGAAATTTGGGTTATTTTGCAAAATTGTCGCTCTTCTTTTGTTTATAGCGGCGATCAGAAATGACGCAGCGGTGATCAAATACCACCAAAAGAAAGCTCTATTTGTGGGAAAAAAAGGACGCAAATTTCGTTTGGGTACAACGTCGCACGACTGCGCAATTGTCAGTTAAAGCGACGCAGTGCCAAATCGCAAAAAGGGCTCCGGTCCTAAAGTCTGAAATCCTTCCGGGGCTGAAGTGGTTAATGGGCGCAATTAACACCCAAAGACCATTTTTTTAGCACCTGTTTGACAGGTGCATATCATTGCAGTTTTTTTGGCCTTCATCAAGAGCACCTCTATAGGGTAATGGTGGGAAGGCGCCACCAACACCCAAAGACCAATTTTTATGCACCCGTTACTTCTATCCAAAGTCAAAGGGACACCAGAATTTATCCAAAAAATCTCGAATCTTGTTCCCAGTGCACTACATTGTGGACTCATCATATACACTGGCTCCCCAGCTGTTGCTGAGCAAAATAAAGGCAGCTTGCAGGGCAAATGTCTTTTTTTTTGGCTTTATAAATGCAATTATTGCTGCAGCAGTAGAACTATGGCGGCTGGTTGGCAAGCAGTTAAAATATCCCTTCCTTGTCACTGTCTTTGATTGATAGCACTGGGAGCCAATAGCACTTGGTGCCCCAGCAAAGACAGCGAGACCTGGAAGTGAGGGGAGAAAAGAGTTGCAGACGTGCACCGCGCTGGATCCAATGAGGGCTCAGGTATGTAAAGGGGGAGTGACACCTAAACATCTTTTACCTTAATGCAAGGAATGCATTAAGGTAAAACATGTTTAGGCTTAACAACCACATTAAGATCTAAACCGGGCATTATACTAACAATGACTTAAGCATTGCCCTATGGGGAGCTGTACTACACAGTGGTGACTTTCTGAAGTACGCATATACTTTCAATAACATGACTAAGTGCTGATATATAAATGTTCTTTTAGTAATATGAAACAATTAGGGTCGAAAGTAACCATTAGGCACACGTCTACAGGCATCAAAGCACTCGCCTACAGGCATCAGAGGCCTAATGATTGAAAAAAGAATGCGTTAATGAAACACAGCAGCATGCCAAAGTCTGAAAGGACCCTTATAGCTATAATAGCTACAATAACTGGAGTTCTAGTGGGGTAACTAGGAACAGTGGTCCACACCTATAACTTACTGTATAACACAAAAGTTTATTTGCATTTTTGCAGTCAGATTAGGATAACACCTACTATAGACTTTACATTTGTTAGATGTTTCCATTCACATAGCATTATAATAATAATAAAAAATGTATACAGTATATATATTCAAAAACTGCTGCTTACCTTTTTAATAACTTTTAAAATCCTACCGACCTTTCCCCTTCTGTGTACAGTAAAGTTATAAATGGAGCAGAGAAGTTACCCTGTCTGAAGAGAATCTCAATGAATCCAAACTGGCGGTACCAACTGTCTAAATAAACATGAGTATACAAATCATCCCCTTTTTCCTTCCCTTTTAAAATAACCCTGTCTGTACTGTGCAAGCAGATCTTCATTATCAACACTTAAATATGGGTGTAACATGTAATGTGCTTTTAAAAATGCTTCCTCACCCCTCCTAACACCTATGTCAGGACCTTAAAAAATATATATATACTTACCTATTTTCAGCTAGTTCCGGTCCGGTCCTATGATCCCCTGTGACAGCCAGTGGTGGCTGCAGGGGAGAGGAGAGAGTGCCTGACAATGGCCGGTAAAGCCTGGAGCAGTGACATCACCCACAGGGTGGCAATTGCCCCTCAGGCCACCCTAACTTACATTGAAAATGGCCGATGGCCTCTGCCCTCTCACACTTTTTTCTTCTTGTGGAGGAAGAAAGCAGGGGCCAGGGGTGCAGCCATCAACTAACTGCAGGCAAAGGGGAGGGGGGGCACCCAGGGCCGGCTGTGCTTATGCGAACTGGAGACCCTGCATTGAAGGGTACTGATCAGGTTGCATTTGATAGGCACTGTTGAGACTGCATTGATGGGCACTGGTGAGGCTGCATTGATGGACACTGGTGCGGCTGCATTGATGGGCACTGATGAGGCTGCATTGGTGGGCACTGATGAGGCTGCATTGGTGGGCACTGATGAGGCTGCATTGATACATTATTTTTGTTAAACCTCCTTTGTTGCTATTAACATTAAATTATGTTACCACGTTGTATCATATTTGTCTTGCTTCATAACATCAATATCCATTCTAAAACCAGGTGGGCATGGACTTGCCCCCCAGACCTAAGGCTGCTAGCCCTCCCCTGCCTGCAGGTGGCACTGACCAACACTGGGAAGCCATGTCATGTGACCGGACCGAAGCAAGGTGAAAAATGGTAAGTAGGATAGGTAATAGGAGAGGGGAGGGAGCATTTTTAAGACTAGTTATGTTTAGCCTGGAATTCCACTTTAAACTGCAAACTTTTAAAAGGTTTTAAAGTTTAGAGATTTAAGTCAAATCATTAAATCTTAATTGAGAGCAGAAAATAGACAAAAAAAAAAAAACGAACTGCTTCTATTTGGCTGGAGAAAGCAAAATGGGAAAATCTTCCCGAGAACATTGCCCTGCAGTGACATTATGCTTTTCTATTAAACTAACCAATGCCCTCTAGTGGATGTAACTCATAATGCCATTATAATCATTCCTTTCCTCTCCATAGACACAAAGAACCCTTAAGAGTGATGACAGAAAATGACCAAGTGGTCCATGAAGTATGTCCCTTTCTCCCACTCTTTCATTTCCTACTTTTCAGCTCTCTCTTCTTTCCCTTACTTCCCTCCTACATTCCCAAAAGTGAATTTTCACCAACTTTATGGACACAGGCTTGTCTATATTAGTTGTTAACAGAAATAACAAAGACACATGCCAAATGTTGATAGGGTCCTCCATCAATTAAAAAAATAAACAATAACCACACTGTAACTAATTCACCTTATCTACAATATGTTTTATACCCTGATGTCCTTCTTTTGACAGCGACACAAACCTTAATGTTCATATATGGAACTGACCCCATACTAAAACTACATCACAGATGATGTTTCATTCCCAATATGTTCTCTTAACTCTGTGTCTTTCTCCTCTCTTGTTTTCTGTGTATCCCTATTTTTGTGTTTCTTTCTATATGTCTCTCTCCATTTTTATGTCACCTTTTCCATTGCTCAGACTCTAACTCACATTTGTCTACAAGCATCCCAACACTTTTGCACCTCAGAACATAATTTAACTCTCTTTGAGGACAGAATAGGACCTATTGTCTTTCACTTTCATTTGTTTGGTGAGATAGTGACCATCATGTGGCGTGGGTGTAGCTCTTTCTATAGGTCAGTCCAATGCAGTAGTTTTTTTATATAAATGGCATTTTTATTTCTTGCTACTGTATTTATGATAATATGTATTTTGACATCTGGACTGGAGAGTTGCAGATGGTTCAATTGTGACTTTAGATCGATTATGTTATATAAGCATTTTTTTCCCTTTTTTCCCCCTTATTTTCAAGGGGGGTGGCGGGTATTATGTTTTCTTTTTCTTCTTCCTTTTCTATTTTCTTTCTTCTCTCTATTTTTTTTCTTGTATTTTTTATCTAACCTTTTTTAAGACCATGTTTAGCTCCAGCTTCCCTTTAAAGTGGCTGTTAAGCCACTGTATTACAAGCATACCATCCCCTTTGTTAGCTAACATTATCTGTCCTGGTGTCCGTGCTGAAAAAAAAATGCAGATTATACCTTATATCAAAGCGTCTCCCGGCACTCATGTGACTCCTCAGCTCTCTCCTCTCCCTGGCTGACAGCTATAGTGGGAGGGGCCAAGAACTCCTGCTGACGCCAGCTGGGGAGGAGGGGAGGAGAGAGAGCCAAGCAGTCACGTGAGCGCCAGGAGATGCTCTGATATAAGGTATAATCTGCATTTTTTTCTGCACAGACACTAGGACAGATAATTTTAGCTAACAAAGGGGATGGGATGTTTGTAATACAGTTATTATAGCAGCAGGAAGGGAAGGGGCGGGGGGCAGAGTGGCACAGACTAGCTGGCAAGCAGGGAGGGAAAGGGGAAAGTACAGAGTAGAGGAGGACAGAGGACAACTGCAGATAGCTGCAGCTGATGGAGGCACATAAACTGACCATGGTGTCAGGACTCAGCAGCCATGATAAACCATGGTCAGTTTACAGGGGGGAGGGCAGAACCAGGCAGGATCAGCCAGGTATTTTATCTGATAGAAAGAGCCAAATTACACAGCACAGGCACAGCACATGCATGCTTTAAGGGAACAGGATTCATTTTTTTGGGGGTTACAAACACTTTAAAGAGGAGCTCCGGCCCCCCTCCAAAAAAAAAACTGGGGGAACTGGCAGTGAAGCCTTGTTTTTGTGAATGCACCGTAGTCTTCTGGGACCTGTGAAGGGTCCAAGAAGGCTGCGGGGGAAGGAGGGGGACCAAGCTTGCTGCTTAGTTCGCTGCGGCCAACTGAGCCGAAAGTGGGAGCGGGTACCTGTCAAAACCAGGTACCCGCTCCCTCTTAAAAGGTGCCAAATGTGGCAGCAGAGGGAGGGAGGAGGCAGCTTCCCCTTTTAGGTGAATCTCCGCTTCAAGTGTTCCAAAGCTTAATATTGATTCTATAGAGGTAGTAAATTCAGTCCTCTGAACTGGTGGACCAGTGAGGGTTGTTTCATGGAATGTAAAAGGTGCGAATAGCTCCTTGAAGAGTTAATGCATTTTTGATACTTTCACTGATCTAAACCCGGATTTTGAGTGTTTGCAGGAGACCCATGCCTCCCCAGAAAGAGTCAGTTTCCTGAAACACCATGGGATAAAAGTGGCTTCCTCCATGGAGGAGGAGGGAGGGACTGGATTGTCATTTAGGATCTGTACACATGCCCACGTGTGATATCAATATCATGTGACCTGAAAAGCTCAGCTCAACAAGGAAATATTCTCTCCAGCAATCGAGACCAAACTGAGCATGTGCAGCTTTACTACTCTGACTATGTATTATCTGGCCTTGCCAAGAGAGGCCCTACAGGAGGAGGAGGCTCTGTGTATATAAGATCAAAGAGCCTTTTTACACAATGCAGAGGATTAACCCCTTACGTTACAGACAGATTTTACTGTTGTGGGTTTAGTAACACTTTAATACATTACAGTATTTGCAATTTACCTTGGGGCCATAGTAATTGAAAATAAATGTGTTGCTGCCACTGGTGTTTAGGATGTTTAGCCAAACTTAAAGCTTGATTCCAATTTAAAAAATATTGCCTTACACAAGTTAAAATGAAAAAAACGCTATCTCCCACATTTTCTCAGAGACTCACTCTGTTATCCAGCACCAGTCTTCTTCCAGGTTGCATGATGGCATTTTCATAAAGAGGTCCTAAAGGGCAGCCTCCATGTTTTCTTCAGTTCAAGTTCCCTTTACAGCTCTAAGCCAGTGACATTTTCAGTTTTGAAAAATATGAGGACTGTATCAAAAGAAATGCAAAAGTGGACATAACTATTTTATTAAATTACATAGGTCGTTGAAATTTCACATGTTGGTAAAATAGCACTTCCTCTATAGTAACTCTTCTTTTTATTGTAGGTAAATAATGGATTTAAAGGAAAAGCAACGTGCCATCATTGAGTTTTTGATGAAGGAGTGGTGCAGGCTGTCTGATATCCATAGAAAGCTACAGAATGTTTACGAAGATGACACAACTAACAAGAGTCACCAATGAAAATACATTGCTCTTATGCATGGTGTCATCTCTGTGGTGACATATTACTTCATCCTGAAACCCATTATTTACCTGCAATGAAGGAGAAGAAGAAGAGTTACAATAGAGCAGTGGTTCTCAACTCCTGTCCTCGGGACCCACTAACAGGCCAGGTTTGCAGGATAACTGAAATACATCACAGGTGATATCATTTGCTGCTCAGTGATTGCAGTATTCTAGTCTGCCTCTGCCCAAGGTAATACTTAAAATCTGGCCTGTTGGTGGGTCCTGAGGACCGGAGTTGAGAACCACTGCAATAGAGGAAGTGTTACATCTGAAATTTGAACGACCTATGTAAGTTAATAAAAAAAGTTATGCCCACTTTTACATTACCTTCGATATACAACCCTCCTATAAACAGAGCTAAAACTGCTGTCTGTTGCTTTGGGAAAAATTCCACTAACATCCTCACATCCTCATGACACCCTGTGACAACCTGGCACATAAAGCATTATTGGGACAGGAAGTGAGGGCAAATCTTTCCAATAGCAGCACAGAGAGAAAAAAAATTGACAGTTGATAACCCTTCCTATTTCTAGCTTGATAAAATATTTTTTTGGCTGGATTTTGGTATTAATTTGCACCAAAAACCATACCTGCATCAAGATGCAGACCTAGTTCCTAATAAAATATATATTTTATATTCTTACAAAACATTATGTTACTAAATCATGTCCTGAAATTACTAATTTGAAAATGAAACAGAATTAACAACTACACTTGCTAAATATTTGAAAGTTAAATGCAATTACATAAGTAGTTTCCAAGGATATAGGTCTGACACGGCTGATACATTAACATTTCATTCCATGTAGTTACCTGAGTGAGCTAGTAGATCCAAGCAGTAAACGAGCAATTAATTTGCACTGTAGGGCTTTTCTGATTGCAGCAGTATGCCCATATCTAGATGTTATCTAGCACATCAGCTCTGCAGAAAATGCTACAAATTAAAAGGCTGAAGCTGCTGTATTTTTATTGCTTCCTGCTGATTCAAAGAAATAATTTCATCAAGAGATCAAGAGCAAATCTTTGATTCGGCTTAATTGAAGAAATGCTTTATATTTTTGGTGTTTGACTTCTCTGCATGAAATCGCAATTTTTAATAAAATGCAGTTTTAAAAAAATCCTACTTGCCATGTAATTCTGTTCTTTGCGCAACTCTTTTATTTTTTTGTACCAAGTAAAATCCTAGCAGTTGACTGCTTTGGTATATCCAACACCATCCAACACCATCCAACACCATGTTGAACCCATTTTATGTAGAAAGTTACTTCATCCTAACTCTTTTGTATAGAAAATTCAGTGACATTGCTGCAGTGCTACATTTGCATTAGATTGAATCAAATGTAAACCCTAAGTGAAGGACATTTGGTTTTCCAAATTACTCATGGATCATAAACTACCTTTTGCATACATGCACTTTATCTATTTCTGTATGGCATTTCTCAGGGTGGGATCTCATGATGATGACAAGAGTGGATTATGTGCATTGAAACAGCTACTCATAGGGGTTGATTTACTAAAGGCAAATAGATTGTGCACTTTGCAAAGTGCAGTTGCCCTCTGCAAGTCCAGTTGCTCCAGAGCTTAGTAAATGAGTAGAAGCTCTACTGACTACCATCATCCGATCATGTACAAGCACAAATGCAGTTTTATTTATTTTCCTTGAGCATGATTGGATATTCTTTGTAAAGTGGAGCTTTGCCTCATTTACTAAGCTTTGCAAAGTGCACAGTCTATTTGCCTTTAGTAAATCAACCCCACAGTCTCCTTTTGGAGACTCATATTATAGGGTAATAATTCAGGAGCACAACTGGGGACACAAACAGAGTGATATTAACCTATAACCAA
The DNA here is from genome assembly GCA_018402905.1 of Glandirana rugosa. NCBI lineage: Eukaryota > Metazoa > Chordata > Amphibia > Anura > Ranidae > Glandirana > Glandirana rugosa. The sequence goes on along the minus strand of BLSH010511829.1, from coordinate 661,425 downwards.
GGATCATCAAGACAAGCTTACCAACATTTTTTTTTTTTTTTTATGGAAGCCATTAACCACTTGCCAACCGTGTAATGTAATTACATGGCCGCAAGGTGGATCCATTATTCTGGGAGGGCGTACTATAACGTTTTCCCAGAATCGCGCGCGCACCTGGGAGCATCTGTGACCGCCGGGACCATGAGACCTGGCGCATCATGGATCACGGTAAATGGCCGCTCGCATTGGCCGTTTACCACGTGATCGCTCCGTCAAATGACGGAGCAATCACATGTAAACAAGCCGGCGGATATTCGGCTTGTCTCTCCCCTCTCCACACCGATCGGTGCAGTGTGAGAGGAGAGTGGGGAGAGAGGAGATGCAGCGGTGCTGTGGGCAGGGTCTGAAGTGCCTAAAGCACCACTATGTGCCAGGCAGGGACCCCTCATCCACCCATAAAGCTTCACCCATGCAGCTTCATCCATGCAGCCTCATCTGTGCTCACCCATCTGTGCCCACCCATCCGTCACTCATGCATCCGTGCTCACCCATCCGTCATCCATGCATCCGTGCTCACCCATCCGTGCCCACCCATCCACCACCAATGCATCTGTGCTCACCCATCTGTGCCCACCCATCCATCACCCATGCATCCATGCTCACCCATCCATGCTCACCCATCTGTCACCCATGTAACCATGCTCACTCATCTGTCACCCATGCATCCGTGCTCACCCATCCATCACCCATGCATCCGTGCTCACCCAACTGTGCCCACCCATCCATCACCCATGCTTCCATGCTCACCCATCCATGCTCACCCATCCGTCACCCATACATCCATGCCCACCCATCCGTGCTCACTCATCCGTCACCCATGCATCCGTGCTCACTCATCCGTCACACATGCATCCTTGCTCACCCATCCAGCCATGCTCACCTATGCATCCATGCTCACCCATGCATCCGTGCTCACCAATCCAATCGTTCTAACGCATGCAGCCTCATCCGTGTTCACCCATGTATCCGTGCTTACCCATGCATCCATGCTCCGCCATCCATCTGTGCTCACCCATGCATCCGTGCTCACCCATCCATCCCTGCTCACCCATGCATTCGTGCTCACCCATGCATCAATGCTCAGCCATGCATCCGTGCTTTGCAATCCATCTGTGCTCACCCATGCATCCGTGTTTGCCCATCCAGCCATGCTCACCCATGCATCCGTGCTCACCAATCCAGTCATGCTCACCCATGCAGCCTAATCTGTGCTCACCAATCCAGCTGTGCTCACCCATCCAGTCTCATCCATGTTCACCCATGCATCCGTGTTCACCCATGCATCTATGCTCCGGCATCCATCCGTGCTCACCCATCCATCCGTGCTCAGCCATCCATCCGTGCTCAGCTATGCATCCGTGCTCCCCCATCCATCTGTACTCACCCATGCATGCGTGCTCGCTTATGCATGTATGCTCACCCACGCATGCGTGCTCACCAATGCATCTGTGCTCACCCATGCATCAGTGCTCAGCCATCCATCCATGCTCAGTCATCCCCATCTATGGCTTATCCACCCCCATTCGTGCTCATTTATACCTCATTCATGCTCATCCATACCACATCAGTTCACATCCATGACACATCCATGCCACTACAGTACCCATCCGTGCCACTACAGCACCCATCAGTGCCACTACAGCGCCCATCAGTGCCACCACAGTGCCTCACAATAATGTAATAGGTAGTCAAATTAGATTTGAAATGTATGCCCCTAGAACGCTTGATGGTGCACCCTGCATGTTGGGCCTCTGTATGTGGCAGGCTGTGTAAAAGTGTCACTCACGTGGTATCGCCATACTCGGGATGAGTAGCAGAATATATTTTAGGGTGAAAATTTTGCTAGGTACATGCATGCTGTGTGTTAAAATATTGTATAAATGGACAACCTTGTGTAAAAAAAAAATGTGTTTTCATTTTCTTTGCACATTTTCCAAAAACTTGTGGAAAAAAAATGAACCGTTCAAAAGACTCATTATGCCTCATAGAATATAGGTTGGGGTGTTTACTTTCCAAAATGGGGTCATTTTTTGGGCGTTTCCATTGCCTGGTGCTCCAGGACCTTCAAAACTGCAAGAGGTAGTCAGGAAATTATATGTGTAATTTATGTCCTTAGAACGCCTGATGGTGCTCTCTGCATTTTAGGCCTCTGCATGTGGCCAGGCTGTGTAAAAGTGTCACATATGTGGTATCGCCATACTCAGGACGAGTAGCAGAATATATTTTAGGGTGAAATTCTTGCTAGGTACATGCTGTGTATTAGAAATATTGTATAAATGGAGGACCTTGTGTAAAAAAAAAATGTGTTTTCATTTTCTTTCCACATTTTCCAAAAACTTGTGAAAAAAATGAACCGTGAACCATTCAAAAGACTCATTATGCCTCATAGAATATAGGTTTTGCAGTGTTTACTTTCCAAAATGGAGTCTTTTTTTTTGGGCGTTTCCATTGCCCTGGTGCTCCAGGGTTTTCAAAAGTGTGTAAATTATGTCCTTACAACGCCTGATGGTGCTTCCTGCATGTTAGGCCTCTGTATGTGGCCAGGCTGTGTAAAAGTCTCACACATGTGGTATCGCCATACTCGGGAGGAGTAGCAGAATGTGTTTTGGGGTGTAATTGGTGGTAGAAATTACAAGAAATTACAAGAATTGTGGGAAAAAATGACAACTTCAAAAAACTCGCCATGCCTCTTACTAAATACGTTGGACTGTCTACTTTCCAAAAAGGGGTCATTTGGGGGGTATTTGTACTTT
>BLSH010511829.1:587562-598788 GCA_018402905.1 Glandirana rugosa | reverse complement strand
TCGTAGCTAGAGGTCCGCAAGATGTTTGCGGAAGTGAGCTACTATTTTCACTGGGTTACTGGTGTATGCGTTACGGGACACCTTAAGTCGGATGGGTTTGTATGGTTGTTCTAGTTTATGCAGAGACAGGGCTAGGAATGAATCCGGTTTATTGCTCTTCATGTAGAGTCTGTGTCTTGAGCGTCTCAATGTCTTGTCAGCTGACTCAGACAGAAAGAGGTCAAGATCCAGCTTCGCTTGATCTAGGGCTTGTCTGTTGGGTGTGGAGGGATCATTCTGAAATGTCGTATGAGCTCTGCAGAACTGGTCGTCAAGTAGTTTGTGTTTCGCTCGTCTGTTCCTCTTAAGATACGATGCTTTACTTATAAGCATACCCCTCAGGACAGGTTTGTGAGCTTCCCAGAGAATCAGTGGGCTGATGTCACCCGTTGAGTTGTTAGAAATGTATTCCTTGAGGGCCAGTTCTACGTCCGCTCTGTGGGAAGGATTGGCAAGGATGGAGTCGTTTAGGGACCAAGTTTTATCAATCTGTGATGGAATCAAGGACGTCAGTGAGGTAATGACTGCGTCATGGTCTGACCAGGAGCAGGGGGCTATGAAGGAGGAAATAAGAGAGGGTGTGGAGCAGGTGTCAATCAGAATGTGGTCGATGCGGGAGAGGACTTTATGGGGATGGGAATAATGAGTGTATTGCCTGCGAGAGGGGTTAGCTTCCCTCCATGTGTCGATAAGGGAGTGAGATATTAATAGGCGTTCCAGGGATTTTGTTTTGGAGCTGGGATTTGGGCCGCTAGGAGATTTGTCAAGAAAAGGGTAGACAGTTTGGTTGGAGTCCCCGCCGAGGACGAGTGTACCTTGCCTGTGTTGGGCGGAAATGTGGAGTAGATGTGACATAAAGGAGGAAGGCCTTTTGTTGGGGGCATAGTAGGCTACAAGGGTGACTTCAACTTCAAGGAGATGGCCAATCAGTATCAGGTACCTTCCCTCGGGGTCTTTGATTTCCTTGGATAGTGTGAAAGGTGCTCTGCGGTGAAAGGCTATGAGTACTCCTCTCTGCTTTTTAGTGGCTGAGGCAGTATAAACTTGAGGGTAAGAATGATGGAAAAATTTAGGAGTATAGTGTTGAGTGAAATGTGTCTCTTGCAAGAACACAACATGGGCGGCGAGAGAGGCAAAGGAGCGGAAAGCCTTTGTCCTTTTTTGGGGTACGTTGAGTCCTTGAACGTTAAGGGTCAAAAAATTCAAGGGGGCCATGGTAGAGGGGTGTCAGGGGTGCGCCCTGTTGGAGATAAAAGCATGCTGGAGTGTGAAGTCTCCCCGGGAAGAGGAGAGGGAGGAAGAAGAGGGTGTGGAGGGTGAGGAGGGGATGAGGTAAAAGTGAGTAAGTGATGCATGAGCTTGTGAAGAAGTTAGCAACAGTGGAGAGGGGAAAGGTAGAACCTATACGGCCTGAGGGACTAAGAGATCCCTGAGGACTAACATGGTTAATTGGGGGGGTTGAACCTGAGCCCACCAAGTAACAACGGGGGTGGCATTGGGGACCGGGGAATGTCCGCGGGTATGTGGGTAGGGTTATTATTGTGAGGGCAACCATGTCCCTAGTGGGTATGGTGATTAGGGGTGTATGAGATATGAGGCACGGAGAATAGCGTGTGATTGAGAGCGGGTATGCTCATCACGGGGTAATCCTGGGTAGAGGAGTTGATAACTCATGTTTGGGGTGTTGGGTGAAATAGGGTGTGCGAGCATATTCGGCCATGGGCCCAACAGCTCATAAACTGGAGACTAAGTTGGTCTAGTAAAATAGCTGCGGAGTCAAATGTTAATGCAATTATTCTCATCAAGCATGAACCATAAACAGTTGCAAAATGAAAAGAGAAAAGAAAAAAAAAAGAAACGTTTTGTTTAACCATTAACAATGTGAGGGTTGATTCTAACTGAGCAAAACCAAACAATTTCAGGTAATAGGTTAGAGGAGCGGGACCAAGTGGCGTAATGCCAGTCCAAGGGGTGAGGGAGGATGAGGCAGATAAACAGTCACTTTCAGGGGAAGCTTTCGGGATTAAGATATCAAATAACCCCTTTTCCCATTGACTATGTGGGGGAGGTAGTCACAGATCCTGGAGCCCTGGCATGTCATGATGCAACTCAGAGAGATATACTCAAAGACGGTCTTGGAGCCATGTGTAGGAAAAGTAGTTTTTAATCCAAAGGTACTGACAGTTGGCGTTAAAGGTGTGGACTGTTAGCAAGTAGGATAAAGTGAATCCAAGAGTAATTGGTGCGTTAAGAGACATTAGTAAAGTACCTCAGTCCATGGAGTCTGGTTGTTCGGACGCGATGGGGGCAAATCTGCCTCTTTTGTGTAGGTTACGGTCTTCTTCTGTGGGGGTAGATGGGTGGGCCTTGCGTGGAGAGCTGGAGGCAGAGCGTCGTCTGTTGCGTTGAGCCTTCTGGCTTGAATCTGGAGGAGCAAGTTGGAGATCCTGAAGGAGAGAGCACAGGTCAGCCTGGGACTTACATGTATGTTTACGTCCCTTGTACGGAAAATGGGAAACCCCAGGTGTAAGTGATGTGGTGTTCCTGCAGCACCTGCAGCTGTGGTTTCAACGCTCTTCTCTTCACTATGGTGGCTTGCGAGATGTCAGCGAAGAGCTGGTATGTATAGCCCTGGAAGTGGAGGGAGCTTTTCTGTCTGGCTGCCTGGAGAAGTTGTTCCCTTGTTTTATAGTAATGCAGTTTTGCGACTATGTTGTGTGGGGGTCCCTCATCCTTCTTGGGAGCTAGGGTCCTGTGAACTCGGTCCATTTCCAGGTGCTCTATGGGAATGGAGGGCATGAGTTCCTGGAACAGGGCTGTGACAGTGGACTGTAAGTCTAGGACAGACTCGGGGATCCCCCTGATGCGGACGTTGGAACGTCTGGCCCGGTTCTCAAAGTCCTCTAACTGTAATTGAAGGGAGAGATTTTCCTCTTTCAGGATTGCAACCTCTTCAGACTGATTATTCATGTTAGCTTCAATATCCTCTACCCTCTGTTCCAGCTCCTCTGTGCGGTGGCCTAATTCCCTGATTTCCCTTGTGAGGTGGTCAGTTATTTGCTCAGAGGTCTGTTTAAGGGCCCTGTGGAGCATCCGCTCGAATTGCGCCATTAAAGCAGTTTGGGAGTCTTGTGAGAGTGTGGGGGTAGACATGGTCTCACCTTCAGATTCGCCTTCATCTCTGTGTGTTGCCTGCGGTCTCCGTGGGGATTTTTGGGATGAACTGCCCGCTCGCCTCGCGGTGTCCGCCGCCATCTTGGAGGAGGCCTGAGCCAGGGCCTCGCGTATGGTTTTCGCCTTGACCATGCCGCGGGAGCCTCCGAGGACCATCCCGTTAGGTGCGTGGGTGTCGCGGGGGGTTAGGCTTTGTAAGCGGTTGTGAATTGGTGCCCGGGATCGTTAGTGTCAGCCGCGGCGCCTTCCCCGGGTGCGGAGCTCCGATCCTATGCGACTAGCATGGACGGCTTCGCGCATGCGCCCTCCGACGCAGGGTTTCATCCCTGGTGATGCTCTGCCAGGCTTCTACTGCAACTGTCTTCAGTTCCTGCTTGTTCTTAGGGCATTTTCCCTTCAGTTTTGTCTTCAGCAAGTGAAATGCATGCTCAATCGGATTCAGGTCAGGTGATTGACTTGGCCATTGCTTAACATTCCACTTCTTTCCCTTAAAAAACTTTGGTTGCTTTCGCAGTATGCTTCGGGTCATTGTCCATCTGCACTGTGAAGCTCTGTCCAATGAGTTCTGAAGCATTTGGCTGAATATGAGCAGATAATATTGCCCAAAACACTTCAGAATTCACCCTGCTGCTTTTGTCAGCAGTCACATCATCAATAAATACAAGAGAACCAGTTCCATTGGCAGCCATACATGCCCACACCATGACACTACCACCACCACTAATGAGGTGGTATGCTTTGGATCATGAGCAGTTCCTTTCCTTCTCCATATTCTTCTCTTCCCATCACTCTGGTACAAGTTGATCTTTGTCTCATCTGTCCATAGGATGTTGTTCCAGAACTGTGAAGGCTTTTTTAGATGTTGTTTGGCAAACTCTAATCTGTCCTTCCTGGGGGGGGGTCATTGAGGAGGGGGTACTGTCAGTGCTGGGCTTAATTGAGGCTCACCAATGGTTTACATCTTGTGGTGAACCCTCTGTATTCACTCTGGTGAAGTCTTCTCTTGATTGTTGACTTTGACACACATACACCTACCTCCTGGAGAGTGTTCTTGATCTGGCCAACTGTTGTGAAGGGTGTTTTCTTCACCAGGGAAAGAATTCTTCGGTTATCCACCACAGTTGTTTTCTGTGGTCTTCCGGATCTTTTGGTGTTGCTGAGCTCACCAGTGCGTTCTTTCTTTTTAAGGATGTTCCAAGCAGTTGATTTGGCCACACCTAATGTTTTTGCTATCTCTCTGATGGCTTTGTTTTGTTTTTGCAGCCTAATGATGGCCTTCACTGATAGTGACAGCTCTTTGGATCTCATATTGAGAGTTGACAGCAACAGATTCCAAATGCAAATAGCACACTTGAAATGAACTCTGGACCTTTTATCTGCTCCTTGTAAATGGGAACGGAAAGGCAGGGGACAAAAATTGGGACTTTAAATGAAGACTTGGCTGGGTAGAGGCACAATCTTCCATCCCTATAATTGGAATAAAAAGAAAGCTAAAAAAAGCTAACTGGGAGGGGATTGGGATTTTAAATGACACACGAGTGTGGGAAAGAGATGCTGGATGGATATGGTAAAACAATTTATTATAGGAATAGAACAATATTTTCATAGTATACATCATATAATCAAAATTCAAATAGGTCAGTATAGACCCAATATATAATATGTGTACATGGATACAAAGATACAAAGCATACATTTGATGGTATACAAAAAATTGCCCCCATCCATCACATTGATGTGGTTATGTAAAATATTCCATGATCGATAAACCTGGGTTATCCATGACCTCCGAGTACCCCCACAGGGGGTTGGTCTAGAAGACCTTGTAAAAAATTGTCTTAGGTAAAGCATTTTACGGCAGCTGGTGGCTCTACGTACGTTTCGTGACTGAATGTCACTCATCAGGAGCAGGCTCGTCACTTGTCTAAGGTAAAGAAAAAAATTTTCATATAGATATATTGGGAAAAATCACCATGTGGGAGGAAACGATAATCCCCCATAATAAAAATTCCCAAGAAAACCAACCTGTTGTATCCATGGACCGTACACACACAGGCAGGGAGGGGGGGACCAACAAGGGGCATCCACAAACGGGAGCTGAGGCGGGATGCATGGCAGCCAGATCCCCCCAGGCAAGCCGACATGCAGGCACGGGCGTCTCCAGGGTGAATGTATGTCTGGTGAAGGAATGGATAGTGATATAAGACTGAGTGGAAGATAATTGTGAGCAGGTGCACCAAGAGGGACTGAGGAACCGTGGTTGGAAAAAAAGACAATTTTTTACAAGGTCTTCTAGACCAACCCCCTGTGGGGGTACTCGGAGGTCATGGATAATGCAGGTTTATCGATCATGGAATATTTTACATAACCACATCAATGTAATGGATGGGGGTAATTTTTTGTATACCATCAAATGTATGCTTTGTATCTTTGTATCCATGTACACATATTATATATTGGGCCTATACTGACCTATTTGAATATTGATTATATGATGTATACTTTGAAAATATTGTTCTATTCCTATAATAAATTTTTTTTACCATATCCATCCAGCATCTCTTTCCCACACTCGTGTGTCATTTAAAGTCCCAATCCCCTCCCAGTTAGCTTTTTTAGCTTTCTTTTTATTCCTTGTAAATGGGATAATGAGGGAATAACACACACCTGGCCATGGAACAGCTGAGCAGCCAATTGTCCCATTACTTTTGGTCCCTTAAAAAGTGTGAGGCACATATAAAAACTGTTGTGATTCCTACACCGTTCACCTGATTTGGATGTAAATACCCTCAAATTAAAGCTGAAAGTCAGCAGTTAAAGCACCTCTTATTCGTTTCATTTCAAATCCATTGTGGTGGTGTATAGAGCCAAAAAGATTAGAATTGTGTCGATGTCCCAATATTTATGGACCTCACTGTAGATACACTATATTGCCTAACATATTGGGACACCTGCCTTTACATGCACATGAACTTTAATGGCATCCCAGTTATTCTGTAGGGTTCAATATTGAGTTGGCCCAGCCTTTGCAGCTATAACAGCTTCAACTATTCTGGGAAGGCTGTCCACAAGGTTTAGGAGTGTGTCTATGGGAATGTTTGACCATTCTTCTAGAAGTGCATTTGTGAGGTCAAGCACTGATATTGGACGAGAAGGCCTGGCACGCAGTCTCTGCTCTAATTCTTCACAAGGTGTTCTGTCTGGTTGAGGTCAGGACCAGGCCAGTCAAGCTCCTCCACCCAAAACTAGCTCATCCATGTCTTTATGACCTTGCTTTGCACACTGGTGCGTAGTCATGTTGGAACTGGAAGGGGCCATCCCCAAACTGTTCCCACAAAGTTGGGAGCATGAAATTGTCCAAAATGTCTTGGTATACTGACACCTTAATAGTTCCCTTCACTGAAACTAAGGGGCCAAGACTAACCCCTGAAAAGCAACCCCACACCATCATCCCCCCTCCACCAAATGATTTTGACCAGTGCCCAAAGCAAGGTCTATAAATACATAGATGAGTGAGTTTGGGGTGGAGGAACTTGACTGACCTGCACAGAGTCCTGGCCTCAACCTGACAGAGCACCTTTGGGATGAATTTGAGCGGAGACTGATAGCCAGGCCTTCTCGTCCACATCGATGACTGACCTCACAAATGCGCTTCTGGGAAAATGGTCAAACATTCCCATAGACACACTCCTAACCCTTGTGGATGTAAAAGGTGTATGAGCTTGTAGATGACTCTGTGCCATCATCCCTAATGTTAATTACATAGGAAATTACCCTCTGGGGTAGAATTTTAAATGCACAAAAATGGTCATATGTATATAAAAATATATAATTTTATTGTTTACAATTCATAAAAAAAGTCCATAAGACATAAAAACATTAAGACACAAAAAGGTAGAAACCATATATTTTTGAGCGTGATGGATGATAATTGATAGTCTATTCAAAACTGAACTTATAATTTTTCCTCCAGCACGTGCCCCTTCCCCCGATCTCTCTGTCATAATTGATGGCACAACTATCAGCCCATCACCGCATGCCAAGGTCCTAGACGTAGTCCTGGACTCTGAACTCTCCTTTAAGCCCCATGTCCAATCACTGTCCAAATCCTGCCGCCTCAACCTCTGCAACATTTCAAAAATACGCCCCTTTCTAACCAATGACAAAACAAAGCTCTTAATTCACCCCCTGGTCATCTCTCGCCTCAACTACTGCAACTCTGTTCTCACTGGCTTACCTCTGCACAGGCTATCCCCCCTTCAATCCATCATAAATGCCGCTGCCAGACTCATTCACCTTACCAATCGCTCTGTATCTGCTACTCCTCTCTGTCAATCCCTTCACTGGCTCCCACTCACAGAACAAATTAAATTCAAAATACTCACAACTTACAAAGCCATCCACAATTTAGCCCCCAGCTGCATCACCAGTCTAGTCTTGAAATACCAACCTAATTGTTCTCTTTGTTCCTCTCAAGACCTCCTGCTCTCTAGCTCCCTTGTCACCTCCTCCTTTGCTCGCTTCCCGGACTTTTCCAGACCCTCTCCAATCCTATGGAACTCCTTACCCCAACCTGTCTGATTATCTTCTACTCTATTAGCTTTTAGACGGTCCCTGAAAACCCTCATCTTCAGAGAAGCTTATTGTACCCACACCTAACAACTACATTTTGATTTTCTTTATAAGCTCTCCCCCCACAGGTATAACCTTTTGTTTCACTTGACCCTCCTTTCTAGATTGTAAGCTCTAATGAGCAGGGCCCTCTGATTCCTCCTGTATTGAATTGTATTGTAACTGTACTGTCTGCCCTCATATTGTAAAGTGCTGTACAAACTGTTGGTGCTATATAAATCCTGCATAATAATAATATAATAATAATAATGAGCACCTGATGCATTTCGGAACGACCTTCATCAGAGGTGCCAAATCTGAACCAAACAGTAAGTATACTTCGTAATACTACTGAAGTGTCAAAAAATGTAAATTTTAAAAGAAGTTAGCCAGCAGTATTGAACTGCAGGACAGACCCAAGAAGGGGTCCCTGATGCCACAATACTTTTGACAATATAGTGTATCTATACTGGCAAGCAGGTGAAAAAAGGTTTGTTGAACCACAGGTAACAGTTACAGGACAGGGGGGAACAAAAACTAAAGGTTAATAATCTGACTTTAAAAATTAGATCACTAGCAAGACTGTTATTAGCTTTAAAAAGTAACAGCATACTTTATTGTAAGTAATTGTAATTGTATGTAAACTGACAACATGCTATTCCAATAGGTGCTTGCACTTATTCTCCTATATCTTTTAGATGACCATAAGAGCTCCTAAGCTCTGAATGATCTAATATGCACATATCAGGTTAATTGATGTCAATGTTGCTTCCAGACTCATCCACCTTACCAACCGTTCAGTGTTTTCTATCCCTCTCTGCAAATCCCTCAATTGACATCAACAATTTTGGGGTGCACACCCTAATGCAATAGGCTGTGCACACCTATCCTGAGGCTGTTTCAATATGCAAGTTAAGGCTCTGCCTATTCCAACCCAATCATTTCTATAACGCATTGGAAACCAGGAGGAAGTAGTTGAGCCTACAACCAACAGAACCCAGAAGCAATCAAACTTTCCTCCACTGGCTACAGAGGAGTCAAAAACGAAATTTGCCTTAATTCTTCTAGCAACCTAACTATGAGGTGGTGAAACGGGGAGCAATGCAACCTAACTACTAGGGATGAACCGAACGCTCGGTTTGCACCAGAACACCATGAACAGGCAAAAAATTTGTACAAACATGCATACCCCATTAAAGTCTATGGTTCACGAACATCAAAAAATCAAAAGTGTTTATTTTTAAAGGCTTATATGCAAGTTATTGCCGGGTACTGCCCTAGGAGATATGTATCAATGCAAAAAAAGGTTTTTAAAACAATTGTTTTTTCAGGAGCAGTGATTTTAATAATGCTTAAAGTGAAACAATAAAAGTGAAATATTTCTTTAAATATCGTGCCTGGGGGTCCCCTTAGTCTGCCCGCAAAGTTGCGCATCTGTGTGATTTTAGAACAGTGCCATAGCAAAATTACATTTCTAAAGAAAAAAAGTAATTTACACTTGCTTGCGGCTGTAATGTATTGCAGGTTCCAGGCAATATAGATAAAAAAATCAAGGAAAAAAAACAACATAGGGTCCGCCCCCAGTCCATACCAGGCCCTCCGGGTCTGGTATGGATTTTAAGGGGAACTCCATGGCAAAATTTTTAAAAATTGACGTGGGGGTCCCCCCAAAATCCATATCAGACCCTTATCCGAGCATGCAGCCTGGCCAGGCAGGATAGGGGGGTGAACAAGTGCCCCTCCTCCTGAACCGTACCAGACCACATGCCCTCAACATGAGGGGGTGGGTGCTTTGAGGCGGGGGTTGTTGATGGGGACAAGGGCCTCTTCCTGACAATCCTGGTCTGTAGTTGTCGGGGTCTGTGGGTAGGGGGGCTTAACTGAATCTGGAAGCCCACTTTAACATCGTAACCCTACCCATTCACTCAAAAAAGCTGTGAAATGTAAAAAAAAACGATAGCCAATTTTTTTTACAAGTCCTTTATTTAAAAAAATAGCTCTGTCTTCTCCTTGAGCTGTCTCTCCCGGAGCTGTGTTCTCCCACGCCAATGTCTTCTTCCTCCCCGATGCTGTCTTCTTCCTCACCGCTGGTTACCCGCTGAAAACAAAAAAGATTCTCTTCTCCTGATGCTGTCTTCATCTGTTGTGACGCCCCCCGCTATCTGACATCACTTATGTAGCCATGGGGCGTGGCCATCCGATGACGTTACCTGGAGAGCCCATCCCCTTGTGCCATCCCAAGTCTACATAATACATAAGAGATGTCAGACATTGGGGGGATATCACAACGGAGGAAGACAGCATCAGAAGAAGAGCATCTTTTTTGTTTTCAGCGGGTAAACGGTGGCGAGGAAGAAGGCAGCTCCAGGAGAGACGGCAGCGGGAGAAGACGGCTCGGGGAGAAGAGAGCTTTTTTTTAAATAAGCACTTGTCAAAAACTGGTTCTAGTTTTTTTTTTTTACTTTTCACAGCTTTTTTGGTGAATGGGTAGGGGAATGATGTACCCGATGCTCATTCAGATGGAGGGGTAGGATCTGGGGGCCCCCTTGTTAAAGGGGGCTTCCAGATTCCAATAAGCCCCCTGCCCGCAGACCCTGACAACCACAGCCCACGGTTGTCAGGAAGAGGGCCATGTCAACATGGGGACAAGAGGCTTTGGGGGGACCCCAAAGCACCTTCTCCATGTTGAGGGCATGTGGTCTGGTATGGTTCAGGAGGGGGGTGCTTGCTCATCCACTCCATCCTTACCTGCCAGGTTGCAAGCTTGGATAAGTGTCTGGCATGGATTTTTTTTTAAAAACATTTGCCACGGGATCCCCCTTAACCACTTCAGTACACTGTGTTATATATACTATACTGACTGTACTATATATTCTCCACTGTATTATATATACCAGAATGACTGTACTATATACTCTGAACTGATATATATATATATATATATATATATATATATATATATATATATATGTATAGTTCTTATGTATTGATTTCCACGAACAAAGGGCGGTACCCAGGGATTGTACCGTGTCCCCTAGTCCTGGTCTGTGAACGTAGTACCGACAAGACCCACTTTGTTTCTGGAATATCCTAAACCGACACCATTATATCTTGAACACATCCTTTTTCTGGTGGGGGTTGGTTGTGGGGACCATTCGTTACTATACTGGAGGTGTAAGGACTCCTCTCCCCCGATCGAACAGGTATATCCGTCAAGTGTACGGTTATTCTACTCAGTACGTTCCATTGGTCGTATTGGTCTTATAATCTCCGACATTATCTATAAACACTCCGGTTGGAATTATTCCTTATACTTTATACGTTAAAGGGGTTGTTATCATGTCAGACGTATCTCATATATATATATATATATATATATATATATATATATATATATATAGT
>BLSH010511829.1:576659-587552 GCA_018402905.1 Glandirana rugosa | reverse complement strand
TCTAGTGTGTTTATGAATTTTCATATTGTAAATAATTTTCATTACCGTCTATGTCTATCTGTACTATTGTTGGGGAAATTGCATATTTCATATTCCTTATTAAGGTTGGCCTCACAAATATCTATTACAGCCTCTAATATTCTGGTTATGCTGGTTACCTTGCATGACTCATCTTATTGGCATGTGAACTGCCTATATGGACAAGCTAGCCCCCTCTCCTCAGGAATGTGGAGGTCATATCATTGCTTACCAGGGGTGTTGGTTGGGGGTGGTCTTTTTCCTACACAAGTTCTATATTACCACAGCCAAATCCTATAAGGTCTTTGTTTCACCCAGAACAGCCATGATGCAAGTGTCTGGTCCTGATCCCCTGTGCCATGTTAGGGACCCATGGCGGGAAACAAGCACCTTTAGTTATGTATTCTTGATATGTTCTTTATCTTTATCTGTATCTGCCATTACTTTTAATAAATGTTATACTTTTAAGTATTTGTGTGATCTCTCTTTGCGCATATCGAACACAACGCCAAAAACGTGACAATAGATTTGGTACCAGAAGTGGGGTGTTTTATATGTGCAAATAAGAGATACAGAAATTATGCAGAATTGTGCTAGACTGTTTGTGCTGGGTTTAATGTTGTGTTCTTGTGTATACCAGATAGGAGTATACAGAGCCACCAGATAGGAGCATACAGAGACACCAGATAGGGGTATACAGAGCCACCAGATAGGGGTATACAGAACCCTCAGATAGTAGTATACAAAGCCAAAATATAGGAGTATACAGAGCCACCAGATAGGAGTATAAAGAGCCGCCAGATAGGGGTATACAGAGCCACCAGATAGGAGTATACAGAGCCACCAGATAGGGTATACAGAGCCACCAGATAGGAGTATACAGAGCCACCAGATAGGGTATACAGTCACCAGATGGGGTATACAGAGCCACCAGATAGGGTATACAGTCACCAGATATGGTATACAGTCACCAGAAAAGGGTATACAGAGCCACCAGATAGGAGTATACAGCGCCATCAGATAGGAGTATACAGGCCACCAGATAGGGGTACAGTATACAGAGCCACTAGATGGGGCATACCGAGCTACCAGATAGAGGTATACAGAGCCAACAAATAGGGTATACAGAGCCAACAGATAGGGGTATACAGAGCCACCAGATAGGGGTATACAGACCTGATCTCTGCGCCTCGAGCCCACCCTTTTTTGAAGCCTATTAGAGCCTTGGGCTCTAATCAGGTGCTTCAAAAATAAACACTCCCTCCTGCCCCCACCATAGGAATCCATGTGTCCTGCATCCTGAAAGGGGCCGGGTGCATGGATAGGAGGGTGGCGGCAGGGATGGGGGGTGGCACCCATGTGCTCTTAATGACGGGTCGCCACTGCTTGTCCGTAGGCAAGACACACTTGTCTTTGTACTCCTCACCTGGTTGCCACCACACACGCTTGACACCATCTGATCCAAATAAGTTTATCTTGGTCTCATCAGACCATAGGTTCCAGTAATCCATGTCCTTAGTCTGCTTGTCTTCAGCAAGCTGTTTGCGGGCTTTCTTGTGCATCATCTTTAGAAGAGGCTTAATTCTGGGATGACAGCCATGCAGACCAATTTGATGCAGTGTGTGGCGCATGGTCTGAGCACTGACAGGCTGACCCCCCACCCCTTCAACTTCTGCAGCAATGCTGGCAGCACGTCTACATGTCTATTTCCCAACCTCTGGATATGATGCTGAGCATGTGCACTCAACTTCTTTGGTCGACCATGGCAAGGCCTGTTCTGAGTGGAACATGTCCTGTTAAATCTTGACCACCGTGCTGCAGCTCAGTTCCAGGGTCTTGGCAATCTTCTTATAGCCTAGGCCATCTTTACGTAGAGCAACAATTCTTTTTTTCAGATCCTCCGAGAGTTCTTTGCTATGAGGTGCCATGTTGAACTTCCAGTGATCAGTATGAGAGAGTGAAAAGTGAGTATACCCCTCACATTTTTGTAAATATTTTATTATATCTTTTCATGTGGCAACACTGAAGAAATGACACTTTGCTACAATGTAAAGTAGTGAGTGTACAGCTTGTATTATAGTGTAAATTTGCTGTCCCCTCAAAATAACTCAACACACAGCCAATAATGTCTAAATATTTAATGGCAACAAAAGTGAGTACACCTCTAAGTGAAAATGTTCAAATTGGGCCCAATTAGCCACTTTCCCTCCCCGGTGTCACGTGACTCGTTAGTGTTACAAGGTCTCAGGTGTGAATGGGGAGCAGGTGTGTTAAATTTGGTGTTATCATTCTCACTCTCTCATACTGGTCACTGGAAATTCAACAGGGCACTTCATGGCAAAGAACTCTCTGAACATCTGAAAAAAAATAATTTTTGCTCTACATAAAGATGGCTTAGACTATAAGAAGATTGCCAAGACCATACAGTGATGTAACAGGACGGGTCCCACTCAGAACAGGCCTTGCCATGGTCATCCAAAGCAGCTGAGTGCACATGCTCAGCGTCATATCCAGAGGTTGTCTTTGGAAAAGAGGCATATGAGGGCTGTTAGCATTGCTGCAGAGGTTGAAGGGGTGGGGGGTCAGCCTGTCAGTGCTCAGACCATACGCCGAACGCTGAATCAAATTGGTCTGCATGACTGTCGTCCCAAAAGGAAGCCTCTTCTAAAGATGATGCACAAGAAAGCCTGCAAACAGTTTGCTAAAGACAAGCAGACTAAGGACATGGATTACTGGAATCATGTCCTGTGGTCTGATGAGACCAAGATAAACTTATTTGGTTCAGATGGTGTCAAGCGTGTGTGGTGGCAACTAGGTTTTTGCCAAGAGGAATGGGCAGCTTTACCATCTGAGAAGATAAAGAGCCTCATCTACAAATACCACAAAAGACTTCAAGCTGTCATTGATGTTAAAGGGGGCAATACATGGTATTAAGAACGGGGGTTTTGATCAGGATCATTTGGGTAGTTTCTGTTGTCATTATGATTTAAAAATAGTAAACACAGTTGATTGATAATAAATGGCTTCAGCCAAGCACTAACCATGAGTGAAAGAAAAGTTTTTCTGTTATTCATATTCTCTGAAAAATGGCCAAGAAATCATAAATTCTGCCAGGGTATGTAAACTTATGAGCACAACTGTATATATGCATATATATATATCTATATATATATATATATATACATATATATATATACAGTATCTCACAAAAGTGAGCACACCCCTCACATTTTTGTAAATACTTTATTCTATCTTTTCATGTGACAACACTGAAGAAATGACACTTTGCTACAATGTAAAGTAGTGAGTATACAGCTTGTATAACTGTAACTTTTCTATCCCCTCAAAATAACTCAACACACAGCCATTAATGTCTAAACCGCTGGCAACAAAAGTGAGTAAACCCCTAAGTGAAAATGTCCAAACTGGGCCCAAAGTGTAAATATTTTTTGTGACCACCATTATTTTGCAGCACTGCCTTAATCCTCTTGGGCATAGAGTTCACCAGAGCTTCACAGGTTGCCATTGGAGTCCTCTTCCACTCCTCCATGACAACATCACGGAGCTGGTGGATGTTGGAGACCTTGTGCTCCTCTGCCTCCTATTTGAGGATGCCCCACAGATGCTCAATAGGGTTTAGGTCTGGAGACATGCTTGGCCAGTCTATCACTTTTACCCTCAGCTTCTTTAGCAAGGCAGTGGTTGTCTTGGATGTGTGTTTGGGGTCATTATCATGTTGGAATACTGCCCTGTGGCCCAGTCTCCGAAGGGAGGGGATCATGCTCTGCTTCAGTATATCACAGTACATGTTGGCATTCATGGTTCACTCAATGAACTGTAGCTCCCCAGTGCTGGCAGCACTCATGCAGCCCCAAACCATGACACTCCCACCACCATGCTTAACTATAGGCAAGACACACTTGTCTTTGTACTCCTCACCTGGTTGCCACTACACACGCCTGACACCATCTGAACCGAATAAGTTTATCTTGGTCTCGTCAGACCACAGGACATGGTTCCAGTAATCCATGTCCTTAGTCTGCTTGTATTCAGCAAACTGCTTGCGGGTTTTCTTGTGCATCATCTTTAGAAGAGGCATCCTTCTGGGACTACTGCCATGCAGACCAATTTGATGCAGTATGCGGCGTATGGTCTGAGCACTGACAGGCTGACCCTCCACCCCTTCAACCTCTGCAGCAATTCTGGCAGCACTCATACGTCTTTTTCCCAAAGACAACTTCTGAATATGATGCTGAGCACGTGCACTCTACTCCTTTGGACGACCAAGGCGAGGCATGTTCTAAGTGGAACCTGTCCTCTTAAATTGCTGTATGGTCTTGGCCACAATTCTACAGCTCAGTTTCAGGGTCTTAACAGTCTTCTTCTCAGAGAGTTCTTTGCCATGAGGTACCATGTTGAATTTCCAGTGACCAGTATGAAAGAGTGAAAGTGATAACACCAAATTTAACAAACCTGCTCCCCATTCACAAGTGAGACCTTGTAACACTAACGAGTTACATGACAGCGGGAGGGAAAATTGTCAATTGGGCCCAATTTGGACATTTTCGCTTAGGGGTGTACTCACTTCTGTTGCCAGTGGTTTGGACATTAATGTCTGTGTGTTGAGTTATTTTGAAGGGACAGCAAATTTACACTGTTGTACAAGCTGTACACTCACTACTTTACATTGTAGCAAAGTGTCATTTCTTCAGTGTTGTCACATGAAAAGATATAATAAAATATTTCTAAAAATGTGAGGGGTGTACTCACTTTTGTGAGATACTGTATATATTAATGCACTGCCTGCACTGAATTTATATGTAGTCTACACTGAATGGACTTTATATATAGTCTACACTGAATGCTGAGTATAAATGTATATAGTAGGCTGTATATATGTATATATTAATACACTGCCTGCACTGACTGTATTTATATTCTATATTGCACCCACTGTACTATATGCTAGAAATATATCAAGCTGCGCTACTAATGAATATAGATAAGACACCAAAACATAAGTCCATATGATAGTAATGTCACAATAGCATTGAGGTAACTGATGACAAGGCACCCAGTGCACTTCCGACTTGTGTGTATCCACCACCAGATAATGAGGGGGCTTACCAGACCCAGCTGGAAGCCAAGCATGGGATTATAATGTCGGGACCACTGCTCCTAGGTTAGCACTGCAACGTAGATGAAGGTACATTCACTAGCAGTATCTGAAAGCTGCCTTCCCGTGTATTCCTTGTTCTGTCGGACAGATGTAACCAAAGACACCGACGGAGAAGAAAAAAACTCCAATAGTGAAGTACTGTATACAAAATGTAATGTGTATAAAATCAGGGTACTCACATAAATAAAACAAGTGTCTGCAGATGGAAACAGATAAAAGCCGGCCGGTTCCCATACTTCGGGTATGCAAAACACAAATGGTGACGTCAGGGCGCCCTCCCAGGCGCCAATGGTGTAAAGAGCAAAATACATCACATGTCATAAAAGGAAAAATGCATTCTTTCATAAGTTAATGTGACACAGTCAATGCCTTTCGCATCGTACGTTTCATTGAAGCCAGCTAGTATTGGTTAACTAAGGGAAGTTACATCCAGGATATATTTATGTGAAACAATAGAATGTGCACCCAATGGAGAGTTTGGGCCAAGGTCTTAATAAATCCTTTATGAACTTTTTTTTTCATTTAATTTCACGTTTTTTTTTCTTTGTTAGTTGTATTATTATTATTTTTATTTTATTTGAGTTTTTTTATGTTTTTCTTGTTGGGGGAGGTTCTTGTACCCCTTGTGGCTGTGTCCTCGTTGGCATTCTTTTGATTTTGGTTATTTGCCCCTCTGGTTTAGACCGGTTTCTGGCTTCAGATGCTTGTCCAATGCGGACCACATCTTTTCCCGCATGACATCTATACGGCGGTGCATGTTATATCGCTTCCGGTGTGAAGGACATCTTGACCGCCTGACTTCCTGGGAAGCATGTTTTGGCAGGCCATGTGGCTCCCAGTTGGAGTTTTCCTTTTTCAGAGGAGGCTGTGACACCTCCATTTGGCATACGTGATTGGTATGTGGTGACGGGAGGGCATCCTCCCTGTGCCCTTTCTAGGGGCGGTCCCTCTCTCCGTGCTCCCTGCCCTCTCTAGTAGTGTGGGGGGGGGGATCTCTGGGAATCCCAGGAGGCTTTTAAGGGAGACATTTGCTGCATGATAATTGCCTTAATCTCACACAGGTGAGCAGTCATACTGTGGTGAAAGCGATATAGGTATGTATTCGCTTGATAATTTTGACACCTACCTTGTTTATTTGTTAAATTGGGTTAAAGACAAGAGGGACTTTAGCTGAAGCACACGACGATTAATCATGTGCCTCCATCCCTGTATCTATTGCAGCAAAAGAGAGGATTAGGACTTTATATAAGGCATATGACACAAGGCTATAAAAGATTAAAACATAATGACCTATTTATTTTAGTAAAGCACATATGAAATGGCACATTGCAATCAATACTTGCATGAATATTAGATAAATTCCTATATATACACATACCGGTAGTTACCATGAACCATATTGCACATCATGTATTTACATTAACCAAGGTCCTCATAACCCACTGCGACATATGATAATGTAGGCCGATTTGTACTCAATATCATGTGGTAGTTGATATGACAAAAATATGACAATGGAATCTAAAATTGGGGAATGTAACAAAACTTAGGTGTAAAATATAGCTGCATCCAAAAAGCTTGACGCATTACATGGATTCGCTCCACTTCCTCAAGAGTGGATGCATGATATGCATCTGCAAAAGAGTATAAAGATACCAATATGGTATAATAGTAGCCCGAAATGACGGGGGCGGGGAAAAAGCAATGTAAAAGGAAGAGAAATGAAGCAACTCTCCTTAAGGCAGAACTCAGGGAAAAAAACTTTTTCCCATGTCCTAGTTCCTGATCTCCAACTATGTCATCCATCTTCTGCTGAGCTCCGTAGTTCCTCTGTAGTAGCCTGCTGAACTTGCTGAAAAAACGTTATTCCCCTGTGACATCCTGTTTTTAAGACCGCTGACCCCCCTCCGTCCTGTACTGCCAGGCACACCCACTTGTAGTTCTCTAAAAGCTGGAGCAGGGATGAACTTTCGTGATTCAGTGGGCAGAGGGTGTCTCGCAACCCCCGGTCTGTACCGCCCATTGAGGTGGTTTCCTCCTCCTCCCCTGCTCCCTGCGTCGCTGCCACCACCCGCCTGCTATCTCTTACCGCAGGGCGGGATCATATCACACCGGCTGGGGACAAAATGGGGAATCCCCAGACGGTGACAGGTCTTGTATCTGTTACGTACCTGGTGGAGGAGTCTGACTTATGCAGTGGGTAACCTCCCTTACGACCCTGACTCGGGAACCCCTGGTAGAGTAGACAGGTGGCTCGGGAGTGCAGGATGGCACGAGGGTCGGACTGGGTCACTGGTGATGGTATAGGTCCGTTGGTGCACTCGTGCACTAGAAGAATGGTCGTACAGGCTGGGTCGTGAAACAGGCTGGCGATGCGGTACAAGAGGAGCAAGCAGGCGGATAGTCGGGTTCAGGCTGGGTCGTCAACGGGCGGGCAAGCAAAGTACAGGAGGGCTAGGCAAGAGAGTGGTCGTAGACAGTCCAGGGGTCGGTGCAGGCAGAGATCAACAAAGTCAGACAATCCGGGTCACAGGAACAGAGGAACAGATACAGGTAACTCAGGAAAACACACTATACGCTGTAGATCCGACAGCATCTGCTACAGGAAGCAGGAAGTTTAAATAGAGCTGCTCCTCTAAGAACCAGAGGGAACCACACCTACATGCTATTAACCCTCCGCACGTCTTCTAACAGTATCTTGTGTATGAATTCCTGATCGCTGTAATGTTCCCACCCCTTAAACCAGCATTGGACCAGAGTGCTGTCAATCACTATGCCAGTCTAAGGGCCGGAAACATTACGGCGATCAGGATTTCATACACGAGATACAAGACCTATCCCCGGCTGGTCTGTTGTTAAGATCCCTGCAGTAAGAGATAGCGGGGGGTGGCGGTGGCAGTGGGTGGGGGGGCGATGCTGGCAGGGAGCAGGAGAGGAGGAGGGAATCCATACACAGGATACAAGATATGTCACCGCACAGAGATTCCCTGCTCTGTCCCCAGCCAGTGTGCTGTAATGCTCCCCGAACATATGTGCTCTGGTGGCAAAAAAGCACATATTTGCTCTGGTGGCATAAACACACATATGCGCTCTGGTGACATAAATGCACATATGCGCTCCGGTGAAATAAATGCACATATGTGCTCTGGTGGCATAAAAGCACATATGTGCTCTGGTGGCATAGATGCACATATGTGCTCTGGTAACATAAACGCACATATGTGCTCTGGTGACATAAACGCACATATGTGCTCTGATGACATAAACGCACATATTGCTCTGATGATATAAATGCACATATGTGCTTTGATGATATAAACGCACATATGGGCTCCGGTGACATAAATGCACATATGTGCTCCAGTGAAATAAATACACATATGTGCTCTGGTGGCATAAACGCACATATGTGCTCTGGTGGCATAGATGCACATATGTGCTCTGGTGACATAAACGCACATATGTGCTCTGGTGACATAAACGCACATATGTGCTCTGGTGACATAAACGCACATATGTGCTCTGGTGACATAAACGCACATATGTGCTCTGATGACATGAATGCACATATGTGCTTTGATGATATAAATGCACATATGTGCTCTGATGACATGAATGCACATATGTGCTTTGATGATATAAATGCACATATAGGCACTGATGATGAGAACAAACATATGTGCTCTGATGATATAAATGCACATATGGGCATTTATGATGAGAACGTACATATGGGCTCTGATGATATAAACGCACATATGTGCTCTGATGATGTAAATGCACATATGGGCACTGATGATGAGAGCGCACATATGTCCTCTTATGATATAAACGCACATATGTGCTCTGATGATGAGAATGCACTGATATTGAAGTTCATGGAGATTTCTGTACATTAGAGGGTTCCACCATTACTGTGTTATTGATTAGTAAGTTAGCGCTGCACTTTTTTGTTTTTTTCTCATGCTGACAATTACTTGTGTCACATGCTGATGTAAAACATCACAGCTCTTTCTGTGGTGCGTCTAGGGATGTTCTCATATGCACTATACCAGCACTGATTGTTGTTAAAAAGATCTCAAATCTGCAGCAGGAGGAGAAATATTTCTAATACTGAATTATAGTACAGAGTGTATAATATATCATTATGGGATGTGTCTACAGTTCAGTAATGATTACAGAAAGTAAGGGCAATATGTTTATCTTCTTGTGGCTGGAGGGGGAGAGAAGACATGCTGTTTGTCACTGGTTAGTAGGCCTGGCTGCAGAATGAGGGGTGTAATTTATGATGAAGTGGGCCTGTTCACATTTACATGTACAGGCTAGAGTACCTCTCACAATCATTGCAATATGCAAAGCATGATGGGAAATGTAGTTTAAAGAGAGGGGAGAGGATATGATGTAATCACTGTTCTAACAGCTCCTGCTTGGCAAAATACATGGTGCATTTTTTAAATCACAGAGCTGACTTCCTGTAAATTAAATTGGACATATCTCTTCAAAGGTAAGGAATTTCAAAAATGTAATAACTGTTTAGTGTTTAGTGTAGGGGGGTGTACTAATGGGAGATTTTTTGCCGATCCCAGAGTCCTGCTTTAATATACTTAAAAACACAGCCTCAAGTTCAAGTATGCGGTGCTGAAAAGGTGGGAGCTGCTGAAAGTGTCTGTCCCGGGTGCTGTGGTCATGCAAACCCACGGGACAACAGGAGCATGCAGGCATAGGCCTAGCCTCAAAGGGATGGGGGGCTCCATGTTGTAATCTGATATAGAATCATATATCCAAGGATTTCTATAACAATAATATATAGTACCATAACCTTGGTGCACAGAGAGTATAGCCATGGAGTATGAAGAATGTTACATGAACCCACCATGCTGATATCCCTATTGGGGAAACAGGTGGACAAGAATCCAAGAATCAGTAGTAAATGAGACCTACCAACCAGTAAGGTAGATAGGATAATAAGAACCAAGTACCCAGGAAAACATAAAAGCAAGAGAGCTTCCAGAGTAGTTACCTTAAATTGGTACTAAAAACCCAAGATGCACGTGTCAAGTGTGATGTGTCTAAGAAAACCTGAAAGGACTGTCTATGCTTACTGAGGATGTTATATGCAAAAGAAAAACCAACAATCTCCTGCGCTCAGATTCATCAACTAAGGAGTAGAGTTGAGCGTACACCTGGACGTTCGGGTTCTGCTGGTCCGTCCGAACTTCGGGACAAAGTCCGGGTCCGGGCCCGGATGGAACCCGAACGATCGCACGGACAACGAACCCCATTGAAATCAATGGGGACCCGAACTTTTAGGCACAAAAATGGCTGTAGCAAAGTCCTGGAAAGCCCCAGAGGGCTGCAAAAGGAAGTAAAATGGGGGTAAGGGTAGGGCAAGTGCCCTACAAAAAAAATGGGGACAGGGAAATAACTTTAAATATTTTTAAAAAAATAAAAACAAAAAAAAGCAAAAATGGAGGTGAATGTGGATCATCTTCAAACTGTGTCTGAAAAGTATTAATTAACGGTAGAAACCATATAACTGTTCCAAAATCATCTTCAAACTAGGGCAAGTGCCCTACAAATAAATGGGGATAGGGAAAATAAATTAAAATCAAGTAAAAAAATGGGAAGGGGGGTGGATGTGGAGTAGGAGCCTAGAGGTTGACTAGGCCGTGACCGTGGTAGTGTAGGTGGAAGTG
>BLSH010511829.1:557888-572302 GCA_018402905.1 Glandirana rugosa | reverse complement strand
CCAGCACTACGAAAATATTAACGAGTCACTCATATATGTAAAGTAGAATAATGAAAATTATTTGAAAAATTACCATAACGCGATCCAGCCACGCGGGGAGAGAACACGAAAAAAGGGATCATGTAAACCCTACGGGTACCAGGACTCCTCCCGTCGTTCTGGTAATTCACGTTTCACTGAAAGTGCAGGTATCTCTGAGAGGTGACGTGGGATACAAGAGACGATAACGTCCCGAGGAATCATCACAACTCGCTTGGGCCTGACATTGCAAGCCCAGGCATGGCTTGAAAGCCCACAGCCGAACGATTTTTGAAATGTCCGGGTCCGGGTCCGTGCCACGGACACCCGAAAGTTCGGTACGGACCCGAACGTTACAGTCCGGGTTCGCTCAACACTACTAAGGAGCCCTGCAATAGCAGAGAACATAGGGTGCAGTGGAGAGTCTCTATGGACGTGAAAGTCACTTTGCACTTAATGGTCTTGCTGCCCTCCTCAGGACCATGGGCATCCCAAATGTACTAGGGAAAAAAGCACAAGAGAGGGGCGCACCGACCTAGCGCAATACCATTAAAAAGTTTATTAAAAGTAATAAGATGAAATGTATATACTCACTGAGCAATTATAAAAGCATCACGACCAACGGTGGAAACTGTGCCTCCAAGGGACTTATGAATCTCCACCTCAGCAGAGGGACTGGACGATGTCCGTGGCCAGGCTGACGCGTTTCCAGGGCGAACCCTCTTCATCAGAGCCTACCGACCATGAGGCATGTCCCTCTTATATATACACACACGTGTATGTAGGCGGGCAGGGCCAGGAGGGAATGACCTACCCCCCTAAAGGGGGGGCGGCAGCATGGCCCAATTGGATGCCAGTACCGCCCACACCTCCACCTACATACACTCATACATATAGATATAGACACAAGTCTATAAAGCCATGAAAGATATAAACATATATATAAATATATACATGTATACATACACACACACATGCCCATCCCCATAGAGATCAGTGCCCCTAAATACACATCCACAATAGTAACACATACAACTAGTGGGAGCAAAACAGTGCAATGTGGAGTAATGTAGTGCTGCCAACCCTTAAGGTGTGCATCATAGTCACATACTTGCACTATGGTGGGTTCTAGTAGTACTCCATATAGATAATAGGAAGGGATAGGGACACCACACCTTTTTTAACAGAGCGACTCTCTCTTCCATATCCATACACTAGCTGATTGATTGAAACGCTCCCTATAGCTGAAATCAGTGTCCTATCCACTGTGGGATACATAGGAATCCAAGACCCAGAAGTGCAGGTAGACTTGCGTTCCACTCGCGTCACTTCTGGGTCGCCAGTCCCTCAGTATTGATTGGCCAGCTAGGGGGGGAAGAACTAGGGAAAAGCAAAGCACAACAGTGGCCGAATGGGGATGGGGGCGAGGCTGCCATACACCAAAGGGAAGGCAGGACATGCCCCTGCCACGAACGCCGATGAGTGCTCTCAGAGACTTCTTTGATTATCGGTATAATAGGGCTGCTGTTCAACTCCTTCCTGTGTCATGACCTCTAGTCTGATCAGGAAGTAGACAGAAGCAATAGATGTGTTTGGAAACATGGATAGAGGACAGTAAGGATTCTGTAACCCTTGACATTGTCGCTGTATCCAACGAAGATACCTTCAAATGCTCTGTTTTGGAGTTTGGTGCGTTTTTCTTTAGTGTGTGAAACTTTGATTACCCTTCCACAGTCTGCAGGCTGTCTTGAGCACAGAAAAGGCCATTAGAGCGGGACGGTGTCCTAGGGCCCCCAAGGAAGGAGCCAACGGAAGGTAGAAGCTGCAGCAGGACATCCGGATCTAAAGCCAGCTGGAAAAGACCCCATTTACCAAAGGCGCATCACCCCTGCAGGGGTAGGGATCTGGTAAGTGTGGGCACATGCGGGGAGCACGAGTGAAGTCACCTTCGTTCAGTCATAGTGGATATAGGAAAAGCACAAAAGTCACCTTATTTTCCAACAGCGATATCTGGATGATACATACTGTTTTTGCAGCAAGTCATCAATTGCATTTTTAACTCTCTTTTTCAAAGAATACATATTACCTTGCAGTCAGTTGGGATATTCACGGATCATGTATAATGTCTGATTAATCTCTATTTATCCTTACGGACTTTTTACGGACATTCACTGATTTTCACGGACTGCAGTCTTGGTCCATATTTTTTATTTTTATTTTTTGTTTTTAGTATATATACTTTATACGCAGTTTTCTTTTTGAAGTCTGTCACGGTTTGGAGTGGTGAAAGTACCCCTCTGGTTGGGACATCAAGGATATTGTTTACGGACATTTACGGACCAACAACCATAACCATTTATTAATTGTATACCATAAGCACATTTACACTTTGGATGTATTTAAGCACTTTAGCACTTTGGTTTTCAAGTATTACAAAAGACATTTTGAGTTTTTTATGAATCACAAATAACACCAAGTTTAATTTTACTACACACCACACAAGACAGCGCCACCTCCTGTTATTTCTTTTTATATCCATTACTTCCCTCTTTGGAGGGAGGGACCTAGAGGGCAGCAGTCTTACTTCTATCACCTTACATACTCTTTATCCGAGCGCAGGAAATTATCTATATTTATTATCCCTTCCCATTATCTATATGGAGTACTACTAGAACCCACCATAGTGCAAGTATGTGACTATGATGCACAGACTAGGGGTTGGCAGCACTACATTACTCCACAATGCACTGTTTTGCTCCCTCTAGTTGTATGTGTTACTATTGTAGATGTGTATTTAGGGGCACTGATTTCTATGGAGATGGGCATGTGTGTGTATATGTATATGTGTATATATTTATATATATGTTTATATCTTTCATGGTTTTATGGATTTGTGTCTATATCTGTATGTATGGGTGTATGTAGGGGGAGGTGTGGGCGGTACTGGCGTCCAATTGGGCCATGCTGCCGCTCCCCCTTCAGGGGGGTGGGTCATTCCCTCATGGCCCTGCCCACCTACATACACGTGCGTATATATATAAGAGGGACATGCCTCATGGTCGGTAGGCTCTGATGAAGAGAGTTTGCCCTGGAAACGCGTCAGCCTGGCCACAGAAATCGTCTGGTCCCTCTGCTGAGGTGGAGATTCATAAGTCCCTTGGAGGCACAGTTTCCACCTTTAATCGTGATGCTTTTATAATTTATCAGTTTGTGAGTATGTACATTTTATCTTATTACTTTTAATAAACTTTTTAATGGTATTGCGCTAGGTCGGTGCGTCCCTCTCTTGTGTTTTTTCCAGCGTCACACTGGCATACCCAATGAGGAGAAACCTGGCCACCGAGGTGGCATGACGCCGCCGTGATTGGCACACAGGTGTCACCTTGCAAGGCAATCAAGATATTGAAAAGAACCGTCACAACGCTCCAGGAGTGGGCGTTATGTGTGTGGCATGAGGCGTGGTGCCGATGCATGTCAGGATCAACCTGCCTAATCCGCCACGTCCTAATGGGGGGGAGAGATGGAGGGCGTCCGGCATGCATTGCAGCTCCCAGGTCAATACAACAAGCGAACACCCCCACAAAATCTTAGCGCATGAATGAACTCAATAGGTAAACCCACTGTGTATAACAAGGTGCTTGATAAATCCTATGGGGCCTTAGAATAACTACAGACCAAAAATGATAATAAGGTCTGCATCATGGTAAAAATGCATAGGTTCATGAATGGTGGTTAAAAACCACATGTGAGTCAGTCATATACCTCCATCCCTAATTTCAATAAATTGGGTAAAAGAGAGGAGAGTTTGGGACTTTAGATGAAGCACACAATGATTAGTCATGTGCCTCCATTCATTCCACTCACCATTCATGTATTTATAGCAGCAAAAGAAAGGATTGGGACTTTTTGGATGCAGCTAAATTTTACACCTATGTTTTGTTACATTCCCCAATTTTAGATTCCATTCTCATATTTTTGTCATATCAACTACCACATGATATTGAGTACAAATCGGCCTACATTATCATATGTCGCAGTGTGTTATGAGGACCTTGGTTATTGTAAATGCATGATATGCAATATGGTTCATGGTAACTATGTGTATATATATATATATATGAATTTATCAAATATTCATGCAAGTATTGATTGCAATGTGCAATTTCATATGTGCTTTACTCAAATAAATATGCCATTATGTTTTGATTAGAGTTGAGCGGACACCTGGATGTTCGGGTTGGGCAGGTTCGGCCGAACTTCACGAAAAAGTTGGAGTTCGGCCCTGAACTTGACCCGAACTTGACCCCGAACCCCATTGAAGTCGAACTTTTGGGCACTAATATGGCTCTAAAAAAGTCCTGGAAAGGGCTAGAGGGCTGCAAAAGGAAGCAAAATGGGGGTAAGAGTAGGGCAAGTGCCCTGCAAACAAATGTGGATAGGGAAATAACTTAAAATCACATAAAAAAAAAATGGAGGAGGAGATGGATGTGGAGTAGGAGGTGAGGAGGCGGTGACCGTGGCGGTGTAGGTGGAAGTGGCAGTGGAGGAGGAGGAGGTAGCCAACAGTTTTTTGTTTGTTTTTTTTTTCTAATTGGGGTAGCCCCCAAAATATTGAGACATGATATTAAAAAAAAAAAAAAAGATCACCATCTGCAGACAAACCCAGAGATGCTCTGGCACGGGTTCCCTTTTTCCATATAAAATGTACCATGGTTTATTTTTCATGTTTCTCCTGTTACAAAATCCAATAAAGACTTATGTTCTATAAAAAAAAAAAAAAAAAAAGAATACGTTCACTTAAGTATACCAATGGCTGTGTGAGGCCGGTATAAATGGCTATTCTGCACAAGGTACAGACAAGTCTTGTGGGATTCATGCCTGGTTCATTTTAATAAACATTAGCTTGTCCACGTTGGCTGTGGACAGGCGGCTGCGCTTGTCTGTGATAACGCCCCCTGCCGTGCTAAACACACTTTCAGACAATACACTGGCTGCAGGGCAGGTCAGCACCTCCAAGGCATAAAGGGTAAGCTCAGGCCATGTGCCCAATTTGGAGACCCAGAAGTTGAATGGGTCAGACCCATCAGTCAGTACGTGTAGGCATGTGCACACATACTGTTCCACCATGTTGCTGAAATGCTGCCTCCTGCTAAGACGTTGCCTATCAGCTGGTGGTGCTGTTTGTTGTGGCGTGCTGATGACAAAGCTTTTCCACATTTTGGCCATGCTAACCCTGCCTTCTGAGGTGCTGGCGGTGCCACAGCTGCATTGGCAACCTCTTCCTCCTCCTCTGCCTTCGCCTTGTGCTTCCACTGAGCCCCGGGTGTCATTTGGGAATGCCCTCAGCAGCGCGTCTACTAGCATAAGAGACTGCTGGATGACTTGGGGCTCAGACTGCTTGGCTGATTTACAAGGGGCTGAGATGAAAGAAAGATGGCCATGGGGTTCAGGTGCCAACTCTGAGCTTTCAGCAAGGGACCGGGTGGGAGACAATGTGAAGGAACTGGAGGCATTGTCAGCCACCCAATCTACTACCGCCTGTACTTGTTCTGGCCTCACCATTCGTTGAGCTGCATTAGGGCCTACCATATAACATTGAAGGTTCTGTGGGCTACTCACACCTGAGGAAGGTGTTTCACTTGTGCGTGTAGCTGGCACAGATAGACCACCTCCTCTCCTTGCAAGAGGAGCTTCACCAATACTAGCAGCACCAGCAGCACCACAACCACGTCTCTTATTTGATGCTCTCCTCATTCTGGACTCAAATGTACTATTTAGCACAAATTTATATTATTTTTTTAAACCGGCAATGTCGACGCACTTTTTAATTTTGTGCAAGAAATGCACAGCAAGGTGCAAATGTACTATGTAGCACTATTTATTATTCTTTTTTTTTTAAACCAGCAGTGTAGACACACTTTTTATATTTGTGCAAGAAATGCACCGCTGGCCGCAAATGCAGTATTTAAAATATTTTTTTTTTTTAAACCAGCAATGTAGACGCACTTTTTATTTTTGTGCAAGAAATGCACAACTGGCCGCAAATGTAGTATTTAGAATATATATATTTTTTAAAACCAGTAATGTAGACGCACATTTTTTATTTTTGTGCAAGAAATGCACAGCTGGCCGCAAATGTAGTATTTAGAATATATATTTTTTTAAACCAGCAATGTAGACGCACTTTTTATTTTTGTGCAAGAAATGCACCGCTGGCCGCAAATGTAGTATTTAGAATATTTTTTTTTTAAACCAGCAATGTAGACGCACTTTTTAATTTTGTGCAAGAAATGCCCCGCTGGCCGCAAATGTAATATTTTGCACAAAAAAAGAAAATTTTTTTTTTTTTTAAATTTGTCTAACTGCAATGTAAAAGCAGTATTTAAATATGCCAAAATGTTGCCAACTGAACTAACAGAACACGATTAAAGTAATGTCCCTGACACACAAGCAGCTGCAAGTGCACTGCACTTGCAAAAATGGCTGCATACGCCCACCTAACAAACAGGAAAATTGCTTAGGTTTTATATGAGGCACTTTGCTTAGCAAACCAAATGTACTCTATCAAACAAAAATCTCCTCTAGCACCCACCCACCAATAAATTGCTGTTTTTAACAGATTTTCTAAAGCTAATCTGTCCCTCGCAGCAGCATCCTCTCCCTACACTAGTATGAGATGATGTGACATGCAGCACTACGTGACTCCAGCTTATATAGAGGCTGGGTCACATGATGCACTGGCCAATCACAGCCATGCTATTAGTAGGCATGGCTGTGATGGCTTCTAAGGGCAAACAAGTAAAACGCTTGTTGATTGGCTGTCCTGCAGCTATTCAACAGGCGCGAAAAAATACCCGAACACTGAACCCGGACTTTTTCTCAAATGTCCGGGTTCGGGACACGGACACCCTAAAGTCCGGTACGAACCCAAACTTTACAGTTCGGGTTCGCTCAACCCCAGTTTTGATCTTTTACACCGTCTTGTGCCATATGCCTCATATAAAGCCCCAATCCTCTCTTTTGCTTGTTTGTTTGTTAGAGATGCTAGAGTGATTGAGTAATAATTTGTCTACCTTATATGGTTTCTATAGTTAGAACACCTACTGCTAGCCCCCTCTTCTTTGGTATATGTTATGAAGCGATCTCCTTCTGAGACCCACCATATTGCACCATTGCCTTATCTAGAATTGAAGACTATCTCCATACATGTGTTCTTGGTTTGGAAAGCATTGATATTAATCTTAATGGCCTTTCTTTTACCTTTTTTGGAGGTTTTTTCAGCTTATAAAGATAACGCACTTTGGTACTTTATGAATGTATATTGTCACAGGCTTTGGACTGCAGGAGAACCATTGCCCGGAGAATTTTGGGTTTTAATGTGTTCTTAAGTTATTCAGACAGAGCTGGTCATTAATTTATTTTGGCTTCTTATGCATAAGGTATTCATATGGGTAGTCAGACTGTCTGAGGTGGTCATTGTTCATGATAATAAGATTAGCTCTACTGTCTAAGGTGACCATTGTCTGAGATAATGGGAGTAGCCCTTTTCTGATGGTTTTCTTTATACATTCTGTGTGTTTCTCAAATAAAGCAGTTTTTATTCTGGTTTACTCCAAAACTGGTGTTGGCTGGTTCTTGGGGTAACTATAGCCAGATCCATGGGTCTCATGTTCCAGAGTTTGGGAAGTAGCTTCTTGGCAGAAATACCCAGCTAGGGTGTCCAGATTCCGTCACATATATGTACAGTATGTCTATTATAGGAACCCATGTACAGTACCTGGCTATTCTATCTGGAAACTGCTTTTGCATAGAACTGGAAAACATTTATAGGCATCAGGTGATGCTTCCTGTCTTAGGTGAATGTTCTGTTCCAGAGAACAGAAAATTCCTTTGATTTATATAACTTGATTTATTTATTTTTGCATTATATAAGCAATATGTAGAGGTGTCTATATTTCAGCTTCTGTTCCCTTGTTTATAAAAAAAAACACGGACCAGTAAAGTGCACTACAAGGTCCAGCACAACAAACGGAAGTCTATGGTGTCAGCATGGTGCAGACAATGGTTTATTCTAATTCACAAGGATCCTTTAGCTTGCCAGGTGAAGATACAGGGAGCTCAAACAACAAAGAAATAGCAGTGCAAGATCTTCATTTTAATGATAAAGTAATGTATTACATAAAAACAAATAGTATACTTACATGTTAAAATCTTGGTAATCAGCATGGATGGAGGATGAAAACACCACAGGTATTGTCCGCAGTGAGTTGGATGGAGAAACCGCAAGGCTATCAGTGTATGAACCTTTCCTGTCCCTCTAGCCGGCTACAGAGAGATCAGATCCTGACAGTTGCCGAAAGCCCACCAATCGTCAGTGTTCTGCACAGGAGCAGTCTACCTCATGGCAACCCCTTCATGTCTGTGGGAAGTGGGGGGCTTTGCTGGGGGTGGTACACTTCTCCTTTGTCATATCCATCCTGGTTTAGCTTGTTTCTTTGCAGGAGAGTTTTCACTTAGCTTAGTGAATGTGGTGACAATTTACTTTGAAAAGAGTAACCTATAAGGCCCCTTTCCTCAGCGGGGATCCATCCGTTTACTATGCAGTGCAGAGTGCATCCATTTACTAGTGCAGAGACTGACCTGTCACAGCTCCATTCTCCTCTATGGAGGATCAGATGAACACGGACCATCTGTCTGTGTTCATCCGATCCGATCTGCCAGGCGGATGGAAAATAGGGTTTCCATCCGTCTGTTTTTGGCGGATCGCAACAGATCGGGTGTCAGAGGACATGTCACTGCTGACATTCGTCGCTCCATAGAGAACAATGGAGCATCCATTCGGGTCCGCCTGAAATACTGACAGGCGGACCTGAACAATCCGCTAGTGTGAAAGAGCCCTAAGAAGTAAAAAAACAGGATTTTTTTTTGCACATCGTTGGATAATAAAAATCCACACAGATTCATCTTGTTCACTAAGCTAAGCAAATGTAAAAATGTACTTTGCAAAGTGAACATTCTTTAGTAAATCAGCCACCATTTCTACTTGCTGTAAACAATACCCCCAAACAAGGAAGGGAGAATGTTTAGACAGTTCTAGAAACTATAGCAAACTGCAGATTGAAATAGAAATTCAATCTTTACTAATACTAAGCTAAATATAGTAAATGCGATTGTTGTATCATTTTAAACACAAAAATGGGGTTTCCCTTCAAATTGCAGACAACTCCACTCACAAAGCATGTATATTAATACTTATGGGAGGTTGCATATGTCAGGTTGAGATAGAAATAGTATGGAGCTAAAAATAACAGTTTTGATTAGATTTTTTTTTTTTTTTTACTTCAGTAGACAAGTGGGCCTTTGAATTTTCATTGTGGAGTAAAATGTGTGGTGATGTAGAAGGCTTTTATTTATACCCCCCCATTTATACCCCCCCCCCCCCCCCAACAGGAAAACGGCAACATCTGGATACTAATAATTGGGTGATTTTTGTATTTAAATGTGCCTTAGACAATTTATGAAAAGTAAACTCTAAAACAATAGCAGAGACCAGAAAAAAATACTTTATTTTGCACAGTCTACAAACTAGACAGTAAATACAAAGCTTTAATTAGCACTGAAAATTACTTTTTTCAAACGTAGGCACATCAAGAATTGTTTTCTTGGCTGACAAAAATGAGATTGTATTGTTTTATGGTTCCTTGTTTTTCGTACACGTTGAAGTGTGCTTTGTTTTGCATTTATATTTCTTAGTGCAGGAAAAACACTTTATTAAATGGCAATTATTTAACTACATGTTTTTCTTTAGTAATTGCAAAAAAAATGCCAAAAAATATATTTTGTTTGACTTTAAAAGGATTATGTAACATACATAGTTGCTTTTTAATGAAATGTTATTTTCTTGTTCAAACTTCTTAGTTTAGTCTTGCATTAATCGATGACAATTAAATTTGACTCAAAGGAATTGCATAAAAACAATCTATTTTATACTATTGCACGATTTGTGAAATAAAAAGTAAATGAAAGTAAACCTGACTGAAAATGCAAACCAGTTTTACAAAAAACCCAGATGTTGTTTTGTAGCACCAACATTTGATTAGAAGAAGAGTTAGGGTCTCTGTAAAGCCGGCCATAGATGGAGCGATTTTCCTTGTGTTGATAGGGAACTGAGCGATTTTCTTTCCTGCATTCCATGGTTGCAGGAAAGATAATTGCTCAATTCTCCCATCAACACAGTCAGTGTTGATAGAGGAATTCCTCCTGTGGAGCCACTGTGTTCTCCTGGCGGGGGGAAATGTCTCGGCCGGGAGAACACACAGTGATTATTGCCAGCGGCTATAGGGCAATAAACGCATGAAAAAAATCTGACAGGCTGGTTGTACGCAGGTTGATCGATCAATCAACTTGAGTACATCCAGCCTGTCCATACAGGGTTCGAATTTCAGCAGATCCCTGCTGAACTGGCCGGAATTCGAACCATCTATGGTGGCCTTTGGACTCTATTGGTGTCTTGCATCCCCATAGGTATATTTACCCTCACTTTTTGTTCCAGTGACAACACTCTATCCCATTCTGGCCCTCTCTATACAAAACAAAATAAATATGATTTAAGTTGAGTTACAGATTAACTAGTTTTACATTTATCTAATAATTCCCTTAATTAATTGTTGAGAACCTTCAAACATTCCATAACATTGTCACTGGTGCCGGTCTGTACCATGAAAACTAGGTCTTACCCAGCCCTACCCAATAATCTTTCTATCCTTTTCTCAATTTGCTGAACCAGAGCACTTGGTAGAAAACACACTATGTGCATTTATAGTACAGTAATGTTACTTTTACCCAAATGTGTGTATTTATTAGTTGAGTTGAACCAGCCCAGGACTAAGCTCCCTCATCCAATCAGACTTGGCCCTAGTTTGTGAGCATTAAAGTGATATTCAACCCAAAACCTAAAATATAATATATTGTAGCTTACCAACTCTTAGATGTAGTGGCTGCATTCTTTTTTTTTTTTTGCCTTTTCCCCTCTGTTTTCATCTTGGTGAATGAGCACTGGGGGCACATTTTGACAGTGACATTAGCAGTCTGGGGTGGAGGGTAGTGGTAAATGTACTAGCAGATTTAAATACATTGTGACAGGTATTCCGATCTTACAAAATTGTCATGGGAACAGGTGTCCCCATTGGGGGGTTTACCCTAGCTTCTTGTGATAAATCTTTTGGATTTACCCTCAGTTTCTGTGCCAGAGACAATGGTCACCAAAACAAACAGAAAGTATGAATCTCCCGAGCGGGGACAAAGACAGTGCTCCAACAAAACTACAAAAATAAAGTTTTTCCCGTATGTACACTTTAGTGCTTCCTAGTGTTGAGGTTGCTTATTTAGAACCAAGGCCAGGGCTACTAAATTACATCTAGTACAAGAATATTCACCGTACGATGGCTGCTTTGCACACAATGCAAACTAGACAGCAGAAAAAATAATTGATTACATAATATGAGCTATCCCCATGGGTATGGGACTTCTTGCACTAAGGAAATTGAAATATGAAAGCTAATAAAATGTAGTTATTATGTCAGTAAACTTTTTTTCTTTTCATTGTATCAGCATAGTTTCCAATGAAATATATTAGTAAACCGCAAATCAGAACACAAATCCAAATTATCTTGATTTTCTATGCCTGTGTTTTGGAATTGCATTCCAATGTAAAATGTATGCTATAAAAGTCTTATTTTATTATGAATTGCATTATTGGTTAGTACTTCGGCCTACAGCACTGGGGTCCTTGGTTTCAATGCCAGCTAGGACACTATCAGAATGGAAGTGGCATGTTCTCCCTGTGCTTGTGTTGATTTCCTCCCACATTCCAAAGACATGCTGGTAGGA
This sequence comes from Glandirana rugosa, assembly GCA_018402905.1. NCBI lineage: Eukaryota > Metazoa > Chordata > Amphibia > Anura > Ranidae > Glandirana > Glandirana rugosa. Next base: position 560,395 of record BLSH010511829.1, on the reverse strand, counting down.
TGTGTTTGTCATCCAGTAACCTCACAATAAGCATCCTATTCTTTTCAATTGATACCCAATCAAGTTACACAGATTCTGCAACCTACAATTCTTGATCAACACCTGCCCAACAAAGGATAGGCAAAGTATTTTACCTTAGACCAGCCATTCTCAATGAGGGTTCTGTGGAATCCCACAGTTCCTTCAGAAGTTGCCTGGGTTCCTTGAGCTGTGGCTAATTCCCATCCCATCTGGTGCACCATAGTTCCAAGTCCAATGCTACTTGGGAAAGCCAGCAGCATGACACATATGATCTTTATTGCTGGCTATAAGGGTGGCATTCTAACTACCACTGTGGTGGGTAGGCATTTTTCCCACTGACCACCAACGTAAGTGGCATTTTCCCAATGATCCCCTGATAGGCCAGAGTTTCCCTGAGGCTTGAAAGTGATTCAAGGGTTCCTCTGAGTTAAAAAGGTTGAGAAAGGTGCCATAGACAATGGTGAGGTAAACCCTGTGTCAAAATGTAATACATTTTTGGCATATACAATTCAATGAAGTATGAAGTAACTTAATCTAATCTTTATAAATTAATGGTACCCCAAATGGTAAATGCATCAAAATAGGTTAGTTTTACTTTGCTCATGTGCCCGCTTACAATGAGCGTTCAGAGTGTGAAAGCAGAGCTTTTGGTTGGTTTTTACATCTGCAAAGAAACTGCTTGGTTATAAAATAATTGATTAAAAAGGTGACATATGAAAAGTCTCATACCTTTCTCTGATGTATGCTACAATGATGTAGACCACAGGGTGGCACTGCTGCAGCATGATTAACGTGCACTGCTCTGCCTTAGTATACCATTTCATTTGACGAATGCAGCATTTTTACATTGTATTTTTTATTTTTTGTTTAAATTGTAATAAATATTCTAGTAGTGATGACTGATCTGATATGCCCAAACCAGGATTTACAGAAGATTTAACCAGTTTGCTTACGGCAAAAGTTTACTGAACTGAGTTACTTAAAAAGAAATGCACAAGAGCAGGGGAAAATTGCTATGGAGATAAATGTTATGCTTGCAGAGTGGGTTTGCATAAGTGTGCAGATGGATGTGCGCCTATAGCTAATGCGTACTCTCGTGTTCCATGCATACATTGCAGTCCCAGTTTGCAATGAGCATTGAACATGCAGATGATAGTTTTGCTGTGTTATATTATGCTACAGTGTACAAAGAAAGTAACATGTTATAATGCTTTGTCAAAAGAAACAGGAATGCTCGCTAAGGTATGAAATGCCCATGTACCAAGCAAAGACTAGTATACTGCACAATCTTAGGAACTATGGCAAGTTAAAGCTGAATTTCAGGTTAAGAAACTATTTTCTTATTACAAGAGTCATATGTATTCTTACTAGAATATTGGTGTGTTTTGTGTATTTCTTCCAGATCTCTGTGTAGGCAGGTGAAGTTTAGCCTCCCCGCACAGGTGGTGCTTTTTCAGCAGCCGCTATGCAGAGGGAAGGGAGGCTAAGGGGAGCTCTTGTTCCTCTGGGGCCTTTGTAGGTGTCATCAGGAAAGCAGCTGTCTGATTGGATGCTGCTGCACTGAATGACCTCCGCGGCCATCTTAAGTGATGGCAGTGCTAATAAATAGCACTGCCCCACTGTTGTTGGTGCACATTTTGCGAAGTGGCTGGGCTAGGGACAGAGAAACCCTCTGGGCTTCTAACTCGGCAAAAAACTAGAAGCTGATCTCTATGCAGAGCTGCACCAGATTTTGCACTCTCCAGTTTTAGTAAATTAACCCCATTGTGTCTAGATCAGGGAAATGTTCTGGTGAAGGAGGGAGAGGCAACCAAATTCTGACAACCCATATACCCTATGGGGTTGGGGATCAAGATTACCTTCTGCCTCCCAAGTGCTCTTGCTGCCACAACATCTATGAACCACTTCCTTTGCCAAATGCTGTTCTTGTGTCTTATATTGTGTAGTATTGTGCTATAACAATCCTACTGTGAGGAAACATTACGCGGAATTGACTGTGATGGTTAGGCCCTGTCGCCACCTTGTTGGAACTGGAAGAGCTGCTATTACCAAGTGTCATTTGTTGTTTAACTTTGTTCTAATATAATGTGCAGTTACTCCACACTGGATGCCAACCAGCTGGCCCCACCTACAAGTGCAGTAATCCAGTGTGAAACTTTGCCTCTGTGCAGGAGCTTCCTGTAATAAAGACCGGTCACTACTGCTTTATGTTCTGACATCATTGCTACTTTTATACAGTATAAATTAGGTTTTCAAAGATATTTGGTGCACACAGAATGTGTTTATATCCTTTGTGGCTATTATGGAATATATTTTAGTGTTTGTGCCTGGAGTTCAGCAATTGGAGCTAACAGATGTTACATAGGCCCAAAACATTAGAAAGAAAAAAAAACAAAACACTTTTTGTATACTGTACGCCATCACTATATTCAGATGCCAGAATAAGAGACCGTAGACTTATATCACTACCGCATGTCATATGTTTT
>BLSH010511829.1:511901-550298 GCA_018402905.1 Glandirana rugosa | reverse complement strand
ATCATAAGTGACATGTCCCACCCGGTAAATATACCTATGTGGAATTATTTTACCCTTACCAACCACTATAATTGAAGGACAAACACCGTCTAATCATATACACTCCCCCCTTTGAAAAGTTCTACACACCACTGGTACCGCCGGTAAAACTTCAGCCGGTAAAACTTAGATTGAAAACAAAAAAGTTATCCTTCTCCCAGTACACTGTGTAGTTTGAATAACCCTTACAGTGTTCTTTTTGTTACCACACTAACCAAAATTGCATTGAAATAAGAAAGTACTCAATAAATGTTCAAAGACTGGTGAATATTTTACACAAGTTACACGATGGGTAACACAACCTAACAGTTACGTAAGAGGGTTGCATTGACAATCCAACACAATGGGTAGCACATTGAACACATTTTATAAGTGGTCAGAAACTTGTAAATAACTCATGAAAGAATAAAGTTACGTTAAAACCAATCACACCATTGTTTTTCTTGTGACATTCCCAATAAGTTTGATGTGTCACATGACCCTCTTCCTATTGAAAAAACAAAAGTTAGATTCAAAATGGCCGACTTCAAAATGGCCGCCATGGTCACCACACATCTTGAAAAGTTTCCCCCCTCACATATACTAATCTGCCACAAACAGGAAGTTAATATCACCAACCATTCCCATTTTATTAAGGTGTATCCATATAAATGGCCCACCCTGTACAGTGAATACTATCATAAGGTGACGAGCAATGGCAGCCCATCCATTAGGGGTGCATGGGCGCCGCCCCCATCCATGCATCCAGCCCCCTAATCTACATTCAGGGTGCCAGACACATTCCAATGGGGGGTGTTTTTTTGACGCACGTGTGTAGCTCCCTCTACTTTTAGGTAGGTGTTAGGATTTTGGTAGGTAAGGTAAATTTAGTCTGGCCTGACCAAAAGTCAGGCCTGATTGTTTTGATCCTGGGCAGGGGAGTGGCCTAGGGAGTGTCTGGTGACTCACTGGCTGTGACACCTCTTGGTTACTTCCTCTTTGCTTCTAGAGGGTTCTTGAAGAAAGGGAGGGGAAGAGAGAGGGAGCTGCCTGGGGTGGTTGGGGAGCTCTTACCAATCCCCAACTTGGATTGACAGGGGGCAGGCCTCCTTAAATACCTGGGGTCAGTCCAGCCAGGAAGGAGAGTTCAGGTGGAAGAACTGGGAGATAGAGTACTAGTTGCAGAGACCTTTGAGGGAGCCTGCAGTCTGGGGGGGTGACCTTGGGTCTGGAGGCTCGGGAGTGGAAGGGACCCCTCAGTACATCCAAGGGGAGTCCTGATCAGGGAGCAGGAGAGAGCAATGGAGTGGTGCTGCCAAGCAAGTCTCCAGGAGGGATTCACCAGGTGTCGGTGAGTGACACACACCCAGGGATGCTGGAAGAGGCACACCAGAGCAAACTGAGGAGAGAGAGAGAGACAGGGAAGGGTGCAAGAGCCGGTTGGGACTGCGGTGTCACCAAGCAGTGGAGTTGGGTCACTGCAGCCAGGAGGGTTGGAGGGCTCGAGGAGGGGCTGACTGGGAGCAGTAGTCCTCCGAGGCTATCTAGCAGACTTTTCACTTTTTGCTATACCAGTGGGGTCCGCGACTCCTGACTGTAATGGGCGGTTCACCAAGGCCTGGCCAGAGTGAGAGGCAGGCCTCACCATGTGCCAGCTAGGCCTGAAAAGTGTTGTGCAGGAGAGAGGAAGAAGAGATAACTGCAAGCAAGATTGTGCTGGAGGAGTAAAGAAGTATATATACAGGAGTGTACATAGATGGTCCGATTGAAGAATTTCTTGATCTGCTGGGCATCCCATAAGCACCCTATACTCCATCCAAGTTAAATCCCCTAATGAAAAGAAAGGAAAAAAGTACCGGCCAGTTCTTCCTGACTTCAGATGTGTGGAAAAGAGTGACTGAGGGCAGTGTGACAGGTGAACCAGTACTTCCAGCAACCCCTACGTGGGCATGGCTACACGTGATTAGAGCCAGAGGGTCTAATAGGCTTCAAAAAAGGGTGGGCTTGGGGCGCAGAGCACTCCGCCCGAAGAACACCCAGTTGTGTGACAATAGCGAATTGGCCGAAAGGAGAAGTGATCCTATTGGCCTAGAGGGAGGAGGAGGAAGGAGATGCACGGCCAGAGGAGATGAAGAAGCCCAACCGACCCACCCACCAGCCGCCATTTAGCACAGATCTCTCAGCTAGTATGATGAGGGAAAGTAAGGATCATACGGCAGCGGACTGAGGTACCAACTCTGGTCACCTGAACACAGCCTGTGACAGAGGGGACAGCCCTTCCTCCGTCGCGTGATCACAATAGGGTTGTGCGGGCTCCGATCATCAGGGAACACTCCCTTGTCCTCTCTGATGGCAATGGAAACCGCGTCAGGCTGTGCTCTCACCTGTGCAGGCATGAAGTGGCTGTGACACTGGCGGCCAGGCTGAAGCCTGAGGAGGTTCTGCTGAGGAACGCGCTGCGGGTCACACACAAGTCCAACCAGTACTTCATCCTACAGCACCGCTGAGGACATGGGGACAGCGTGGCTAAGTTCACCAGTAAGTCCAACACAGTCGCTGGTGTACCAGGTGTTCCCCGCCCCCATGTCCATCTCCCGCGGGGGGGGTTGGAACAGCCCCCTCCCCCCGCAGAGGGGGGTGGCATTGGTTTGCCGCCCTCCCCCAGCCGCCACTGCTGACGAGAAATTAAATCCAGGAACACCTCTCTGACCATGTCCACTTTTATCGGGGGTGGAGCAGGAACGAAGCAAGGGGTGGGGATAATAGCAACATTTGAAGTGCACCACACCAATGGGAGGTATAGGTATGGGGTAGGGGTATGGTTTAACAACACCTAAACCGACTTTGCTTTGGATCAAGTGTGCAGGCCCAGATGTGCACTGCAGGCCACCATGACCTCCCACAATGAAGCCTGCACAAGCCGCGAGAAAAGAAACTGGGAAGACTATCCTATGTATCTATGCATCATTCTATGCATTAAAAAACGCTGCACTGCCCATTACCCCCTTCCCTAAATACTTACCTGATGCCTGTGAGTCATCGCTCCTGATTCAGCGATGTCCTGGCTGCAGTGCCACTCTCCTGGTCTCACAGGAGACACTGGCAGTGGTCGGAGCCATAGATGCTGTCAGTCAAACTCCAGTGAGGAGGGAGCAGGGGCATGGCTTACCAGCAATGTGTGTGTCAATGGACACACACAACACAGCTCGGTAGCACACCCACATGGGTGCTCCCTCAGCATACGGCTTGTGATCCAAAAGGTGGCACAAGAATGTAGACTCCTATACCCCATGTGCCTGGAAAAAAAATGTAGGAGACAGAGAAGAAGAATGCAAACTTATATGACTCATAGATCTCATAGTTACATAGTTACATAGTTCGTCAGGTTGAAAAAAGACACAAGTCCATCCAGTTCAACCAAAAAAAAAAGATAAAAAACATTTATATATATATATATACACATATATATATACATATATATATACATACACACGTACACACATATACATATACATACACACATACATACACAACCAAATAATCCCATATACAATCCTTCACCCACAGTTGATCCAGAGGAAGGCAAAAAACCCCAGCAAAGCATGGATCCAATTTGCTATAACGGGGGAAAAAATTCCTTCCTGATTCCCCGAGAAGCAATCGGATTCACCCTGGATCAACTTTACCTAAAAATGTTAGTACCCAGTTATATTATTTACATTAAGGAAAGAATCCAGGCCTTTTTTAAAGCAATCAGCCGTGCTGGCCAAAACCACCTCTGGAGGGAGTCTATTCCACATTTTCACAGCTCTTACTGTGAAGAAACCTTTCCGTATTTGTAGATGAAATCTTTTTTCCTCTAGACGTAAAGAGTGCCCCCTTGTCCTTTGTGATGACCTTAAAGTAAATAACTCCACACAAAGTTCACTATATGGACCACTTATATACTTGTACATGTTGATCATATCCTCCCTTAATCTCCTCTTCTCAAGAGAGAATAAATTCAGATCCTCCAATCTTTCCTCATAGCTGAGCACCTCCATGCCTCTTATTAGTTTGGTTGCCCTTCTCTGCACTTTCTCCAGTCCCCCGATATCCTTTTTGAGAACTGGTGCCCAAAACTGAACTGCATATTCCAGATGAGGTCTTACCAATAATTTTTACAGGGGCAAAATAATGTCTCTATCTCTGGAGTCCATACCTCTCTTAATACAAGAAAGGATTTTGCTTGCTTTGGAAACCGCAGCTTGGCATTGCATGCCATTATTAAGCTTATGATCTACCAACACCCCCAGATCCTTCTCCACTATGGATTCCCCCAGTTGTACTCCCCCTAGTATGTACGATGCATGCATTTTCTTAGCTCCCAAGTGCATAACTTTACATTTATCGACATTAAACCTCATTTGCCACATAGTCGCCCAATTAGACAGAGCATTGAGGTCGGCTTGTAAGTTGGAGACATCCTGCAAGGAAGTTATTCCACTGCATAGCTTTGTGTCATCTGCAACACTGAAATTGTACTTTTAATCCCAGACCCTATATCATTTATAAATATATTGAAAAGTAAGGGTCCCAACACTGAACCTTGGGGTACATCACTGATAACCTTAGACCATTCAGAATAAGAATCATTAACCACTACTCTCTGAATTCGGTCTTTTAGCCAGTTTTCTATCCATTTACAAATTGATCTTTCCAAGCCTATAGACTTTACCTTACACATTAGCCGTGTGTGGGGAACGGTGTCAAACGCTTTTGCAAAATCCAAGTATACCACGTCCACAGCCACCCCTCTGTCTAAGGTTTTATTACCTCCTTATAAAATGAAATCAGGTTTGTTTGACAACTTGTGTCTTTCATGAATCCATGCTGTCTGTTGCTTAAAATCTTTTTATCCAACAAGAACTCATCTATGTGGTCTTTTATTAAACTCTCCAGTATCTTCCCAGCTATAGAAGTTAAACTAACAGGTCTATAGTTACTTGGTAAAGACTTTGATCCCTTTTTAAATATGGGCACCACATTGGCCCTACGCCAATCCAGTGGTACTATTCCAGTCATTAAGGAGTCCCTAAAAATGAGATACAATGGCTTTGAAATGACAGAGCTCAATTCCTTTAAGGTCCGTGGATGGATGCCATCTGGTCCAGGTGCTTTATCTACCTTTATTCTGTCTAAATACTTCTGGACCATTTCACTTTTGAGCCATTGTGGATAATTTGTGGCTGTGTCACTACCACCCCCATTATGGACATGAGATCCCCCATGCTCCTTTGTATACACAGAGCTGAAAAAAGTATTTAATAAGTTTGCCTTCTCTTTGTCCCCAGTCACGCACTCTAGATTATTTTGTAAAGGGCCTACATGCTCAGACCTGACCTTTTTACTATTAATATATTTTAAGAATTTTTTGGGGTTTGTCTTACAATCTTTTGCAATCTGTCGTTCGTTGAGAATTTTTGCATCCTTGATTTCCTTTTTACATGTTCTGTTATATTCTTTGTAACATTTAAAAGATGATAGTGTTCCCTCATTTTTATATTTTTTAAATGCTCTTTTTTATCATTTATAACTTTTTTAACTTTGGCCGTGAGCCACATAGGTGGCTATTAAGATATGGAGTAAAGTACAATCTCTTTTATAGCTGTTGCATCTATGTCAATCATTTAATAACTGGATGGCACTGAGGTCAAGCGTTTCATCCAATTCACAGGCAGGCATGACCGGCCAGTTCAACTGCCAGGTCCCTAATATTGCTGGAAACTGTAAAATTAGCTTTTGTTTCAAGTATACGAACACACAAACAATAGGGGTGTTTATCAGGCTGTTCACCCGCCGCTGAGCGCCTCATAATGCACTGCGCTCTCAAAGTGCATTGGTTGCTTTGGCCAATCACAGCACAATGTACTGTGATAGCCATGAATGGTCAAAGTCAGGGTGCCTTTGGCCAATCGCGACTCAGGGGTTAAGTTTACACCCCACACTATATAATGCTGCCTACCCAGCAGCCTTGTGCAGTGTGTTAGTGGAGATTAGCAGGGCAGTTAGTGGATGGTGTGTTCAGTCAGTTTAGTGCAGTCAGTGTAGTGTTGTGAATAACACATTGTAGTGGTGCCACTGAAGTATTGGTGTGTACAACCACTGATCCCATTTTTTTTTCATTGATCATTTTGTTTGTTCCTTTTTTTTTTTGCAGCATCAAGTTCTGCATTGCAGGTTGCTGCATTATTAGTACTCCCCCTTCTGCATTGCAGGTGTTATTCCTTCTACGTCAGCAGTGGATTCCTTTTTTTTTTTATGTTTATTGTTTTTTTTTTGCAGCAGCACTAAGAATATTTAGGGCATTATTGATGTCCCCCCTTCTGCATCGCAGTTGTTCCTCTTTCTGCGTCAGCAATGGTTTCCTTTTTTTTTTTTTTGGCACATCAGCACTAAGAATACTTAGGGCATAATTGCTGCCCTCTTTCTGCATCACAGGTGTTCCTCTTTCTGCGTCAGCAGTGGTTTCCTTTTTTTGGCTTTTTTTTTTTGGCGCAGCAGCACTAAGAATATTTAGGTCATAATTGCTGTCCCCCCTTCTGCGTCGCAGGTGTTCGTCTTTCTGCGTCAGCAATGGCTTCCTTTTTTTTCTTTTATTTTAATTATTATTATATTGTTTTTCTTGCCAGTAGCAGTGCTAAAAATATTTAGGGCATAATTGCTGTTCCTCCATTCTGCATTGCAGGAATGACTTTTTGATTTTTTTTTCCAGCAGCAGCAGCAAAAAAAAAAATTCTCCATAATTGCTGTTCCTTCTGAGTGGCAGGTGGTCTTCCTTCTGGATCACCACTGTTTTTTTTGGCTTTCTTATTTTTTTTACATTTATTTTATTTTCTTTCTTTTGCAGCAGCAGTAAAAAAAACATTCTCCACAATTTCCACACCCTTATCTTCTTTATATAAAAAAAACTATAATAAAACGGTTTATAGTGCACCAAGCACAAAAGTATTGTACCCAAGCACCATATTCCCATCCCACATTCTATAATAAAAAGTTATGAAAATCCCCCCCAAAAATCCCTATCATATCCAAAAGGCCAACAAGGAGAGACAGACGCTCACATGCCACTAAAATAGGGCAAGCAGCTTCTATGTCCACAGTGAAAAGTGGTGGTTGTGGACATGGTGCATCTTCTGCAGGTGGGGCATGCTTGTCCTTTTTTTCCAGTGCTGGCCATGTTAATAAGCCTCAACATGCAGAAGAGTTGGTGGATTGGCTAACTAAGCCGTCCTCATCCTCCTCATCCTCTGTCACCTAGGTTCATACTAGGTTGCCTTCCACCACAGCTGCTGAATTCCACAGGCTGTTTGTTCACAGCTACACCTTCTGTAGCACCATCATCTAGCAGCTGAATTATTTGATCATTGTGTCAGTTACATGCTGCTGCAGGATATGCAGCAGTTTGAATGCTCCAATGTTGGTTTCTAGGTTGAGGAAGGGAGTAACATGAGCCTAGAGAGAGGGGGTGCCAATGAGAGACAAAAAACTAGCAGTCATGTTCCCCCAGCTGCAGCATACTGCCAAGTTTGCTCCAGTGACCAGGAGGAAAGGGATGATGAGGTCACTGACTGTATTTGGGTGCCTGAGAGAAGGCGTGAATCCAATGAGGCAGGATGTCCTCCAGGGGCCGGCTTAAGGGCAGCTACCCTATTGCATCACACCAAAGAGCTCCATAGGTGCAGGGCGCTGCTGAGTCCTCGCTGACTTCCAAAAATTCATTGGTGTGGGCTTCTTTCAACACATGCGGAGCAGATCACAGCGTTGCTGTTTGCAATCTCTGTCTGAAGTGGATCAAGCGTGGCCAGAACACCATTTCACTACCCCAGTTGCTGACCCATAAAAAATACTGTCCCAGCTATCCACATGCTCAGTGTCTAAATGCTAGCTTGGCCAAATTGCTAGCACTACAACTGTTGCCTTTTCATCTGGTAGACATCGACTTAGACTCCAACTTTTGTGAATTTGCAGAATATGCTGTACCATAGTGGCAGGTTCCAAAAAGAAATGTCTTTTCACATAAGGCAATTCCAGCTCTGTACCATCATGTGGAAGGCAATGTTTTGGCCTCGTTGGACAGGGCAGTCAGCAGCAAGGCTCACATTACTGCTGACACGTGGTCCAGCAGGCATGGTCAGGGGCGTTACATTTCCTTCATGGCCACTGGGTATCTCTGCTGGCAGCTGGGAAGGATGCAGGACAGGGTTCAGTGCTGGAGCTTGTTCTGCCACCACACCTCCAAAAGGCTGGTGGTTATTCTGCCACATCTGTCTGCTCCACCTCCTCCTCTTCTTCTTCCTCTATGGCCTCTTCTGCTGAATTGTCATCTGAACCAGCAGTGTTCCCTAAGCGTTCAAGGGGCTACACACACAGTTAGGCTAAAATGTGTCATGTGGTGCTTCAATTGTTCTGTCTAGGGGACAGGAGCCACACCGGTGCAGAGATTCTGTCAGCTCTGCAGGGGCAGGCTCAGAGATGGTTGAAGGAGGATTTGTGATGGATAAAAGAGTGCGTATGTCCACAGACTCTGTTGTCCAGCTGACATTTATCAAAATGAATCAGTCCTGGATCAACAGCAGCTATAAAGCCCCCGATGCTGGTGTAACTGAATACATTTACTAGGGATCTGGGATTTCTTGAGGATTGCCTATGCTGCCTATCATATTCATGAATCTTGATTATACTAGCTTGATTTACCAACAATGTTCTTGGTTTAGGGCAGCATCCTAGCACATTATGACATTACCTTGCAGGTTACAAAATAAAAAACACCCAGCGGTTTACTACTGCTTTAAGGTCAGCTGTCAGCATTCAATGGCAGTTTTTACCTACCCTATATACATAAAAATATTATAAACGTTTTGTAAAACGTTGGTTGTAAATTTACTGAACATTTAGAAAATACATTATTTACGTTTAAAAATTGTTTTATGTTTGATTTCAGTCCAATGGCTTGGTTGCTTGTGAACAAATAAACACACTTTAATTTTTTTATGATTTATAATTTATATATCTTCTTGCAATCAGAATCAGCATATTACAGCAAAAACAAAGAACATTTATATTCAATTTAGAAATAGTGTTTAAAACATTTATGGCTGTTGTTTAGCAATTCATTAGTATGTTTGATTATTTTTCTACTTTACAGTAAACAGCAATAAAGAATAGTTTTATTCATAAATATTACTTTATGTTCAAGTAAAGAAATTTAAGAACTTAAAGTAATTTTAAACTCTCAAACATTTTTGTACTAATTAATCCAGAACAAACAAATATACCATATATGACGGCGATTTGCCTAGCAGAGCCATCTTGTCGCCGTCAACCTGCGGTTGGCGGTCGGCAAGTGGTTAAAACTTAATTTTTTTTGTAATATTTTTTATTATGAAAAAAAGAGGGTTACATAATATTAGTGTGATATTTGATAGAGTTGAGTGAACCTGAACTGTAAAGTTTGGGTTCGTACCGGACTTTAAGATGTCCGTGTCCCGAACCCGGACATTTGAGAAAAAGTCCGGGTTCAGGTTTGGGTATTTTTTTGCGCCTGTTGAATAGCTGCAGGGCAGCCAATCAACAAGCGTTTCACTCGTTTGCCCTTAGAAGCCATCACAGCCATGCCTACTAATGGCATGGCTGTGATTGGCCAGTGCATCATGTGACCCAGCCTCTATATAAGCTGGAGTCACGTAGTGCTGCATGTCACATCATCTCATACTAGTGTAGGGAGAGGATGCTGCTGCTGCTTTGAGGGACAGATTAGCTTTTGAAAATCTGTTAATAACAGCGATTTATTGGTGGGTGGGTGCTAGATGAGATTTTTGTTTGCTAGTATACATTTTGTTTGCTAAGCAAAGTGCCTCATATAAAACCTAAGCAATCTTTCTGTTTGTTAGTTGTTAGGTTAGGCACTTGCAACTGCTTGTGTGTCAGGGACACTACTTTAATTGTGTTCTGTTCAGTTGGCAACATTTTGGCATATTTTAATACTGCTTTTACATTGCAGTTTAAAAAAAATAATATATTTTTTTTTTGTTCAAAATATTACATTTGCGGCCAGCGGTGCATTTCGTGCACAAAAATAAAAAGTACGTCTACATTGGTGGTTTAAAAAAAAAATATTCTAAATACTACATTTGCGGCCAGGGGTGCATTTCTTGCACAAAAATAAAAAGTGCGTCTACATTGTTGGTTTAAAAAAAAAGAATAATAAATAGTGCTACATAGTACATTTGCACCTTGCTGTGCATTTCTTGCACAAAATTAAAAAGTGTGTCGACATTGCAGTGTTGGCTACCTCCTCTTCCTCCACCGCCACTTCCACCTACACCGCCACGGTCACCGCCTCCTCAACCTCCTACTCCACATTCACCTCCTCCTCCATTTTTTATTTATTTTTATGTGATTTTAAGTTATTTCCCTATCCACATTTCTTTGCAGGGCACATGTCCTACTCTTACCCCCATTTTGCTTCCTTTTGCAGCCCTCTAGCCCTTTTAGAGCCGTTTTAGTGCCCAAAAGTTCGGGTTACCATTGACTTCAATGGGGTTCGGGTCAAGCTCGGGGCTGAACTTGAACTTTTTCGCGAAGTTCGTCCGAACCCGCCGAACCCGAACATCCAGGTGTCCGCTCAACTCTAATATTTGATACTGCTTTTGATAAAATAATCAATACCTGGCTTGATGGATGTAGTAGCAATGAATTCTCAAGGTGCTCATCACATATTTTGGTTCCGATTTTGCCCTTCGTGTGCTTTATCGTTCAAAATAGTTGCTCACAATTATATGTGCTGCTAAAAACGAATGACACAAATAAGGCGTAAAGAGTAGGGTACTTTTCTTTGAGAAAATACAACTTATAAAAGTGCAGTAAAGAGACGCTATCAAATTTTTGTTTGGCCACATGTGTTTGATAAGTGTAAATGCATTTTTACACAAAATTCCCTTCAAAATCCATATTTTTAAGTAAGTTTATGATTTTTGGTTGGCCCGCATTCATAGCCGTGGGCCACAGGTTGGACACCCCTGATTATAGGCATCATTTATCAACTTTTTAACCCCTGAGGAACCCTTGAAATAATTTTCAGGAGCTCAGAGAATCCTCCGCTAAAAGGATTATACCTTCAGCCATTAGTGTGCTTAATGCATAATACTATTATCATTGTTATTATTAACAGTACATTAGTGTGCTGAATATGTTGAAACATGTTATGTTAATTGACATACCTAGCATACACCCAGGGCAGGCAATTTTAATACTAAGACCCTACAAAATTATTTTCAGCAGTATTCATGATAAATATAAATAATAAAAATAAATGATAACTGCAGATAAGAAAGGCAGACAATACACATTGTGGTGTCCTCCAAAAATAGTGGTCAGTGTAGAAGCAACCCCTTACATGTAAGTTAGTGGAAAAATTGCCCACTGAAATTGGTGTAATTGGGAGATCATTCTACTCATGCTCATTGCTCAAAGAGCCCCTGGCAACCTGAGGAGGAACCCCTAGAGTTCCACTAGACACTGGATGAGAAACATTGCTCTAAAGAAGTGGTCTCCAAACTGAGGCCCTTTGCTTGCCTATATCTGGCCCTTGGAGCACTTATTCTCCCACTGATACTAGACACTATTCTGCCAAAGTGACACCAACAATGGGGCACCATTTCTCCTCCTGACACCAACAATGGGGCCCTATTCCTCCCAATAATACCAATGATGGGTCACTGTTCCTCCCCCCCTGGTGATGTTTACTCCCACTGTTGCCAGGAAAAATGTCCTCCCCCATTGGCCACAGTACAGCCCCTCTAAAGTCTGAAGGACAATAAATTGGCCCTCCATTTAGAAAGTTTGGAGACCCCTGCTCTAAAGGGTAGGGCTACTTCCAGTGCTGTTAGGATACTGAAAATGTAAAGTGATTGAAACCTAAATATGATGATTTACTTAATGGTAAAAAAAATACAACTTCCCACAACAATATTTATTTGCTGCTACATGAATTCTAAGTAAATAAGGTAATCTGTAATATAACTGCACATGGAACCTTCTTTTCAGATCAGAGTTATATGTATATACCTATGCAAGCACATGTCTGTCAGCATGGGAAAATGTAATGTGGGAATAAGCACTTTGCTCTGCAAGCAGTTGCTCATAGCATGCCATAAATTTGATCCTTTGGCTAAGGTTACTTCAGAGTTTTCCCTGCATTTTATGAGGTTTGCTGGTCAGAATACAGACACCAGATGGATAGCATTAAAGTGATTGTAAAGTCTTGTTTTTTTTTTAAATAACAAACATGTTATACTTACCTCCTCTGTGCAGTTGGATTTGTACAGAGCAGCCAGGATCCTCCTCTTCTGCTCTCTTGGACCCTCCCTCTGTTGAGTGTCCCCTCAGCCAGCAGCTTGCTACAAGGGGCACCCAGGAGTCAGAGCTCTGTGTATCCATTCAGACACGGAGCCTTGACCCGACCCCGCCCCCTCTCTCCCCTGATTGGCTGACTGATTTTGATTGACAGCCACGGGCGCAAATGGTGCCGCTGCTGTGTCTCAGCCAATCAGAAGGAGTGTCTAGGACAGCTAAGACACTCGTGAACATCGCTACGGGGGGGGGGGGAGGAGGCTGAGGGAGGCTGCTACACAGAGAAGGTTTTTTTATCTTTATGCATAAAATGCATTAAGATAAAAACCTTCTGCCTTTACAACTCCTTTAAGTCAGCTTAAAAAGGAATCCATAAGGTCGTTAGCAGTGATTTTCCATAGTCCATACTCTTGTCATCTTGGCCAATGGTGTGAATGAGTTCAGGTCACCTGCAAATCCTCACTAAGCTCCTATCGGTGAGTAAATAGAATAGGTGACTGAGTATACAATATCTTCTACTGATGGCATTTGGCCTTATTTGTGCACTGTGCCATGATGAGGGGAAATCCTAAGCTTAACAGATGGCACTGAAAGAGGATTTCCCATTGGGAGATTTCACCTCTAGACCTGTGTCAGTATACATTTTGGATTCCCATGTGGCCTGGTAACAATGGATGGCCTAGCGGTCAGAAAGTTAGAGAGACAGCAAAAAAAATCTGAGGCAGTATAACTAAAGAAAAACAAAATGTTGTCTACGCCTTACTAGGCCTGTAATGCTGCATTATACTCACTTGTTTAGTGAGGCTTTACTGTATAACTTTTTTACTCTGTATCTCTCTGTGACAAAAATAAACTTAAAGCACAACTTCGGCCAAAAATATTAAGATGTGAGATAATTGTCCATTAAAAGATAAAATAAAAAAGCAAAACCTACTTTCAATATAGCGCTCACCTTTCTTTCCCAGCACAAGATGTCTGATGGCCAGCATCATTTAACCCACTTATTCTAAGCCTAGATTGGTCTGTGATTGGACAGCAGTGGCAGCCGGTGGTATATTTCTTGGGGGGGGAGACAAACAAGCCAGCCGATGCCATACACCCCTATTCCCCTCCCCTGGTCAGTTGGGTCACAGGCACCCCCCGTCGGTCAGTCGGTCACCTGCCCCGCTCTTACTCCATCTAGGCTTCAGCCGGGAGGAGAATCAGGAAGACAATAGAGAAGATAATTTGCTATTGTGTCACACAACTGCGTGGCTCAAGGCACAGTGCTGTGCACCCCAAGCACACCTTTTTTTGAAGCCAATTGGAGCCTCAGGCTCTAATCACATGCTTCTAAAAAGCATATGGATGGGCCACCACTGCTGGGCAGTGAAAGCAATAGAACCATGGTGATGAGCTCAACTTACTCTCACTCTGCTCTTTCTTCCTGTCAGCATTCCCCTTGTCAGCACATGAACTGATTGGCTCCTTCTGCTGCTTATTCTTCTCACACTCCATCTGCACTGTACAGGGATTGCAAGAGTCTGATCCAGGTATTTACACTGTTTTATTTTAGAACAGTAGTAGAACTACTGTATATGCATTTTTTCCTTTTTTTTCAGATTTTTTTTTTTTTTATTGCCATGTGTGTCCCATTGGTGAGATTTACATTCACTTCCTGTCCCATAGCCAAAGCAGGAAGTGAAAGGAAATCCCCATTGGAAGAAGTCCCCTCTATTACATTTCTAGGGACACACCAAAAGTTGTGATTTTCTTTTACTTTCACTTTCATTGATAATGGTAAACAGGATAAATAGAGAGGATGAATCTCTCTAACAGGGACACAGACAGCATTTAAAGCCAAAAAGTTGTTCTAATCCATTTACAACTGTATCCAAAACTGAAAAAAAAATGTCATTAGTTATACTTTAAAAATCACATTCAATGACATATTAATAATTAGAGAACAGCATCGACTGCATAGAATGATGACCTGGACAGGAAGGCTGCGTTCCCTGAATGCATTTAAGCTTGACTAAAATGTACCAGTAACAAATAAGTGTATCTTAGGTTGGCCATAGATTATACAATTTTCTGGTTCAATTTTCCTTTAAATTTACCAAAACCATATAATATGAGGCCAGACCTAAACACTTTCAAATTGTATGCAATAAGGTAGGTCCTTGCACTACATAGTTGAAGGTACTTCTAAAGGAAATTGAACAAGAAGATTGTATAATGTATGGCCAGCTTCATCCAGGTGCATATTACAAGGCTTGGCTTCCTAGGTTTGGATTCATAAACTATTGGCTGAAAGCAATAGCAATAATAACGGCAAAAAAGAGAGCTAGACATAACAAAAGATAGGTTGCATCAATGCAGAAGCTGTTCCACAGCCTTGTGGCTTCCAGTAACCCTGAAATACTGAATGTTTATAGCTTCACAAATTGACCTCTCTAGCAGAAGAATTGATGGCAGTGTATCATACATCTTCTTCTAAATGGCAGACAGCATCCTACTGCAGGGAAGATATTGGCTTCTGACAGTAAAATCATTTTAACACACAGTGAATTTTAATGGTATTGATGCTTAATCATAGTTATTACACATTAATGCATGACAAGACTAATTACCTGCATATACCTTTGTGACCCAGTCTATGGTCCATTAGTGCTTCATTAACAGGGAGGATTTATGTCTGAGCAATTAAGGGCATTATGATTATCCCCTAATACTTTTACATGGAAGACTGAAGGTTAGGAATACAATACTAATGATTGCCTTAAAAAATATTTAGTTTTTTTTTTTATTTCAAGTTTTAATGCAAGTAATTATGTATATCACATATTAGTCACAATATGCCCAATTTAAAATGAGAGGAGATAGGCTTCTTATTTACTAAACTAATTGATATAGCTCTGACACATTTTTTTTATCCAGTCCTTTGAAGATAACATTAAATGTTTCACATCAGCCCCTTCACCAAGAGCTTACAGCATAGTGTTCCTACTTGAGTCACATTAACGCACATCCACAGCATGACCAATCTGGGTGGAAGACATTTACCATGCCAGTATGTTTCGGAATTGTGGCAGAAAACTAATGCACCAGGAGGACACAATGCAAACATGTACAAACAGCATATAGAAACTGTCTTTGGTGGGAATTGAGCCAATGTTGGCTTGTGCTGTTTGCCATTTATAATCCCACCATTCCCTGAGCTCAGTTCAAACAACATTTGATGTTGATTATGCCATATTGGCAAGTTCATGCTTTTCATAGTGATCAGTGTTAACATCATTACTCGTGCTATCTTGTCCATTGTGGTGATGAGCTTCAATGCAGAGGATATATATGTAAGCTCCAAGTGCTCCACCAGCCATTGGTCCAACCACAGGAATCCACCAAAAGTTATTTCCAGCTCTGCATTAAAAGAAAAAAAATCTTTAGAATGGTCATTATTAATGCTGAAGTTTAGGTATGGCTTTTTTTGCATAGGTACATTGGTCCAGTCTAGACCTGCATGTGTCATACCTGGTCAGTCCTGTAGAAGCAGGAAATCACTGTAATAGGCACCCCTACTATATTGATCTCTACAAGCTTCTGGGTCCCATGCTGCATGGCTGTCCACCTGCTTAATGAATACAGAGGGTTTTCATTTTCTCATGAATGCAAAATATCCTGAGTGGACAATTTAATTGTGACAATGTGGTCCCACCTTTCCAACTTATCCAAGCAGAAATGCTTTGCATTTGTTGAGAGAATGTAAAATGGCACCCCTGCTGAGTGAGTAACCCCTGTGTTCAATGGGCAGCAGGGTAGCCACTTGGCATGGGACTCAGAAGCTAGCTGTGACTCATGTAAAAACGGTGTCTACTACAGAGATGTTTGACTTTAACAGGGATCTACCAGGAATGGCATATGTATACTTACGTTGGTCCAAACTAAACCAATGTAGCAATGCAAAAAAGCCATGCCTAAATTTTAGCTTTAGAGAAGACTACCAGACGATACATTATCAGCATAGATCTCAATAAAAGTACGACTGCAAGCTAAGAAGACTACATAATCTTATTTTCCATGACTGATACTGGTGCACATACTGTCTATGTATTAATATATTCATTGTAGATTCTATAACTATCATAAAAACTGGAATTCTTCAAATAAACAAAAACTGTGCTAGACAAGACTTATTTTAAACAATTTGACTTCCACTTGCCTCCTATGGCTTCCAATACCATCTATTTGTTTGCAACACCCAAATCTATCTCTCTATTCCTCAGCTTTCCCCTTCAGTCTCTTTGTGCATCACTAATTTACTAATTGACATATCAGTACAGATGCCACACTACATTCTAAAGCCTGATATACAGTACACTATTTGTTGAATGAAAAAAATAACTGCTAGCTCTGGTCAGAGCTGCTATACTAACTATTCGAAGTTAGTATAGCGATCTCCCCTGCTGAGCTATCATGTACTGACAGGGGGACGCCCCCCCCCAAACATTCCGATCAGCGCTCTTTGCCATTGGTTGAGAGCTCTCATTGGGAGTCAGTCAGCTGCTGGTTTTCCAGCATGCACGTCCGACAGAACGGCTGGCTTCTGTCAGACAGACCGACATGCACACAGACCGAAAGTTTTTTTTTTGAACCAGCAAATGTCTCCTTACATTCGGCCCATGTGTACCCAGCTTAAACTCTGTCTTTCTAAAACTGAGATTATAATTTGTCCTCCCCCCGTGTCCCCTCCCCTGATTTCTCTATTGAGATCAATAACACACCTATCAGTCCCTCCCCACATGCCAGGCTACTCTCCTGGATTCTGACCTCTCCTGTCAGCCCTACATCTAACCACTCTTCAATTCTTGCCGCAATCACCTCCATAACATTTCCAGAATATGCCCCTTCTCAACCAGTGACCCTACCAAGATACTTATCCACTTCCTTATCATCTCTCTCCTGGACTATTAAAAACTCCCTCCTTCTTGGCCTATCCCCCTTCAGGCTAATATGAATGCTGCCGGACTTATTCACATAAGTGTCCACCACCCCTCTCTGCCATTCCTTCCACTGGCTTTTGCTCACGCAATGAACAAAATTCAAAACACTAATGCTAACAGTTGCTTTCTATGTGTCCTTGCATTGAACTATGTAGATCAATGCAGTTCAAAGGTGATAGTGTGAACAAGCCCTAGCATAAATCACACTTGTTTACTGTCTGCATCATAAAAATGTAGCTACCAGTAACAGGGTTCTGAGAAGAGCTGACATCACCCAGGTGTTCTGTACTTTGAAATGCTCTAAAGATGTCTGTATGCAGCTGTTATGGCAAGGTATCTTGCAACTGTCACAGTGTCTGCTGTTGCTTCTCTCTTCTCAGGATCTTCTTTTACATTTTCACTAATAGACACGTCTTTACCACTAAGACACACTGCCAGAAAATGGCTATTGGACACCTATACCTTTATAGGAAGCTCATCCCTATTTATCTTGAAGAGCCTCATTGCTTACTTTATCTACTTCAAAATGGCCACTGTGGTCTAAAATCATGGGCATTCCAGCTACGACTCCATGGCAGGATTACAGTACATTGCCTTGTTTTAGTGCAAATCTAGCCCTCAGCCAACCTAAGCATCCCTAGTAATATGGAACAGTTAAGGCAAAAAAACCCACACACAATAAAAGCAAAATTTGTACTGGCTACATGATTATTAGGGGGCACTCATTGGCAGAGAGTATTCTAAGATGTTTACCCCTCCCTGCTGTGCAGTAATTATACTGCAAATTACCATTGGCGGGTATTCTAAAATGCATTAGCTGATGACATAAAACAATAATCTGGATGGCAACTTTAACACAGTGCATCTTTAAAGGGTTTGTTCACCTTTCCAGTACAAGTTCCCATGCATTTAAGTATCCATAGTAGAGTAGAAAAACACTGGTTCTAAAAGAAAGACATTTTTTATAACTATTTTTCTTTATTTAAGAAAAAAGACATTAGCTCCTGCTGCTGTCAATCAGATTATGTGAGGAGGGGGCAGGGAGGGGTGTGGGCTGGGCCATGGTTTGTGTGTCTATAGATGCACACAGCCTGGCTCAGGAGTAAGCCCGAACGTGTGCCACTATAGCAAGCCGCTTCCTTGGAGGCACACACAGAAGAGGAGGAGCTGAGAGTGCCATTGTGGGACCAGAGAAGAGGAGGTTTGGACCGCTCTGTGCAATACTATTGCACAGAGCAGGAAAGTATAACTTGTTTATTGTTTTCAGAAATGAATAAGCCTTTACAATATCTTTAAATGTCATACTGGGTTTATTTTGTCTGTTCTTTTGGCTGGATAGATTACATGTAAATAAAAATTTTTTTTTGGATTATCAAGTAGATAATGCGTAAGGACAGACTACAGTTAAAAAGGTTATTTTTCGTAGGTCATGTCTGAACCCTGTAGCTTAGTACCGATTACAAATCTTTACAATGGTCACTAAATTATCAGCAAAAAGTGTACAGCATTTATTTGCAACATTTATGTTATATACGATATCTTAGGTAAGCATACACACATCTATAAGAAATATGGTTCAGTCCTCTCAGATTACTTACGTGAAAACGTCATAACCCCAGCCAGCCACCGCTGTGAAGATGCGTGGACCTAAGTCTCTAGCCGGGTTCATAGCACCTCCACAATTCATTCCCAGAGATAGCCCTAGAAGTAGAATGAGAAGGCCAACTGCAACTGGCTCAAGTCCCTTTGGGGCTGCAAGATTTTTCTTGTCAAATATGGCAAATACCAGTATGAGTAGAAGTGCAGTAGACAGTATCTGTACAAAAATATAATATACAAAACATGTCAGTTAGTATGCTTCCAACTAGTTTAAAAAAATAAAATGACAAGTGCCAAGTGACTTTTGAGTTTAAGAAGAAAATTCACTAAAGACATCCTGTTGTCAAGTTTTAAAAAAATTAAAAAAATCTAATATAAATGAAAAAATCTAATATAAATGTTAACTTGCACTGTATTCCTTTTAAATAAACAATGTGTTATTTATTTGCAATGTGAATTTGAACTTGCTGGAGAATGTGACTCAATTTCCACAGCCCCCTCCCTTCTTGCATGTCATGGCCCTGTCCTCTTTTAGGAGCGTCTAATTACTTTCAGTGGTGGGGATACACAACAGTGAATACTGTAGAGTGACATAGGGATGGCCCCTGCCCCTACCTATAACTGGCCTTCACAGCAAGGAGCACATGGAAGGGCAAACGCATGGAAGACAAAACCAGAGAAAATTTCCAGCTCAACTCACCAACCAGTCTGCTTACCAACTGAATTAGCCTGTCCAACAGTATGCGTTAAAATGGGGGTTTAGTTAGCACACATTTGCAAACGCATGCGTAAGCTGTCAGGCCTCTTCACGGAACCCTGTATCACTTGCAATGCTAAACCTTCTGAATTTGTGAGAGACTCCACAATGGGAGCACATGCATGCTAATGGATAGATAAGGGGCAGGTGGGCCTGGAGGTAGCTCAACCTTCCTTAAAGGCACAGGAGAACATTGGACACCCAGCAGATGGCAGAAAAGGTGCCCAGTGTGTCCCCTGACCAAATGTACACACAGACACAGGCCAACAGATGGCAAACGCATGAAAGACAAAACCAGAGAATATTCCTAGCTCAACTCACCAATACTGTAGAGTGACTGCTCTGAGTCTGCTGGGTTTCTGACATTATATCTAAGATATTAAGCCCCAGGGAGGCTTTTACATGTTTAAAAAATGCATAAAACACGCTGAATGCACATATAATTTACTGGGAGAGCTTTTGTTGAAATAAAGAGTCTTTTTAGGTTTTCTCTATATTAACTGATGTAAGATTTTTTTTTACTTTTTCTGCTGACATTTAAACATTATTTGTTTTAGTCCAGAATATGATTTAAAGAATACTATAGTAAAATTTGAAAGCAGAAAGTTTTATAATGGGTAAAATGGTTTGTGAATAGCAATATGCTGATAAGGGCTGAGTCACCCCTTTTGGCTGTGGGACCGCACTAATAAGGATGCGATTAAAGCAAATTTTTGTAAATATTTTATTATATCTTTTCATGTGACAGCACTGAAGAAATTACACTTTGATACCATGTAAAGTAATGAGTGTACCACTTGTATAACAGTGTAAATTTGCTGTCCCCTCAAAATAACTCAACACACAGCCATTAATGTCTAAACCATTGGCAAACAAAAGTGAGTACATCCCTAATTGTATATGTCCAAATTGGGCCCAATTAGCCATTTTCCCTTCCTGGTGTCATGTGACTCGCTAGTGTTACAAGGTCTCAGGTGTGAACGGGGAGCAGGTGTGCTAAATTTGGTGTTATCACTCTCACTCTCTCATACTGGTCACTGGAAGTTCAACATGGCACCTCATGACAAAGAACTCTCTGAGGATCTGAACAAAAGAATTATTGCTCTACATAAAGATGGCCTAGGCTATAAGAGTATTGCCAAGACCCTGAAACCAAGCTGCAGCACAGTGGCCAAGACCATACAGCGGTTTAACAGGACAGGTTACACTCAGAACAGGCCTTGCCATGGTCAACCAAAGAAGCTGAGTGCATGTGCTCAGCGTCATATCCAGAGGCTGTCTTTGGGAAATAGACATATGAGTGCTGCCAGCATTGCTGCAGAGTTTGAAGGGGTGCGGGGGGTCAGCTTGGCAGTATTCCAACATGATAATGACCCCAAACACACCTCCAAGATGACCACTGCCTTGTTAAAGAAGTTGAGGGTAAAGGTGATGGACTGGCCAAGCATGTCTCCAGACCTAAACCCTATTGAGCATCTGTGGGGCATCCTCAAACAGCAGGCGGAGGAGCTCAAGGTCTCTAACATCCACCAACTCCGTGATGTCGTCATGGAGGAGTGGAAGAGGACTCCAGTGGCAACCTGTGAAGCTCTGGTGAACTCCATGCCAAGAGGGTTAAGGCAGTGCAGGAAAATAATGGCAGCAACACAAAATATTGACACTTTGGGTCCAATTTGGACATTTTCACTTAGGTGTGTACTGACTTTTTTTGCCAGCAGATTAGACATTAATGGCTGTGTGTTGAGTTATTTTGAGGGGACAGCAAAATTACACTGATATACAAGCTGTACACTCACTACTTTGCATTGTAGCAAAGTGTCATTTATTCAGTGTTGTCACATGAAAAGATATAATAAAATATATACAAAAATGTGAGGGGTGTACTCACTTTTGTGAGATACTGTAGGTGTCTATTTAACTATGTTGTTGTGGGTAAATACACAATATTCTTTACTGAGAGGATTATTTCATCTTTAATATCTTGTGATCCTGTCAGTTACCCCCTTGCCTGTTTCTTTCGGACTAAGCCAAGCATGGAAGGGTATCTGAACTGACATGGTCAGCTTGCATACCCCTTCTTCCTAAACAGAGATGCAGTGCCCAGACATTGCATGCCTGTAGCTCCCATAGTCAGTTTGCATGCCACTCTCCCTGTCTGGTCCTGCTGTGTTGATTGACAGTTGCCGCAGCACATGTAGACAGGAAATGTGCTTCCTCACTATGTGTGAGGTTATCCTCTGCTTCCCACTGGACATGCTTCTTCTAGTAAACACTCTTGATGTCACATACACCAACAAGATCATGTGAGTATTTAGGAGGGAAACAAAGAGCCAATGCCCTCTCCAGCATATCACCTCTATCCCACTCTTTGTAACGGTATGGGGTCCTGTTGTGCACCTGACACAGACTCCATGCATGCTTTTCACTTCCTTAACTCTTACTCTTCCGTATCTGTGTACAGGATGAGGGCCCCGGTGGTGCAGATCTGATCCCATTGCAATGGGAGACGGATCGCGGCCAAAGGAGCGCCAGTAGGCTGCATTGTGCCTTCGCACTGTATTAACTCTTTATTCTGGTGTCTTCATACCCCAATGTGTTTCGTGACTGGAGCTGTAGACTACATGTGCTGGTTATACACATTACACCCCTTTAGTAACTTCAGACCAGGAAAAGGCAAAGTTTCAAAAGCTTTTCTAGAAGAACGAATTAACATGACAATGTCAGTGCACAGTCCAAGATAGAGTGCAGACATTCCCTAACATTCCTAGTCCCTAGCTACAGGCTTGTTGCTGCCCCAGCATTCCTGTTTCAGCAAAGTCCAGAATTGGTTGAGTCCATGTCTGGAATTTAACTCTCCCTCTATGTGTGTGTGTGGATTGCTCTCCAGGTGGCTCTTAGGCCCTTGACCTTTTTATAGCATACAGAACTGGAGGGCCAGACCCAAGAACAACCCACCAGAAAAAGTACAGTTAACCCTTAACTTTCCGCTTTGGGCAGCAGTACCCACTATCTGCCTACAGGCACATGATCATCAAGGGAAAAGAAAAGGGACACGATTTTTATATTTCAAATATTACAATCTGATTATAGTAGACAACTTACATTTCTTTTCTTGCAGTTTCCTTTTGATGTATTCTGTTCACATATAAAAGCCATCAAAGAGTAGTCCCTTGCACAAGTGTGTGCAGTCTCCTGCTAACACTGAGTCTACCTATAAAGAACTCCTTAAGATAGCCCCAGATATGAGATAGTAATTAAACTTAAATAGTTTGGTATCCTATGAATGCCTGTCACACATGACTGACACATAGGCATGCCCACTAGTATCATATCAGCATAATCTGTGGAACTCCGTAGTTTTGCCTCAGAGGAACAATAGTATTGGAAAAATCCATCTTGACTAGTTGATCTTTTGTATGGAATCTAATGGTTTTGGCCTTTTGACATTCTTCCACCCACAAGCATTATAATTCTCATTGAGACCTGACAATTGAGAGGCTATATCTATGAGCACCTTCACACATACCACATTATCATAAAGGTCTTACTTGATCTGCAAGTCCATTTATTGTTGACAGATATGGAGCAGGATAGGTTGCAAAAATGTGAGCTGTGGCATTTGGACCATCTACTGTAAAAACTCCACCAGTGTACTTGATTAATGCATCTGCAAAAAAAGCAGGGCCATATCCATCAGTTTTATTCATGCCCTTAAGTGATTTCTAATTTGTAGTTGATATAAACTCTTTTAATAGGCTTGATTACCTTCCACCCCCTACCAAACAGACACCGGCCACTTTATTAGGTACACCTTGCTACTACTAGGTAGGACTCCTTTTACCGTAAAGCGGAGTTCCACCCAGTTAAAAGTCAGCAGCTACAAAAAGCATAGTTGCTGACTTCTAACAATCGGACACTCACCTGTCCCACGCTCCAGGGATGCGGTTACCCAAGGGCTCACTCTTCTCCCCCTCCCCTCTCTGGCACCGGCATCACAAGTGTCGGTACCCGGCTTTGGCCTCAAAGCTGAGCGTGCACTGCGCATGCCTTGCAAATGGCCGGCATATCTTCTGGGACCTGTGACGTGTCCCAGAAGATCGGCGAGAGGGAGAGGGGGAAGATGAACTTCCTTCTGGAGCCACAGCTCTAGGAGAGGAAGTGGATCTGGGACTCTGTTTACCCAATTATGGCATGTCAAGGGGTCATCTTCCTTTAAAGCAGAAGTTCCACTTTTTGGGTGGAACTCCGCTTTAATTCCTTGTGATATAGATTCAACAAGGTGTTGGAAACATTCCTCAGAGATTTTGGTCCATATTGACATCATAGCATCACATAGATAATTTGAGCTTTGTGACATGGTGCATTATCCTACTGAAAGGAACCATCAGAAGATGGGTACAGTGTGGTCATAAAGGGATAAACATGGTCAGCAACAATACTTGGGTAGGCTGTGACGTTTAAATGATGCTCAATTGGTACCCAAAGTGAAGAAGCACAAGAAAATATCCCCCACACCATTACACCACCAGCCTGAACCGTTGATACGAGGCAGGATGGGTCCATGCTTTCACATTGTTTACAGCAAATTCTGACCCTACCATCTGAATGCTGCAGCTGGAAATGAAACACATCAGACCAGGCAACATTTTTCCAATCTTTTATTGTCCAAATTTTGTGAGCATGTGCAAATTGTAACCTCAGTTTCCTGTTCTTAGCTGACAGGAGTGGCACCCAGTGTGGTCTTCTGCTGCTGTAGTCCATCTGCTTTAAGGTTCGATGTGTTGTGTGTTCAGAGATGGTATTCTGCCTGCCTTGGTTGTAGTGAGTGGTTATTTGAGTTCCTGTTGCATTTCTATCATCTCAAACCAGTCTGCCAATTCTCCACTGACATCAACAAGGCATTTTCCTTTACAAAAATGCCACTCACTGGATATTTTCTCTGTTTTGGACCATTCCCTGCAAACCCTAGAGATGGTTGTGCGAGAAAATCCCAGTAGATCAGCAGTTTCTGAAATACTCAGACAAGCCCGTCTGGCACCAACAACCATGCCATTTTCAAAGTCATTTAAACCCCCTTTCTTCCACATTCTGATGCTCTGTTTGAACTTCAGCAAGTCATCTTCACAATGTCTAGATGCCTAAATGCATTGAGTTCCTTCCATGTGATTGGCTGATTAACAAATTGTTTTACCAAGCAATTGAACAGCTGTACCTAATAAAGTGGCCAGTGAGTGTATATATACCCACCTACATATACATTTACTTCATTGTTGTGGTGTTTGTCATCATTGCATTTCATAATCTAGCTAGAACAGCATATAATGATAGATTGTATGTCAACATATTCTGTTTTAGGGATGGTACAGCCACAAATCTATCCACATGCTATCCATTTTTTGTAGACTAAACAAACAGCTAAGGACATAAATAGCCAGTATATAGGACTAGCTGCACACAGGCATAAGGACACAAAGGAGTCCAAAGGGTCGCTAGTAGAAGCCAAAGCCACAGCAGAGTAAGTAGCAGAAAGTCCATGGGAGAAGGTGCAAGATTTCCTCTCCCTTCCTGTTTCAATGTCAACAGTAACATTTTGGTCTCACAAAGGACATACATTTAGTGTTTACAAGGCTTCATACACAGAATATACCTACCATAATAAACACCAAAAACTAAAGCAGATCCAGTGATGGCACCCAAAATCTGCGCACTCACATAAAAAGGGAGCTTGACCCAATCTAGTCTTCCAGTTAAACACATGGCAAATGAAACTGCAGGATTAACGTGCCCACCTAAAACGACAAAAAATAATTTGATTTATTTTATATTATGATACAGAAGTTTAATATACCCATTTTTATCTGTTTAAAAATACACACATTTGCTTTTTGGCTTTATAGTTCCATTCTCAAAACCTTGTATAACCAGTATTACCTCTAGCTGCAAGGCGATAAAATGAATACTGTACTAATTAGTTACCAAATTGCACAGATGTAAACTGTTGCCAAGTAAGTTCTGATATTGGTCTGTAGATTGCTCCTAATGCAGCTAAGCGAGTTACTGGAAGTTTAATTAGGCACTTGCCTCTGGGTGTTTGGTGGCAGCCTTGGTATTTAATATGCAGTAAATCTAACCCGTAAGTAGCAATCATAATTTTGTAACAAATAAATTTGTGACTACTTGTAACATTCCATTGTGTACAGAAATAAGGACATGCCAGTTAATTCATACTGTTTTTGAGAAAATCTGTTTATTGGTAACTTCACAAAATTCTAAGGTCTTTTTATTTCCTTGCCCACTGAGTTCAATAGGCCGTGCTGCAACCACACATGATTTCAGTGTGGTAGTCTGGCATTATAGGGTTAAATCAGGCAGTGAGGATGCAATATAACACCTCCTCACTGCCTGCCAAATGCCCTCTGAAAAGCACTGTGGCTGTAAGGAGAAATCTTGAGATCGGTACAGCGGGGATTTCTGCAGATTCTGACCTGGAGTGAAGAACAGGTGCATGGCTCCTGACATTTGCAGCATACAGATGCCAACACAGGAACACTGCTGGAGTAGCAGAGCGAAGGGACATCTACTAGGCAATGCTCTCCAACCAGAACCTAGCCTCCCTGCTGTACCAATTAGCTCCTCAGGCTCTCTCGTTCCAGTTCTTACCGCTCTCCACATCTACATCAGTTTGCATGGCTCTCTGAGTCTCTCAGCTTCCTGACAGGGTAGGCATTGGGGGCCAAATGTGGCACTAGGGGATCCGTCCTCGCTGGTGGGCAGATGAACAGATCCTCTTCATGCCACGTGAGGTAATGACCGTTTTGAATCCCTGAGACACTTTATAGATCATATATTAGGCTCCAGCCTTATGCTATGCCTCTTCTTTGTCTCTTTGATGCTCATCATAGGGGACAATCTGGAC
This sequence comes from Glandirana rugosa, assembly GCA_018402905.1. NCBI lineage: Eukaryota > Metazoa > Chordata > Amphibia > Anura > Ranidae > Glandirana > Glandirana rugosa. Next base: position 523,633 of record BLSH010511829.1, on the reverse strand, counting down.
GGCTGCTGAAACTGTGACCATTGGACATATAGGCTCTTTGTATACAGTGGGCCCATTTAAGGTACATCATAGATTGCAGCTCATTTCGTCCCTCCTAAAGTGGTATTTTTTGCTGGGTTTGGGTATAGATTACCAGAAGTCAATTGCTCTTTACAGACTGACATAGTGATATCTGCACGTGGTTGTATTCTCTGATGAGGCCCCTCCATAATATATATACAGTATATAGATTCTGCCAAGAAAACCTAGAAGTTACCTGAGGAAATACATGTCTCTGAATGGGTATATATATCTGTCTATAGTATTGCTGTGTTGGGGTGTCCATTTAATTAAATTTTGTCCCAGTATTCATGTTTATTTATTTTTTGAATAAGGCAATAACTTTTCCAGACCACTGTTTCTTTTCTTGTGAACCTAATGGGATTCCTCAGCCCCTATGTCCGCCCCCAGACATATTTTGCGATTTTTGACAGATCTCTGCCACCTTTAAATAAAAGTCCAAAGAAAATGTTATGTATGCAGTATTCACATTAATCACAATGCTTTGTAAAGTCCAAAAATGTATAATGTATGAAATGCTTGGAAATGATACCATATACATGTATGTAAGCAATATTTCTGTTACATTTAGCAGAATATGACATCCTCCATTATTGGTCCGGAAGAAGCTACGCATTGGAAGTGAAACGCATTGACTAGTGGAGGAGACCCAGTTTACGGATAACCTCCCCCAAGTGTTTGTTATCTATACTGTTGTTTGAGTAGGGAGGTGATGTACAGGGTGCCAATGAGGAATGTCATGTCATACATACTGTTTTAAGATCTTGCTTTGTGGACGCTATTTTCTAAGCGCCCTCTTTTTAACATTTGTACTAATAAATATTTGATACTTTTTTAAAACTTGTTTTTGGTCTCATGTGGGTACCACAAGAGCACAGGCCAAGCTCTTGCATTTGCTTCTCTAGGGCCATTATTTGCCCAGGTCTGCTATAAGGGTTTCCATTGCTGATGCTAATCTGCTTCTTAACAACTTCAGCCCCGGAAGGATTTCCCCCTTTATGACCAGAGCACTTTTTGCGATTCGGCACTGCGTTGCTTTAACTGACAATTGCACAGTTGTGCGACGCTGTACCCAAACAAAATTGTTCTCCTTTTTTCCCTACAAATATAGCTTTTTGGTGGTGTTTGGTTACCTCTGCGTTTTTATTTTTTGCACTATAAACAAACAAAGAGCGACAATTTTGAAAAAAAAAACTCTTACTTTGTGCTAAAATACATATCTAAAAAAAAAAAAATATATATATATATATATATATATATAAAACAAATGTATTCATCAGTTTAGGCCGATATATATTCTTCCTCATATTTTTGGTAAAAAAAATAGCAATACGCGTATATTGATTGGTTTGCGCAAAAGTTGCCGTGTTTACAAATGATGAGAATTCATTTATGGGGTTTTTATTTTATTTTTATATTTTATTAGTAATGGAGGCGATCTGCATTTTTTAGTGGGACTGCGACATTGCGACGGACATGTCGGACACTTTTGACACTTTTTTGGGACCATTGGCATTTATACAGTGATCAGTGCTATGAAAATGCACTGATTACTGTGTAAATGCCACTGGCAGGGAAAGAGTTAACACTAGGGGGCGCTCAAGGGGTTAACTGTGTTCCCTGCTTTGTGTTTCTAACTGTGTGGGGGCTGGGATTACTGGGGGAGGAGAGTGATCGCTGCTCAGGGATCACACTCCTTCTCCCCTGTCAGAACGGGGATCTGCTTGTTTACATTAGCGGTCCTCGTTCTGCCACTGCGGGGAGCGACCGCGGGTAGCCAGCGGACATCGAGTCTGCCCTTCCCTGCTTCCTGGCACCCCGCTACACAGTGAGCGCAAGCCCACGATCCTCGTTCTTGCAGCCGCCGTCAGATGACAGCGGTTTGCATTATCGAGCCAGACTGCTGCCGTCAAATGACAGTGGGCGGTCGTTAAGTGGTTAACCACTTAAGGACCCAGCCTATTCGTGACACCTGTTTACAATTTTACAATTTGAAATCATTTTTTTTTTTTTTTGCTAGAAAACTATTTAGAACCCCCAATCATTTTTTTTTTCAGACACCCTAGAAGAGAATAAAAAAATACACTTTTTTGAATTAAAAAATAAGAAAACAGTAAAGTTAGCCCAATTTTTTTCTATACTGTGAATGAGATTGTTACGCCAAGTAAACTGATACCCAACATGTCATACTTCAAAACTGCGCCCGCTTGTGGAATGGCAACAAACTTTGGCACTTAAAAATCTCCATAGGCGACGTTTAAAAATTTCTACAGGTGGGGGCGTGGCTTGACCAGGGAAGCGATCGGACATGCTGAGGCAGAGCTCCGTCTGCCCGAATCCTAATCCTCAACCATCTGCGATCCTGAGGCACCATTTAGAGGTAAAAACACCTCCATCACCCTCCCTGGGACACACACAACAGCCCAGTACCAAATTTGACTCATTTTTCCATTCCCGCCCGCGGAGGTACAGGCCGCGGCTCAATCCCCGGCCTAAATTTGTGGCCGCAGCAACCCATCCGGAGCGCAGCCACACTAAACAATACGCTCACCATCCTCCTTGGGTCACCCACATCAGCCCTGCACACAGCGGAAACAGACAAGCCGCTTACACCCGCGGCGGAGTAGGCCGCGTTCAGATCCCCGCCCTAAATTTTTCGGCCGCGTCACCGCCGCCAGCCCACCGGACATAGCTACACCGTTCATCACGTTACCCACCCACGGCACCTGCCCACCCAGTGACTTGCACAGCACACTGTCATCCAGGGGCACCAACCCCACATCCACAGTGCGGGGGTGTAGACCAGAAACGGATCCCCGGCCTAAATTTGCGTCCCCACGGACCGCCGGCCCGCTCGCCTTCCATAAGCAACCACCCAGAGTTGAACGGGGTGGAAGTCACCAGCGACCCCCTGTCGCTAAATTAATAAGGAGGCCTATTCAGCAAGTGTCCCCCTGAGGGAATACTACACACCCACCGCCATCTTGGGACACCCAGGACAGTTACCAGGCATCATAAGCGCTACAGGCATCACTTTGTTGCAGTGACCATCAGAAGATAAACTGGGTTAACGGTGCTCAAATCAAGCTATACAGACAATCTCCTAGTCGAATCACACCCACCTATAGCAAGCAGGGCAATCAATAGCCTCCAACATAATCAAATACTGCACACAGGAGGCATTCACGCAAGAGACTTCCCCACTGTCACCTCTCTGCCTACTTAAACGCACTGACCCTATTTCTTTACTGAAATAATGATAGTAAATAGGATGGTGTGACCCCACTGGAGACGGCAGAAAGGAAGAACAGTAGCGACTGTAGCCCGACACCCTTCTTGCCACTCTGGCGCCACCACATAACATGTCCAGGAAAAGAATGGGAGAATTCAAAACACAAAAACTAACCTCACTTTTTTTCAAACCAGCCCCTACACATAGAGATGAACAGAAAGATCAAACAACCAGCGAGGCTTACACGGACCTCCCTGATGAGCCCGCTGAAGAAGAACTGCTACCAGCAGCACCCTCCTCATCAATCCACTAAATAGAAGAGAACCCCATCACAGGCAGCCCTGCCAAAGCAAGGATGCGGATTGACGCGTCTCCTCCTCCACCAACACCGACAAACCCTAAAAATGGCGCCAACACGAACCAGGAAACGATAAATTCTGCAATGGCTACTTTTCCAACCACAGGACAACCAGTCCTTGATACAACCCTCAAGGACATGCTTCTCTCCCTTCAATCCTCACTGATGACCGAACTATCCACATTAATCACAATGCTCTCGACCGATGTGAAACACATCGACCACAGAGTATCGTGTTTAGAAACGGGTGTGGAAGCATGTGTCACTACAGTTAATGACATCATTGACGCAGTGGATGAAGTTAAAGAAGAACAGACATGGATGAGAGCTAAGATAGCAGACTTAGAAGACAGGTCTCGACGCAACAACGTAAAGCTCTGTGGAATTCCAGAATCAATCCCACCGCAAGACCTCCAGAGATTCGCAAAAGACCTCATGCGGTTGGTCCTGCCCGAAGCATCGCCTCGGGATATTATAATCAACAGAATCCATAGAATTGCCAAACCGTCCCACCTTGCAGCCTCGATCCCAAGAGACGTCCTAATGCGAATTCACTTTTTCCAAACCAAAGAAAGACTCCTGGTGGCAATGAGGAAAACACCCAACCTGCCACATCCTTATGAAAATTTACAGATTTATCCAGACCTCTCTAAATACACCTTACAACTTCGTAGAGATTTGAACCCCATAACCAAAGGCCTACACAACCACAAAATCCAATTTAAGTGGAAATATCCGGCCTCCCTCTTGATAACGAAAGATGACATCACCCATAAAATTGACAACCTCAAGGAAGGCATGCATCTGCTCCACCAATGGGGAATAATTCCTGACCCCCCCTGGATACCTCCCTCCTCCAATCTTCACCTGGATCAGCAAAACCACAACTCAGCAGAAACAGAAAAGCTCCAGAGAATATTCTTGGACCACAACGTAGGGCGAATATCTCCTAACTTAATCTTCCAAACTCTGCAGTCACCACCTACCCATTCCAACCGCTCTCGCACAAGAACTGTACGCCCCACATCGGTAACACTGAAAAATCAGATATATTCACCGTTCTTTTTTTTTTTTTTTTTCCTTATTTCCTCTTTTTTTCCTCCAAGTACAATCTTGTATGTTATATTCATGTTGTCTCACTAACGAACTTCTGTTATACCAGTGCCCACATTGCCAACAGTCGCTTCAACAACCCATCAGCAAGCCTACCACCCAGAAACTCCTGCAAGGGACTGGCACACAACTAACTGTAAGTGCGACGTTAACCTTCTATCTCCAACTATCACAATGCCCTTGAAAATCCTGTCAATCAATGCACACGGTCTTAACCACCCGTCAAAAAGACACTCCCTATGGCGCACAGCACAAGAGAAACAAAGTGACATTTTATGTGTTCAAGAAACACACTTCTTAGTTACCTCACCACCCAAATGCTCCAACAAGCAGTTCCCTCACGTATTTACAGCGTCCTTCACCGAAAAAAAAAGGGGAGTTTTCATTGCCATTAGAAATACAGTTCTCTTCTCCCTTAAGCAGAAACACGAAGACCCCCAAGGAAGATTCATCATCTTGGTATGCACCATCAATAAACAACCATATACGATCATTAACATATATGCACCCAACGCTCAACAACAAGATTTCCTACAGAAAGTAATGCTTATTGTCAAACCAATACAGCAGGGCAACTTATTGCTATGCGGAGACTTTAATATCACAGTCGACCCCCACCTGGACTCTACCTCCACATCCAAAAGAAGAAAATCACCCTTAAAGAAGTTCCTTATGCAACACGACCTATTTGATGTGTGGAGGTGCCACCATGGGTCGGAAAAGGACTTCACGTACTTTTCTCCGTCACATAAAACATACTCTAGAATAGATTTGTTCCTGACTGACAAATGGCTCCTACAGGGGATCACATCCTCGGCGATCCACACCATGACATGGTCCGACCACGCTCCGATCTCGATAGAAATAGCAGACTCACTCTCCCAAAACAAAAACCCTATATGGAGGGCGAACAATTACATTATTCAGAACCTTGCCTTTGCCCAGGAGATAGAAGCCCACCTGAAGGAATATTTTGAATTCAACACTGGCTCAGTGGCGGATACAGTCATGGTGTGGAATGCCCACAAGGCCTCTATCAGAGGAGTTCTAATCCAACTAGCCTCAAGGTTTAAAAGGAAAAGGACGCAGCGTCTAAAAGATATCACTGACCAAATTGACAATCTTGAGACTATCAATAAGAGACAAACCACACCCAACGCTCAACACAAATTTTGACTCTAAGACAGGAACTAAGATCCCTGCTACTACACTCCTTTGAGCATACGCAAAGGAAGCTAAAACCCACCTACTACTCCACCTCCAACAAGGCAGGCAAAGCCCTTGCCAACAAACTGAGAGGCCTTAGGTCTAAAACGCACATAGACTTCATCCTCCATCCCCATACCAAAAAAAGACTAACTAACCCACAAGATATAGCTGACGCATTCAGCACATACTACAGCGACCTATACAATCTAAACCGAGACGCATCGACTCCAACCCTAAAACAAATTAACGACTTCTTGGATCGTGTTAATCTCCCCAGACTCAACGAAAACCAAATTGACCTCCTTAACGCCCCCTTCACAGAAAACAAAATTCTTAACACCATATCCTCAATACCCCCCAACAAAGCACCAGGACCGGATGGTCTCACTGGTGAGTACTACAAATTCTCATCCCTGTTAATAAAAACACTGACTGTGGTTTACAACGACGCTGCCTACTCGTCTATTTTTCCAACAGAAAATCTGCAAGCAATTATAACCACCCTTCCAAAACCAGGGAAGGAACCCAACGAGACGCTAAATTTTCGCCCAATATCTCTATTAAATTTAGATATCAAAATTTTTGCCAAAACTATAGCCACCAGATTAAGTACAGTAATGCCCACCCTAATACACGCTGATCAAGTTGGCTTCACTATAGGCCGCCAGGCAGCTGACGCCACAAGGAGACTGATTAATGTAATTCATCATGTGGAACTCAACAGAACGCCTTCTCTGCTTCTATCTTTGGACGCAGAGAAGGCGTTCGACAGGGTCCATTGGACTTATCTTCAGCAAGTCCTCCACAAATTTGGGTTCATGGGCCATATCTTAAAATCCATACTGGCGTTATACACCACTCCATCAGCCCGAGTTCTTTCAGTCAATATGCTCTCTAAACCATTCTTCATAACTAACGGAACCAGACAAGGGTGCCCTTTATCCCCACTAATTTTCAACTTGACATTAGAACCCTTAGCAGAAATGATAAGAAGCAACACCCATATATCAGGCATCAATGTGGGGAAAAAAACTCATAGAATCAGCTTATTTGCGGACGATATAATATTGATGCTGTCCAATCCGGTTCCTTCCCTGGTAGAGGTTCGGAAAATCTTAGATTTCTTCAGTAAGATATCTTACTATAAAGCGAATGAAAATAAATCCAATGTGTTGGAAATAGGTATAGATGCAATCAACAGTAACTTGCTACAGTCACAACACCCATTCATCTGGGCCAAAAACGACATTAAATACCTAGGGATTCGGCTACCTCATTAAGTGAAAAAACTTTTCAACACCAACTTCAAACCAGCTTTAGAGACACTCATATCTGAATCCCAAAAACTCACTAGGCATGAATTGTCATGGAGTGGGAGACTAGCAGCATTTAAAATGCTTCACCTCCCACAGGTCCTGTACTTATTTAGGACCATACCTATACGAATCCCCCAATCATACTTCAAAGCACTACGTACAATCCTAAACCAGTGCATTTGGCAAGGATCAAAACCAAGATGTGCACATGCGACACTTATTAAAAACAAAAAAGCAGGCGGCACCAGTTCTATAGATTTCAAAGATTATTATATAGCAGCTACCCTCGCACCAACACAAGATTGGTTTCTTTCACACCCCACCAAAATATGGAGTCATATGGAATCAGTTTACATCCCTAAACACAATTTAAAAGAGTGGCTTCTGAGCATTCCCTTAGGGGGGAAGACACCCACCTCAGCACCCCCGCCCATCAAAGCTACAGCACACACATGGAGGCTCTTAACAGAGAAACTAAAACTAAACCCAGGCAACATTAAGCCCAACTTTCCACTAGGAACTCTTGAACAAATAGCCCTAGACCTCAACCTCAAAACCTGGAAAACTAATGGAATAGCTCACCTACATAATCTACTATCGAATGATAAAATTAAACCGTTTCAAGCCCTACAAAATGAATATTCACTGCCCCACACGGAAATCTTCACTTTCCTCAGAGTAAAGGCATACCTCAAATCCATTGAATCTAAACTGTATACCATGCCTCCCAAGATATGGGCGTTTCTAAACAATCACCCAACCAAAATCAAAGGCATACCAATAATATACAACAGCATTAAACAAAAAAAAGAATTCTCCAAAGCTAAGGCACACTTACAATGGGAACAAGACTTAAGACAAAACTACACGGAAACACAATGGCATAAAGCACTAAACTCTATATTCAAGGTAACCCACTGCTCATCCCTTTGGGAACTCACATACAAAATATCACTTAGATGGTACCTCACACCATCCAAGTTAGCGACATTTGACACCAAAAACAGCGACCTATGCTGGAGGTGCCACACAGCAAAAGGAGACATCTTCCACATTATGTGGAAGTGTTCAAAAATCCGGTCTTATTGGCATGGTGTATTCCAAATCATCCAAGAAATAACAGATACCCCCATTGAAATCTCACCGGCACTGGGTCTACTTAACCTGAACATAGACCAAGTCCATTCTAAACATAGAAATGTAGTGACACACATCCTATTAGCAGCCAGATCCAACATTACGAAACTCTGGAAATCCCCAACTCCCCCAACAGTGATCGATGTAATAAATCTAACCAACACTCACAGCTGCTACGAGATTATGCATGCATCCAGCCAAGGGAGACTGGATGAGGCACAAAACTCATGGCACCGGTGGTCCACATGGGTGGCTTCCAGATCAGTGGAACGCTTCTTATAGCCAACAAGTAGTCAATGTAGCGAATAGCACAGCCCGCTCACTAAACTCAGGCCATCCTCACAGGACACAAACTTGCTCCCACTGGGGTGTCCTAGGGGGATGGGCCAATAAGTAGACAAAGGCAGAAGGAGCACAATACACTACAACATGATTTGTGGGGACAGGTGGAAACCTCATGGTTAAATTTTATAGTTTAACGTTGAAGAGTTATTTGTTATACTTTATGACCACTCAGCCTTGTTGGTGAACAGTTGGGACATCACACGAGAGGAGATCTCCCAGCTTTACCACCAAACCTTAATAAATGCAGAATGTAAGTTTTTGTGATGATAACTACACTGTGATACGCATTACTCGTGGATACGTGTAAAGTTTGCTTTATACAAATACTGTAATATTGTTATTCTTATACAACATTATAAGATTGCCTTTTATTTGTAATGTCTAAACTTGGAAAACCAATAAAAAGCATTGAAACATAAAAATTTCTACAGGTTACCAGTTTTGAGTTACAGAGAAGGTCTAGAAGTAGAATTATTATTCTCAGTCTAACAATCGTGGTGATAACTCACATGTGTGGTTTTAACACTGTTTACATATGTTGGCGCAACTTACGTATGCATTCGCTTCTGCGCGCAAGAACTTTACATTTTTCTTTTCTTATTTATTTTACTTTTTATTTTTACACTGTCCCTTTAAAAATGTTTTGGATCACTTTTATTCATATTACAAGGAATGTAAACATCCCTTGTAATAGAAAAAAGGCATGAGAGGACCTCTTTAATGTGAGATCTGGGGTCAAAAAGACCTCAGATCTCACATTTACACTTAAAAGCAAAAGAAAAAAAAAGTATTTTTTTTTTCTTATAAAAAAATGGTCCCTTTAAGGCCGGAGGGCGGAAGTGATGTTTGATGTCGCTCCAAGGGCGTAGAGTCGAGTGAGGGCCATCATGCCCTCTCTTGACTTTCTGCCCATCAGGCAAAAGGACCGGATCGTCTCCACCACTTCCAACAGCTCTGGTAAGCATCAGAGATGCCTGGGAAGTGGCGGGGGGGGGGGGCGGGCACCTCTCCCGCCACCTATAAAAGTGATCTTGCTGCAAATTTGCCACGGAGACCACTTTTATCTTAAAGTGGACCACCCACAGTGGAGAGAAATACCAGAGTTATGGCAGCTATCTGTCAAATCCGGACGTAGTTCTCTAGTTTTCATGTTGACCCTCTGACTTTCTAGTCTTTGACCCGGTACAATTATGCAAACCTGAAGTTCACGCTGACTTCACTTGCTGCATAATTGTTCTGTCTTCATGTTTTGGTATCAAACTCAGACACAGCCAGTCAGTTAGCATCTTAAGAAGGAGATCAACAATGAAAGAGATTCTTTCATCTTGTTTTTCAATAAAAAGTGTGAGTAGCAACTTTCAGTACCCTAAAGCAACCAATCAAAAATCACTTTACCTAAATCTGACCACTGTAAAATGGAGGGCACTTCATTGTTAGAGGTACTTGTTTTGTACTTTGTGCATTGCCCCTTGCAGTGCTTTATTGAACAAACACGAAGGTGAGTAAATGAGTATAATACCGTACCGAAGTTTCTCCTTGGGTTATTGTGAATCCACTCCTACAATATTAGTTTGTCAGTCAGAGAATGTTTTCATGAAAGCTGCTGTTCCCTGAACCCCAACCACATATTAGCTCCAAGGCAATGAACCACATCTTTAGCCTTGCAGCTTATTGTCATGGAAGTAGCACGCGGCCCTACTCAGTCAATATAGGTCAGTGATAACACTAAAACAATTAATACATTTGTTTTATACACATGATTTATGATACAAAAGACTGTTTGTAAATTTGCTAACAATACATGTTTTAATAGCAATAATACATTCTGTGCAAACTTTAAAATTAGCTATATAAAATTGTTCCATAAATGATGAGTCATTTATGCAAGACAAGGGGGTAACTATAGGAACATCAGTTCATGTGACTTTTATGAGGCCAACAGTACAGCAGGCCAAGTATACAGAGAAAAAACATTCCCTTAAGGCTCCTTTGTCTGACTGGTCTGACTGCATAATACTCAATCTAGACAGCACTAGTACTCGGCACACAGAAATTAGAACATGAAAGATTGATAGGACAGCCTATTTTTTTAGCACATAGCGTAGAGGCTCTGAAGGCTCTAAAACTATCTGGCTTCATTATTTATAGTGAAAACTAAAATATGCATCTCTTTTAGATAAAAGCTTTAAATGATATTTTTTTACATTTTTATAAGTGAAAGACCAACTACTGTCATCTTTTGATAATTTCTTCATGAGACATTTTGAAAACTTTGGAAATTTGGAATATGGAAAAGTTGGAGCAGGTCTACGTATAAGGGTTGATTTACTAAAACTGGAGAGTGCAAAATCTGGTGCAGCTGTGCATGGTAGCTTGTTCAATTAAGCTTTGACAATAAAACCTGGAAGCTGATTGGTTTCTAAGCAGAACTGCACCAGCTTTTGCACTCTCCAGTTTTAGTAAACCAACACTTTAGGGTGACTGCAGCCAAATCATTTAAAGGTATTATCTTTGTGCATTTTTTCACGCGTTTTGTATGGGCAACTTGGAGCAGAATCATATGTTTTTGGCCCCATAGTGTCCAAATGAAGTGTGCATGGCCTACAAAAAAAAATATGTTTTGGTGCCCACTGTTTGGGGAGGGAACCTTTAGCTTGGGGGGCAAATAAAACCAACTAGCCCTTTCCTGGTTGGAATTTGTGTGGGATAAAGAAAGTGTAGCATGCAAAGTAAGGTTGCTGCACTGATTGGTGAGCATTATGGAAGGCATTTTTTTAAAGGACATTGTTTATATTGACACAGATCTTCCAATATCAGCTCACTTTGCAGCTGGAAGACTGATCATAGGTGTGAAGAGGGAGCAGGTAGTTAATAATCAACATGTGTCACTAACTGGGAATCTGATCATTGTCTCCGATTGTGACCTACCATATCTTTCTATCTTTGGGGGGGGGGGGGGGGG
>BLSH010511829.1:482389-504718 GCA_018402905.1 Glandirana rugosa | reverse complement strand
ATTGTAACTTCATCGTGGAAGTCGGCAAGATGCTCGTATTTAATGTGTAGAGTAAAGAGTTGGTGGATAATGTGAAAACTTCCGGGACCTCGGGGTCCTGTTACCTTAACGGGTGTTTTACTGGGGTAAAACCTTTCGATTGTGGGGTTGTATATTAGATACTCCGTATTACTCAGAAAACTTACCAAGTGAAAAAGGTCTTCAAAAACCTTTTACACCTTTTTTTTTACTTTTGAGTAAAAAAATGTGTTTCAACATGTAAATATTCTATAAAGGTTGTGTATCGTACAGGTATCGTTTTTACTGTGGGGTTTTATGTAAAGGAGTAGCAGAATGTATTTTGGGGTGTCATTTTTGCTATGGACATGCTATGTGTTGGAAATATCTTATAAATGTACAACTTTGTGTAAAAAAATGAGTTTTCATTTTTTTTTCCACATTTTCCAAAAACTTCTGGAAAAAGTGAACCATTCAAAAGACTCATTATGCCTCATAGATTATATGTTGGGGTGTTAGCTTTCCAAAATGGGGTCATTTTGTGGGCAATTCCATTGTCCTGGGGCTCCAGGGCCTTCAAAAGTGTAATAGGTGGTTGAGAAATGAGATGTGTAATTTATGCTCGTAGAACGGCTGAAGGTGCTACTTCAATGTTAAGCCTCGATATGTGGCCAGTCTGTGTAAAAGTCTCACATATGGGGTATCGCCATACTCAGGAGGAGTGTCAATAGACACGCAGAGTGTAGCTCAGGTGCAAGCCCGTACAAGTGCCCACATAGCAAACGGCAACGGAGGAGAGGGAGGAGGGAGGAGGAGCCAGGAGCATGGCAGGGGACCCCAGAAGAGGAGGATCAGGCTGTTCTGGGTAAAACCATTGCACAGAGCAGGTAAGTATGACATGTTTATTATTTTAAAAAGTTTCCTTTAGAATCACTTGGACGAGTACAGTATCCTCTCCATGCCATGCCTACTTGCTTGACAGTTAAACAGCAGAAGCAGACTGATGAGATCATCCATCTTCCCACTCTGCTCTCTCCTCCTATCACTATATTCCTTGTCAACATATTTGGAGGCAGCACACCTGATTGGCTCCTAGTCCTGCCCCTTCTTCTCTCAATATGGGTGCTATTCTATAGGGGACAGCAAGAGGCTGATTTCAAGTCAGATTCAGATACTTAAATGAACTGAGGAACAACTATTTTCATGAACATGCCTGCATACTTCTTTTGGGGAACCTAAGACCCAGGTCTCTCTATTGTGCAAGATTAACATCATCGAGAATGTTAGCACTTCTGACCCTTTCTGTCTCCCAGACTATCTAGTTAATCTGGCCAGTGCAGCAGCTACTGGACACATTTTGACTTCTGTTGAATGGGAATGTTTGAAAGCTTTTGTCATTCAGGGGCTGCAGCGCTGATCAGTGTATTCTGATAGTGGAGGAGTCCAGCTGTCAGAATACAATGGCACAGCAGGAAGGATTCCTCCTTCCACCTTGCTTGTGTGGAAGGGGGAATACATTCAATTTTTACAATCAATCCATAGTGGCCCACCACATTGTTGGACCAGGTTTATTCAAAATGCCCAAAAACTAGAAACAAATGTCTTGTGGCCTCTCTATTCGGTGCTCAAATCTATTAGCGGTCTATACAGCAGTGTGTTCAACCCATTAAGGTTCATTTGCTGAAGGCAAATGGGCTAATCACTAGCAAAGGAAGTTACATTGCAAGGGAATTACCCCCAGAACTTATTGAGGTGAAATTTCACTTTGCAAAAATACCCAATCATGAGCAAAATAAACAAAAAAATGTGTTTTTGCTTGCAAATGATTGGATGATGGAAGTCAGCAGAGCTTCACCCCATTCATTAAGCTCTGGGGGAAAATTCTCTTGGAAAGTGCAATTTCTCTTGCAAGGTGAACAGTTTATTTGCGGTTAGTAAATAAACCGCAACCATAATAACTCATGTTGCAAGCAGAACTTTGATTTAAAGTAAGCCAAAATATGTTTCAAATTCTTTTCTGTTGAACAGTGCAAACAAAAGCCAAATTCAGACTGAAGTTAGCAATTCATTTTATGGATGAGTGGTTTCTGAATTGTTATTTTTTTTATTAATTTATTTTTTACAGTTTTTAAAACATTTGGAACAGGCAGTTGATAATAGTGAATTGCATCTCAAAGTCAAGCAATTTTAATTCAACAAACTTCAATAGACAGAGGAATATATTTGAACAACAACTGTGTGTAGCACATCTTGTAGATAAGTATTGTTGCCATAGTTGCCAGTTCAGGGCTCTCTAATACAGATCACTGAGCTTGAGAGATCAGGAATGGTCCTCTCTCTATAGGAACCTGAAAGATCTATTACCTTCACTTTATTGTAAGCTTGTCTTTCAAAGTGTGAATTACTACTCCTTAACTGCCTGTTATATAACCAAGTGCTTTCACATTATTGCAAATCCAATTTATATGCATCTAAGTGATACACAGGCTTTAAAACATTGCCCCTTCCATTCATAAATAGAATTAGATTTTTGGCTGCCATTGATCTCTGAACTCTGGTATTGAACAGCAGCTGCAGAGGTTATAAGATTCTTGACATAGATTATTCTGTCACTTATAATATACCTGGCTTATTTTATGAAAATTCGCATTCTGCTATGGCACAAATGTTTCCACTTAAAAGCTCCGACCAATTCTTATCCATTCCAAATGACCGCTCATTTAACTTTAATAACTGTCACTATAACACTGGGTAAGGGATGACTCACATTGCCAAATACATCACTTGTAAGAAAGGCAATAATGATATCATCTTCCATTATTTAATAACAGCAAGTGGAACCCTTTTAGAATTTAACTAGGCATACGATTTTAGGTAATATTTTCTTTGGATGTTCCTAATTTAAAATTATTACTGAAAGATAAAGTTCAAATGTTGCTAATAAAATATTGGCCTGCTGGTTCATCTTTAGGACTACCTCCTACTACCTGGACTCAATGGGGGATATTTACTAAAACTGGTGCACATAGAATACGGTGCAGCTGTGCATAGTAACCAGTCAGCTTCTAGGTTTTATTGTCAAAGCTTAAGGTCCCTTTCACACAGGCATTCTATTCAGGTCCGGTCTGCCTGTCCATTTTTCAGGTGGACCTGAACGGATGCTTCATGCAGCCCTATGGAGCGGCGGATGTCAGCGGTGACATGTCTGCTGACATCCACTGCACTCCGATCCGAACCTGTTAGTGAAATCCAGACGGATGCGAACCCTATTTTCCATCCATCTGTAGAATCAAATCGGAGCGGATTGGATGAAAACGGACAGGCGGATCCGTTTTCATCCGATCTCAATAGAGCAGAGCGGGATTCTGACAGATCTGTCCCCGCACAGTGATGGAGATGGATCTGTCATCCACCTGCTCAGCGGGGATCAGTGGATCGATCCCTACTGAGCAGAGTGGACTCCGCAAACGGACAAGCCCATGTGAAAGGGGCTTAATTGAACAAGCTGTAGTTACTATGCGCAGTTGGATTACATCATATGTCAACACACGGTGGTGCTGTGGACACAAATAAGTAAACTGTGTCTTGTCCTGGGACAAGAATTGGCAAAGACAAGATGGAATTTAATGGCACCACAAACTCATAACTATTAAAATTTCAACATTTTATTTTCCATATCAAAAGAGGTAAAATTCATATACAATAAACATCACATACAAATACTACCCAATAAGGGGGAAGCATAGGGGGAGAATTGCTCTGAACCCACTAATGCATGGGTGTAACCACTTTCAGGGATGATAAAGTCCAACTTGCAGTCCTTTGCAACATGTTTTGCAATAAACGTGCTTGTTCAGGAGCTTAATAGTTAAAAAGGATTTTTGTAAACAAAATAGAAATAGTACAGTCAACTGTTGTTTAGACGTGAGTTTGTGGTGCCATCTTTTCTTTGCCAATTTGAAACTATGCACAGTTGCACCAGATTTTGTGTGCACAAGTTTTACTAAATCTCCCCTAATGTCTTAATGGTGTAACACTATTCAGTCCCTAGTGTGCATCTGTATTTGTGGGTGTCCATACTGTGTTGTATTTAGAGCTAAATAAAATCAGTTTGCAGTCAAGGCCAACTTTCTCATCCCTCTTTTCCCCTTCTATATTTCTATTTCCTTCTATTTTACCCCTTCTATCTTCCTGTAGTCCTTTTTACTTTACTTACATTGCTACATATTAACACTCTTTTGCGGCTTTACCTTATGATACATTGAGCTTGACTGTGAGATCTGTAATGCTTACATGTTTCATATGATATTGGGCCACCACAAATTTGTATCTCTCCTGTCTTGTAATTTGATTCATATGTTTTGTATCTATGACATGTGGCCAATGATATAATGATATCATACCATCTTATACCATGCTCACGTGTCCTTATGTGTCCTTTGACAATTCCATATGTTTGAAAAACCTTCTAATAAACATTTTATTAAATAATAATAATAAAAAAATATTGCAGTTATACATGGCTAGCAGGTGGGCTATTACAGTCATCTGTTGTTGGCTTAGGGAGCCAAAGTGGACTACATTATTTACAGCTGGTATAGAATATGTTATCAATTGCCATGGAGCAGCATCAGCTTTTGGTTTTGCATCAATAGCAAAGTATTAAAGCCCAACTGATGTCAAAATTATTTTTTTATTTTATTTTGGATAACGTTAGGAATGGACAGGAAATGAGACTTGACATTTCCACATTTCCTCCATAGAGACACAGACAGTTCTAAACCTGATAGAAATTTTAACCCTTCTGCAATGTTTTATATATATGCTGCATATGCTTCTATTTTGGAGGTTTTTCTTGCCTTCCTGCCCCCTGACTGAAAAAAAAAGAAATAAGGAAAGATTTCTCAAATGGAGACATTGACATCAATAATATTCTGGAGAAGGGTTAGGATCTCTGTCAGATTGTAATGCTGTCTGCTTTCTGCTTTCTATGTTTTGCAACCATAAATAATGTGGTCTGGAATGTTCCTTTGTATTGCATTATACAATATTGAACTTGTGTGCATTTATCTGAAGTCTTAAATAAATTAAAAGCTTTACCTCTTCCCCACTCTGTCCAAAACTAGAAACAAAATACAGTGGAACCTTGGATTATGAGTTTAATCTGTTCCAGGAGAATGCCTGTAATCCAAATCATTTGTATATAAAAGCATGTTTCCCCATAGGAAACAATGGGAACTCAGATAATTCATTCCACAGTGACTGCTTGTCAATGCAGTATTGTATGTGGCCAGAGGTCCGGGGGCGCTGGTGTATGTAATGCCGTATGTGGCCAGAGGTGTGGTGGCGCTGGTGAGCCTCGGAGACGCTCGGAAACATTCGGAAATGCTCAGGAACTGCTTACACTTTCAGTATTTCCGAGTATTTCCAAATGCTTCCGAGGGTCTCTGAGGCTCATCAGCGCCCCCCGTACCTCTGGCTACATGCGGTATTGCATGCACAGAGGCTTAATCCTGCTCGTTTTGTGAGACAGCACTTGCAAACCAAGTCAGGATTTTTTTTTTTAAATGCTTGTCTTTCAAAATGCTCAATAACCGCGTTACTCGTGAACCAAGGTTCCACTGTATGCCTTTTGTTTTGCCTCACTAACAATAGGTGTTTTTCACAGGTTTCTACCTACAGTATCTCACAATAGTGAGTACACCTCTCACATTTTTGTAAATATTTTATGCTCTCTTTTCATGTGACAACACTGAAGAAATGACACTTTGCTACAATGTAAAGCAGTGAGTGTACAGCTTGTAAAACAGTGTACATTTGCTGTCCCCTCAAAATGTCTCAACACACAGCCATTAATGTCTAGCAATAAAAGTGAGTACGCCCCTAAGTGAAAATGTCCAAATTGAGCCCAAAGTGTCAATATTTTGTGTTGCCTCCATTATTTTCCAGCACTGCCTTAACCCTCTTGGGCATGGAGTTCACCAGAGCTTCGCAGGTTGCCACTGGAGTCCTCTTCCACTCCTTTGTCCTGGAGACATGCTTGGCCAGTCCATCACCTTTACCCTCAGCTTCTTTAG
Source organism: Glandirana rugosa (assembly GCA_018402905.1). Lineage (NCBI taxonomy): Eukaryota > Metazoa > Chordata > Amphibia > Anura > Ranidae > Glandirana > Glandirana rugosa. The sequence continues at coordinate 498,644 of BLSH010511829.1, read as the reverse complement.
CAAGGCAGTGGTCGTCTTGGAGGTGTGTTTGGAGTCGTTATCATGTTGGAATACTGCTCTGTGGCCCAGTCTCCGAAGGGAGGGGATCATGCTCTGCTTCAGTATGTCACAGTACATGTTGGCATTCATGGTTCCGTCAATGAACTGTAGCTCCCCAGTGCCGGCAGCACTTATGCAGCCCCAGTCCATGACACTCCCACTACCATATATAGAAAACAAAAAGTGCAGCGCTAAATGTTTCACACTTATATAACATAGTCCATAACAGTTCATATAAAATTAGTTCACAGTGAGAAAAATGGAGAGAAATAGCAGAAGCAGACTCCTCTGTGCAGTAAGTGCAGGTATGGCACACAATGTGTATACTGGTAGTGAAAACAGTCCCATCCACCATTAACACTCCTAGCCTCTCACCTCACTGATCCGACCTGTTTGGATCACACAGCATCTAACACCCTCCAAGACTCCAGATAGTGATCAAACCAATGTGCTGATTCAAATGGGGAACATTGGTGGGGAACTCCCACTACCATGCTTGACTGTAGGTAAGACACACTTGTCTTTGTACTCCTCACCTGGTTGCTGCCACACACGCTTGACACCATCTGAACCAAATTAATTTATCTTGGCCTCATCAGATCACGGACATGGTTCCAGTAATCCATGTTCTTAGTCTGCTTGTCTTCAGCAAACTGTTTGCAGGCATTTTGTGCATCATCTTTAGAAGAGGCTTCCTTCTGGGATGACAGCCATGCAGACCAATTTGATGCAGTGTGCGGCGTATGGTCTGAGCACTGACAGGCTGAACCCCCAACCCCTTTAACCTCTGCAGCAATGCTGCCAGCACTCATACGTCTATTTCCAAAAGTCAACCTCTGGATACGACGCTGAGCACGTGCATTCAACTTCTTTGGTTGACCATGGTGAGGCCTGTTCTGAGTGAAACCTGTCCTGTTAAACCGCTGTATGGTCTTGGCCACCGTGCTGCAGCTCAGTTTCAGGGTCTTGACAATCTTCTTTTAGTCTAGGCCATCTTTATGTAGAGCAACAATTCTTTTTTTCAGATCCTCAGAGAATTCTTTGCCATGAGGTGCCATGTTGAACTTCCAGTGACCAGTATGAGAGAATGAGAGTAATAACGCCAAATTTAACACACCTGCTCCCCATTCACACCTGATACCTTGTAATACTAATGAGTCACATGACACCGGGAGGAAAAATGGCTAATTGGACTCAATTTGGACATTTTCACTTAGGGGAGCACTCACTTTTGTTGCCAGCGGTTTAGACATTAATGGTTGTGCGTTGAGTTATTTTGAGGGGACAGCAAATTTACACTGTTATACAAGCTGTACACTCACTACATTGTAGCAAAGTGTATATTTTTTTCGGTGTTGTTATATGCAAAGATAGAATAAAATATTTACAAAAATGTGAGGAGTGTACTCACTTTTGTGAGATACTGTATATCTTATTGTGCCCATACACAGGTAATATACTAACTGGTTAAAGTGTTTAAAGCCAAAGCCCAAATTAACTTTTAGGTTGGTTCCCCACATCCAATTTGCATGTCAGGTGATTGTGACAGGCTCTCTATGGAGCCAGTTCACACATCTCCAGAGTGGCTCCTAAGCAAATTGCACAGGAGTGCTGTGTCTTCTGGTCCAATTCAGGTGTGAATTCTGCCAAAAATTCTAACTGAAATCGGACCTGAAACCTGAAAGTGAATGGGGATGCACCGGACCCCTGCTGTGAGCTGCTTCATGCTGCGGTGTGAACCCAGCCTAAGTTTGAATCAGCTAAATACATTTCAGGGGCATAAAAAAGGTATCCAAAGTTTAACAGCAGTCAAAGCCTGAATAGAAAAGTCTGTCACCTGCCAGCATGCTGCAGAAAAGGACCCTTGTGCTCTGTGTGGAAGCAGCGGCCTTGCTTTAAAAGTCTGACATGCCCCCAGGCTGAGTAGTGATGAGCTGAACACACCTAGGTTCAGTTTATGATAGTGTAGTGCACCCCTTAAGGAGCCACAAGTATACTGGGATCCCCCATCCTGCACAGCCAGGCACACTGAATCTTCACAGGCGCACTTGAGTCAGAGAACAGTCTGTGACTTTGATTTTTTTGTTTTATTGAGAGTAATGACTTGGATGAGGATGGGAGGTTATGGGATGCCCATTTGACTTCAACAATAACGTCAGGGGCAACTTGTCCTATATACAGTCTTTATATGCAGCTCCTCTTCTTCACTACAGCAAACACTTGCATTCAGAACCCAGCTAGGACACTGTGTATACCCGACAGTCACTCAGTCAGATATAGCAATTGCCCATTACAGGCAGGAACCCGAGGTGTGTAATAGAATTTCAGTGTCCAGCTTACATTACTCCTGTGGCTACTGATCTCAGCACCACCTCTTCAGGCGCTGTCAACCCGCCTGGCTGCAGCTGCCCCTTTCACTAGCCCTCCAGGCTAACTTCACCACAGTCCTCCAGACTGACACTCTCAGACATGCTGACCTGCTCCTGCTGTCTTCTCTACTTGCTCGTGTGCTTCCAGGAAGGGTTTCCTCCATGTGTTTTGGTAGGAATCTTCCAGCACCCAAGCCCCAGACCCGAAGTCAGCCCTCCCCCCAGACTAGGGGGCACCCTCGAGGGTCACTGGCAGCCTCCTCAGCACTCCATCTCCATCTTCCACCCAACTGCCCTCTCCTGGCATGACTTTTGCATATTTATGAGGTGGCCTGTCCCCTGCCAGTCATTTACTGGGGATTGGCTGAGGCCCTCATAAATATTCCAAGCAACTCCTGCTACCTTCCACCCACTGTCTGGAACATTCTCCAATGTCCCAGACAACAGGGGGAGATACCAGAGAAGCTGCTAGGATGAGTCACCCAGCCCTGAATCACTAAACCTTGACCCAGATTCATAGCTCAGGCTTAGCCCTGAGCTAAAACACATTTTTACCTACACTGACACAAATCTATCTACATCTAGCACACTAGGGGATGCTACACTAGGCTGATAGGCAAAAGTCAATCCAAAACTCACCGAAAGCAATGGGAGTGTGTCAAAAATCAGGCCATTCCTAGCAGCTCCTCAGCTGCTTGTTTGGCTGGGCCGTGATGATGTTTCTCCCCCACATGTGCTTGTCATATTGTCATGCCACAGAGGTGTGCCATAAATGTAAGCTAAGCTGTGCATAAACAGCTCAGTGTACACAAATGCTGACAGGTAGGGAGAAGGATTTATGTCAGAAGAGACCAATAGGGCCTCTGTTGTCATAAATATTGTACCTGTCGGGAGTTGCTTCTCTCCTCATATGGGAATGCAAAGGCTGCTCGATTCAGGTTGATACATACACATACATATGCAGGTAAAATGCGTCTGTCCATGGATTATGAAGGATCTCAAAAGTATTTCAAACTGATCTTAAAGCTCATGGCAGAGCTTTGCATGCACCACAAGGGCTAAAGTATATCTAAAGGCAAAACTTTTTTTTTAGGTTTGGATAGAGTGGAAATGAGATTAGAACACCTGTCAGGTTTTTTTTATTCCAATCATTTTTATTGAGTTTTAAGGAAAGCTGTGTCCCGGGGAGGGCAGCAACTCCACCAAAAGATGCTAAAACACCTGTCAGGTTTTATTGCTGTCTTTGCTCCCATTAGGGAGATTCACCCTCTCTGTTTGTCCTGTTTACCATCATCAACGATAGTGAAAGTAAAAGAAAATCCCAAATTTTGGGTTGTGCCCAGAACAGTAATAGAGGGGAAATCTTCCAAAGGGGACACTCATTCAGGTGAATCTGGTGACAACTAGAACTCCCCTTACTTTGGAAGGATTTCCTCTCACTTCCTGTTTTGACTATGGGAAAGGAAGTGAAAAAACCTCCCTTACCTTACCCAATACTTTAATTCTACTGTAATTGTTGATTTTGCTGGGCATTGCTTCCCAAAGAGGCACCCCTAAGGGATGCTGGAACAATCCAGGGGGGTGGTAGTAGCCTCGGGTGCATTCAATTAAAAGAAGGTTGCAGTGGAAGCATAAAGAAAGATGAGAAGTGATTACTTTATTTTCCAAGTAAACAAAATGCAAGTTATAACTGATCAGTGGTCATGGTCAAGTCTGCCGACAGGTCTTAAAGCCCAACTCCGAGCAGAAAATAAATTATCCCTAGCAGTTGGGCTGTGCCTGCACTGCAAGGGTTAAGTGCTTGTTAAGTGCTCCTTTGCAGGGGAACCTCTGTTTCCCCTGCAAATGTCGCTCCCCCCACAATCCAGTGGTGGACTGTTCCAGTTCTTGAAAATGTCAGGATGCTAGACCGCTAGAGTGTGGGGGGGGGGGGGGGAGTGCAGGAGCTGTAAGGACTGGCCTTGTGCTGAAGAGATCAGAGGATCCGGTAAGTATATGTACTTTCATCTTTCCCCTAGGACGTAGGTAGAGCTATAGATGCTTAAAAGAATGCAAATTTGTCACTGTATCTTGAAAGTAAGATTTCCAGGGGGGTGCTAAGCATTTTTTCTTCTTTTAAAGGGGTTATAAAGTCTCGTTTTTTTTTAAACAACAAACATGTCATACTTACCTTCTCCGAGTGCCCCCACGGAGAAGCACTTTCCCTGGGGGCACTTGTGCAGGCACACTCTGTGTCCTGCTGCTGCGTCCATTGGATTTGATTGACAGCAGGGGGAGCCAATGGCTGTGGTGCTATCAATCTACCCAATAAGGACCCGAAACACCGGCTGGAGCTGGTGTCCTCGTCACTGTTGCTGGAACGCTCAGGCTCAGGTAAGTGAGAGGGTTCAAAACCCCTTTAAGGGGACGGTAGGCCAAAAAAGTTTGGGAACATCTGGTCTAGGAGAAGAAAAAAAGATTTACTTACCCGATCCTTCGCTACTCCCTCAGCTAGACTGCTTCCTGAAGTTTCTTCTTCCCTATGCTCCAGCAGTTTGGGTCCTGACCATAGCCCTGCATTAGACATAATGGTATTAAAGGAAAGTCCACCACTGGAGAGTGAGGGGTGCCATCTGCTGGTGGTGTAGAGGAAAACCTAAGTCATTTTTTTTCTATTCTCCCCTAGAAAAAACAAGCTATTAACCCTTGCAGCGTGAGTGCACCCCACTTCAGGGGATAATTTTTTTGTTGCCTGGAGTTGAGCTTTAAATACAACTGTAATGCACCTGAAAGCAAACTATATTTACCCATTGGCACAGATCCAAAGCCTGTTAACAAAGCCTTTACTTGGCTAAATGTATAAAGTCTTCAATAATATGTATATCCAATTATTTATCAATAGAGTTGAGCGAACCCGAACTGTAAAGTTCTGGTTCGTATCGGACTTTAGGGTGTACGTGTCCCGAACCCGGACATTTGAGAAAAAGTCCGGGTTCGGGGTTCGGGTATTTTTTCGTGTCTTTTGAATAGCTACAGGGCAGCCAATCAACAAGCGTTTCAGTCGTTTGCACTAAGAAGCCATCACAGCCATGCCTACTAATGGCATGGCTGTGATTGGCCAGTGCATCATGTGACCCAGCCTCGATATAAGCTGGAGTCATGTAGCGCTGCATGTCACATTATCTCATACTAGTGTAGGGACAGGATGCTGCCACTGCTGTGAGGGACAGACATAAAATCATCTCATACTAGTATAGGGAGAGGTTCCTGCTGCTGGTGTGAGGGACAGATTAGTGTTATAAAATCATCTCATACTAGTATAGGGAGAGGTTCCTGCTGCTGGTGTAAGGGATAGATTAACGTTATAAGATCATCTCATACAAGTATAGGGAGAGGTTCCTGCTGCTGGGTGTGAGGGATAGATTAGCATTATAAAATAATATCATATAAGTATAGGGAGAGGTTCCTGCTGCTGGTGTGAGGGATAGATTAGCATTATAAAATCATCTCATACTGGTGTAGGGAGAGGTTCCTGCTGCTAGTGTGAGGGACAGATTAGCGTTATAAAATCACCTCATACTAGTGTAGGGAGAGGTTCCTGCTGCTGGTCTGAGGGACAGATTAGCGTTATAAAATCATCCCATATTGTTGTAGGGAGAGGTTCCTGCTGCTGGTGTGAGGGACAGACTAGAGTTATAAAATCATCTCATACTGGTGTAGGGAGAGGTTCCTGCTGCTGGTGTAAGGGACAGATTAGCGTTATAAAATCATCTCATACTGGTGTAGGGAGAGGTTCCTGCTGCAGGTGTGAGGGACAGAATAGCGTTATAAAATCATCTCATACTGGTGTAGGGAGAGGTTCCTGCTGCTGGTGTGAGGGACAGATTAGCGTTATAAAATCATCTCATACTGGTGTAGGGAGAGGTTCCTGCTGCTGCTCTGAGGGACAGATTAGCGTTATAAAATCATCTCATACTGGTGTAGGGAGAGGTTCCTGCTGCTGGTGTGAGGGACAGATTAGCGTTATAAAATCATCTCATACTGGTATAGGGAGAAGTTCCTGCTGCTAGTGTGAGGGACAGATTAGCGTTATAAAATCATCTCATACTGGTGTAGGGAGAGGTTCCTGCTGCTGGTGTGAGGGACAGATTAGCGTTACAAAATCATCTCATACTGGTGTAGGGAGAAGTTCCTGCTGCTAGTGTGAGGGACAGATTAGCGTTATAAAATCATCTCATACTGGTGTAGGGAGAGGTTCCTGCTGCTGGTGTGAGGGACAGATTAGCGTTATAAAATCATCTCATACTAGTGTAGGGAGAGGTTCCTGCTGCTGGTGTGAGGGACAGATTAGCGTTACAAAATCATCTCATACTGGTGTAGGGAGAAGTTCCTGCTGCTGGTGTGAGGGACAGATTAGCGTTATAAAATCATTTCATACTGGTGTAGGGAGAGATTCCTGCTGCTGGTGTGAGGGAGAGATTAGCGTTATAATATCATCTCATACTAGTGTAGGGAGAGGATCCTGTTGCTGGTGTGAGGGACAGATTAGCGTTATAATATCATCTCATACTAGTGTAGGGAGAATATCCTGCTGCTGATGTGAGGGACAGATTAGCGTTGTAAAAAATAATATAAATTTGTGCTAAATAGTACATTTGCATCCAGAATGAGGAGAGCGTCAAATAAGGGACATTGTCGTGGTGCTGCTGGTGCTGCTGGTGTTGGTGAAGCTCCTGTTGCAAGGAGAGGATGTGGTCGATCTGTGCCAGCTAAACGCACAAGTGAAACACCTTCCTCAGGTGCAAGTAGCCGACAAAACCTTCAACGTTATATGGTAGGCCCGAATGCCGCTCAACGAATGGTGAGGCCAGAACAAGTACTGGCGATAGTAGATTGGGTGGCAGACAATGCCTCCAGTTCCTTCACATTGTCTCCCACCCGGTCCCTTGCTGAAATCTCAGAGTTGGCACCTGAACTCCATGGCCATCTGTCTTTCACCTCAGCCCCTGACCCTTAATGCCAGCATTTCAAAATTCCTGGCCTTTGAAATGCTGTCATTGCGTCTGGTGGACACGGACAGTTTTAAAAACCTGATGGTGGTGGCTGTCCCACAGTATGTGGTTCCCAGCCGCCACTACTTTTCCAGGCGAGCCATCCCTTCCCTGCACAAACAAGTCGGGGACAAGATCAAGTGTGCACTGCGCAACGCCATCTGTGGCAAGGTCCACATAACCACTGATACTTGGACCAGTAAGCGTGGGCAGGGACTCTAGATCTCGCTAACTACATACTGGGAAAATGTAGTGGCGGGTGGGCCTGAGGCGGATAGCAGTTTGGCGCATGTCCTTCCGCCACCGAGGATTGCAGGGCATTTCTCTTTGCCTCCTGTTGCCTCCTCCTCCTACTCTGCTTCTTCCTCCTCTACCACCTCCTCATCGGGTCAGCGTAACACCTTCACCACCAACTTCAGCACATCTAGGGGGAAATGACAGCAGACTGTTTTAAAACTGATATGTTTGGGGGATAAGCCCCACACTGCGCAGGAGCTGTGGATGGGCATTGAACAACAGACCGATGAGTGGTTGTTGCCACTGAGCCTCAAGCCCGGCCTGGTGGTGCCCGATAATGGGCAAAATCTCGTAGCAACTCTGGGCCTAGCCGGTTTGACCTACCTGGCTGGATATGTCAGAGCTGCTGCAGAAAGTGCGGGCCGTCTGTGCGCACTTTCGGCGATCTCACCCTGCTGCTGCTCGCCTGTCTCGGCCTTCCCGCTCACCGCCTCCTATGCAACGTGCCCAAAAGGTGTAACTCCACCTTGCACATGCTGGAGAGACTGTGCGAGCAGCAGCAGGCAATAGTGGAGTTTCAGCTGCAGCACGCACGGGTCAGTCGCTCTGCGGAACAGCACCACTTCACCACCAACGAGTGGGCCTCCATGCGAAACCTATGTACCATATTGCAGTGTTTCGAGTACTCCAACAACATGGCCAGTGCCAATGATGATGTTCTCAGCGTTACTATTCCACTTCTACGTCTCCTTGAAAAAACACTTCGGGCGATGATGGAAGAGTATGTGGCACAGGAGGAAGAGGAGGAAGAGGGGTCATTTCCACGGTTATCAGGCCAGTCATTCACAAGTGGCTCGGAGGGTGGGTTCCTGCACCAGCATAGGCCAGGTAAAAAATTTTCAAGCCAGGGCACAGTTCTGGAGGATGAGGAGGACGAGGATGAGGAGGAGGAGGAACCGTGTTCACAGCAGGGTGGCACCCAACGTAGCTTGTGGGCATCACTGGAGCATGGCTGGGGGGATACAGAGGACACAGATGATACACCTCCCAGACAGCTTGTCTTTGCCTCTGGGCAGCCTGGCACACATGAGCGACTACATGCTGCAGTGCCTGTGCAATGACAGCCGAGTTGCCCACATTGTAACTTGTGCTGATTACTGGGTGGCCACCCTGCTGGATCCCCATTACAAGGACAACATGCCATCCTTAATTCCCTCACTGGAGCGTGATCAGAAGATGCGCTGGTAGACGTGCTGCAGAAGGCCTTCCCAAATGACACCAGGGGCTCAGTGGAAGCACAAGGCAAAGGCAGAGGAGGAGGAAAATGTTGCCAACGCAGCTGTGCCACCGCCAGCACCTCAGAAGGCAGGGTTAGCATGGCTGAAATGTGGAAAAGCTTTGTCAGCAGCACACCACAACAAACAGCACCACCAGCTGATAGGCAACGTCTTAGCAGGAGGCAGCATTTCAGCAACATGGTGGAACAGTTTGTGTGCATACGACTACACGTGCTGACTGATGGATCTGCCCCATTCAACTTCTGGGTCTCCAAATTGGGCACATGGCCTGAGCTTGCCCTTTATGCCTTGGAGGTGCTGGCCTGCCCTGCAGCCAGTGTATTGTCTTAACGTGTGTTTAGCACGGCAGGGGGCGTTATCACAGACAAGCGCAGCCGCCTGTCTGCAGCCAACATGGACAAGCTAACGTTTATTAAAATTAACCAGGCATGGATCCCACAAGACTTGTCTGTACCTTGTGCAGGATAGCCATTTATACCGGCCTCACATAGACATTGGTATACTTAAGTGAACGTATCCTTTTTTTTTTAATATGTCTCAATATTTTGGGGGCTACCCCAATTACAAAAAAAAAACCAAACAAACAAAAAACAGTGTTGGCTACCTCCTCCTCCTCCACCGCCACTTCCACCACCTACACCGCCACGGTCACCGCCTCCTCAACCTCCTACTCCACATCCACCTCCTCTTTCATTTTTTATGCTATTTTAAGTTATTTCCTTATCCACATTTGTTTGCAGGGCACTTGTCCTACTCTTACCCCCATGTTGCTTCCTTTTGCAGCCCTCTAGCCCTTTCCAGGACTTTTTTAGAGCCATTTTTGTGCCCAAAAGTTAGGGTCACCATTGACTTCAATGGGGTTCGGGGTCAAGTTCAGGTCAAGTTTGGGGCCGAACTCAAACTTTTTTGCGAAGTTCCGCTGAACCCGCCGAACCCGAACATCCAAGTGTCCGCTCAACTCTATTTATCAATATTAAAGTGCTTCTAAAGGCTGAAGGTTGTTTTACCTTCATGGATTCTATGCATGAAGGTAAAAAACCTTCTGTGTGCAGCTCTCCTAATACTTACCTGAGGCCAATCTCGATTCAGCAATGCGCATGAGAACAGCTGCTCTCTCGGTTCTCTCCCTCCTCATTGGCTTAGACACAGCAGCGGGAGCCATTGGGAGAACTGGGAGGAGCCCTAGTGTCGGCGGGGGACCCGAGAACAGAAGGATCGGGGCTGCTCTGTGCAAAACCATTGCACAGAGCAGGTAAGTACACCATATTATTGTTTTAATTATTTAATTTAGTTTCATTTTAACAATATTAAATGTAATTAATACTTATCACCACCTAAGATCTTATCCCTATGCACTAGTACTACAATTCACTATATATATTTTTTTTAGAAAAATAAACAAGTGGCTGTTCTGTCCAAAGACAGCAAATCTAAAATGTGCTTTCAGCTTCTATGATGATTCCAGCCCACTTAGGGAAGCTTATATTTATAGACCCATTAAAATTTCAAGCATCTAAATTTAAATACAAATCAAATTTCCGTACTACATACGTTTGTTTATTTAAAGCTCTTATACTCATTAAATTACAGTTAGATGTTATTTATCTGATTGTCAAAGCAGCCTTCTGTTCACTCACACACAAATGCTGAAATCCTATAATCACAGAAAAAGACGGTGAACTGCACCAGCTGATTGAGGAACAGTGGTTGACTGTTTGTGCACCACGTATTGACAGATGATGGACTATGCTAAAATGACTTGGGTAGAACACTGTAAAGTAATGTGTGTAAATAGTTTTAATATGCCCATAAATATTCTAGACATTAGCCAGATTGGTGTGTTTCAGATTAAAGCTTCCTATAATAAAAGCTGTATACAGGGCACAGATGATTCCAGCAGCTGATCAATACCTATTGGGATACTGAATTACTGGGATGGGGGATGTAGTCATATTCAGGTTAAACAAAAATTGTGTATGCAGTCTTCTTACAACCTGGAATGTCTTGGGACCTCATTGTGTTGATCTGTCAAATATGGCCATTACATATAAGGCAACAAGATGAAGACTTGAAGGTTGATTTAATAAAGGAGTTATTTTTAAGAAAATGGTGTGGATATTCACTTCAATTATCCAATCATGTTAAGAGCATCTGAACATAATATTTAAAGTGATCAGGAATATGCTTTTCACATGATTGGAAAAATGAAGCAAATTTTCAAACACTATTTTCATTGAAGATTGTTAACTTTTTTAGTAAACCAGCCTCTTTATATTAGAGGATGGGCAGCACAACTGGGATCCTTCGACTTTGGGGTAATTTACTAAAGCTTAAACTGTTCACTTGAGATGTACAGTATACACTATATTGTCAATAGTATTGGGACGCCTGCCTATACATGCACATGAACTTTAATGGCATCCCAGTCTTAGTCCGTAAGGTTCAATATTGAGTTGGCCCACCCTTTGCAGCTATAACAGCTTCAACTCTTTCACACTGAGGCAGTTTTCAGGTGTTTTAGCACTAAGCCTGTAAAGCGCTTGAAAACTGCCTCCCATGCCGCCGAGTGTAAAAGCCTGAGTGCTTTCACGCTGGGGCAGTGCGCTTGCAGGATGTTAGGAAAAGTTCTGCAAGCAGCATCTTTGGGGTGGGTTGGGAGTACTGTATGCCCCTGCGCTTTGCAATGAATGGGCAGCACTTCCGAGCACCTGAAAAGTGCTTCTGAAGTGCTGCAACACGGGAGTTTTTAACCCCTTCTTTGGGATTAAAAGCTCCCCGTTAGCGGCCGCTTAAACATTGGTAAAGCGCCGCTAAAGGCGCTTTAACACTAATGTGGCCGTGGCCCCAGTGTGAAAGGGATCTTAGGAGTGTTTCTATGGGAATGTTTGACCACTCTTCCAGAAGCGTATTTGTGAGGTCAGGCACTGATGTTGGAGAGAAGGGCTGGTCACAGTCTCCACTCTAATTCATCCCAAAAGGGTTCTATTGGGTTGAGGTGCAGGACTCTGTGCAAGCCAGTCAAGTTTCTCCACCCCAGTCTCGCTCATCCATGTCTTTATGGGCTTTGCTTTGTGCACTGGTGCGCAGTCATGTTAGAACAGGAAGAGGCCATCCCCAAACTGTTCCCACAGAGTTGGGAGCATAAAATTGTCCAAAATGTCTTGCTATGCTGATGCCTTAAGAGTTCCCTTCACTGGCACTAAGGGGCCAAGCCCAATCCCTGAGAAGTAACCCCACCCCATAATCCCCCCTCCATCAAATGATTTGGACCAATGCACAAAGCAAGCACAAAAGGTACTTTTTGACAATATAGTGTATGTGTCCTTAGGATGGCCATAGACAGTTTGAATTGCAGTTGATTCCCATTGAATTTGCTGAAATTAGAGCCCTGGGTGGCTCTGAAAGCCCCACTAGTCCTGCAAAAGTTGAACTAAAAAATCATCTAAATCAGGTAGAAATTTTTCAGTTAGAGTCTGCATCCTATAAAATGCTGTCACTGTTTGGGCATTCGGGCAGTGGCAGGGACCATGGCTGCTTGAATACAATGAATAGCAGTAGAGAATCCTTGGGGAATCAGTTAATTTTCTCTTGTTCAGCCTGCTGTCTGAACAAGAGAAGAAGAGCTGTAAATGGCTACCTTTAGCTTGGTAAATCAGATGAAACTATGTCATCTTTGGTTATTCAGTTGTGTGCAAAGGAAACAAAAAAAATCGGTTTTTGCTAGCACATGATTGGTTGATTCAAGTAAACACGGCTTCACCTTAAAAGATGGAATGTTCAGTTTGCCAATTGATCCTAGTAAATGCATCCCCACGTCTTTGTATTTTCAACAATCTAAGACTTCATGTCTATCTTAGATAGAAATTAATGTATTAGTTACATTTTTTGTATATTAAATTACATTCAATTACAAACATTCTTGCAATCAAATGTTATATCTAAACTAAACTTTATTTTTAGTTTGGTCCATTTTTTTCTCTTCTTTTTTTTTTGCTGTCTGTAGCCTCTTGGAGTAATTTACTTGCACTTCTTGCCCCAGAAAAACAATACTAAGTAAGATAAAATCTCTACTAAGTGAGCGGAAGTCTCTCTTACCTGTTAGATATCCCCTTACTTCTTGTACCGTGGACAACAGTACATTTTTGAATTTTTCATCACTTTGCCAAAGGTCACCAGGAGAAATTAGAGGATGAGCAATAAAAACTGAGCAGCGAATATAATGGTCCCCTACCTTATCCAAAACTTTAAAAAAAAACTGTCAACTAGAAGAGTTTTTTGAGCTTGAAGCCTATAGGCTGCCACCTTGTAACAACTATTTTCTAATGAGTGTTTGTTCATTAAAGGTCATGCTGTGGGTAGATTTTCTACTTGTTCTAAACTCTCACCAATCATTGTTTATGTGTTCGTTATGTGCTATTCCTGTGATATTTCCCTTTATAAGATAACTCTAGCATAGTTAGTATGTTGTAAAAACTAAGCGTTTCTTTCCAACATGCAGTGAGTAGTGAGGTTTGTTGGGCTAAATTATATTAATTGTTTGTTTTTTTTTATAATACATTTTTATTGATTTTCAATGCAAAAAAAAAAGAAGGGGGAATTCACATACAAAGTAGCACATAGTCATATAAGGCAAAGGCAATAAATCAAGGGTACATATTCAATTGTGCCTGACCTATTGTGAGACGCTGTCCCGCCACATATACCTATAGGTGAATGGGGTCCGATGTCAGTCTTCATGGTTACCTAGGGGTAGGAGGGTCCCCCCCAGCCGGCACCCCAACCGGGAACTAACTGTGCCGGGCGGGAATATTAATTGTTAAATGTTAATGGAATATGTTACTTTGAAGTACCTGTTTTTGAACAAGTTAGGGCCATTCTTAACAGAGTTTGGGCTGCCAATGTATGCATGCTTTTGACATCAGTTTGAGATGCTTCTTAGATACATCAAAATTCATTGCATGTGCATTTGCCCTGCAGTTAAAGTGGTTGTTACCCTAAAAAAATAGATATCCTGTTTCCTTATAGCAGGTTAAACAGCACAGTGCTGTGTAAAAAAACAGCCAGTTTCTGCCCCCCCCCCCCCTCGTAAAATGACTATGGTTTATCATGGCTGCTGAGCCCTGACACTGTGGTCAGTTGATGTGACTCCACCATCCGCTGTGTCTCCCCCCCCCCTGCCTGTCAGCTTGGGAGTCTGTGTCTCTGTCTCCACCCCCCCCCCCCACTGCTGTTAGTAAAATACTAAAATTCTGATGCCAGCCCCTCTCTTTTAAGCAGCCCTTCTGCACTGTATATGTGTTTATAAGAAACAAAGCCTCTAAATACCTTTTTCTGATGTAGCTTCAGGTCGGTCACGTGACTCCCGGCTGCTCTTATATTCCGATGCAGGGTTACAGCAGGAGAATTCGAACTGCTGTAGCCCTGGATCGGAGTATTAGAATGGCCAGGAGTCACGTGACCGGCCTGAAGATACTTCACAAAAAGGTAATTAGAGGCTTTGATTTTTATAAACACATATACAGTGCAGAATGGAAGCTAAAAATTGGGGGGCTGGCAGAAAATCAAAATGTAGGGTTACAAACCCTTTAACCTATCTCATAACTGCTTTTGACTTAATTTCAAGTATACCTAAAGGCAAACCTTTTTTTTTTTACTTTTTTACTTTAGATAGTGTGGAGAGGGATTAGAACACCTGTCAGTTTTTTATTGCTGCCTGTGCACCTGTTAGGGAGATTCACTCTCTCTGTTTGTCCTGTTTACAATTATTACCGAAAGTGAAAGTAAAACTGGAAAAAAAAAGGGTTTTCCCCAAAATAGAAATAGAGGGGAATTCTTCCCACGGGGAAACTAGTTTTGGTAACCCTGGAAGTGAAGGACAGGAAGTGAAGGGAAATCTCCACAATGGGACTTGGATGGCAAAGAAAATTTGACAGGGGTTATAACCCTGAAAAAAAAAAAGAATAAAACAGAAAGCGCACAGGCCTAGTGCATTATCCTCAATGTGTATCTTAAAAAAATGAACAGAGGTAAGTATTATACTCACAAACGAATGCTTGTATCACAGATTTTCATAAAAGCATCAATGATGGAACATCTATATCTCAATGGACTATCAAGCAGTACCAAAGGTGAATACGTTTCAAGGCTTGCCTCTTCCTCAGAGCCAGCAAGACTATGTCTTACTTGCACACTTATATATAGTAAATTAATATAGTGGTACCATCATAGGGGATGTGCCTCACTCTCCTCAATGTGGGTGTGAATGCACCATCAATGAATCATATAGAACACAGTTGGATATATCTTTCTGTCATTTGAGCCCACATGGATGGCCTGGTTTATTAACAACTTTTATTGTTAGTTGTTACTCATGGAAAAAACATTTCCTAATTCATGATTGAATGGATATACAACCACCGCAAAAACACTTGGCTTCGCCTCGTGTTTAGACTACTAAGCACAGGAGATTGAGTGTGGGTTTTTTTCCAAAGGTTATAACCCTCCTTCTCTATCCAAAATGAAAAAAAAAGTTTGCCTATAGTTCTACTTTAAGTTATTTGCATTTTCATGGACGTGTATGGGGAGACAAGCATTGCTTACGGGCTCGGACAAAAGCTTGAAAACACAGGCCCTTGCAAGAGTAAAACACCACTTCTATTGAAACATAGCTTGAAAATTATAACATACAGCTATACATGTAATATACATAATGCAAAATGAATTTCAGCAGTGATAGCACAAAGGACTGTTAACACAGCACAAATATTATACTATACATTTCTTAAAGAATATCTTGAGATAAAACCTAATTTTTAAAAAAAATGTGGCTATACATACACTTTAATACAGTGAACTGCTAACAGCAAAAAAAATAATAATTGCCTACCAGACACTCCTCCAGAAGCATAGACTGCCATAGTGACTGCCATTGCAAACCCAAGATTATTAGTCAAATGTCCTCCAGCCTTTCCTTCACTGAGAACAGAAGATGCTACACACGAACAGCCTAAAGTCTGGGTAAAGAGAAATAATGTTGTAAATTAGGTTCTAATTAAGGTTGAAATGTAAATACACATTAATCAGTTCTCTTTTTTTCTATCTTTCTAAATATTTACCATGTTAAAAATAACATTAATATGAAATGTTTGTCTAGCATCCATTACAGAGCCATTGTTTCCATCTTTGTGATATAATCTTTGTCTGCTTTTAAAAGAGTGACACTAATGTTATTTATTCTATATTCTAATTAAAGTGGACAAACTAGTCAAGAGTTCTATAAGAA
>BLSH010511829.1:462858-477534 GCA_018402905.1 Glandirana rugosa | reverse complement strand
TTTCACGAGTCTTCCACTCAGGGAGTCAGGGAGCGGTTAGCAGATACGATCTCCCAAACGGTTCGGATATCGCATCCTAGTCCATAATAGGATATCTAACAAGCAACAATCTCGCACCCCCAATGTATTACATATACGGGACAAGAAGAAGAATTACAACACTACCTCTTTTCAAGTATGTATTCCACTCCCAAACCCGCCCACGTCGAAGGTTCAGAGAAATTGGTGAACGGCTGGCGGCTAGCCGTAGACTGCCGCCGTTTCACCGAGCAAGGGCGTTACACAGTGAGCGCGCGGGCGCGCCTCCGGCGGCGCGCGCGTGCTCACTATACACGTTCCCGCAGCCGCCGTCGTATGACGCCGATTTGCGGGAACGAGCCACTTTGCCGCCGTCAGATGCCGATCGGCGGTCGGCAAGTGGTTAAAGAGACTTGGAAGCTGCACCCGCCCAAACCCTCACCTTATGTATGAACTTTTCTCCATCACAACATTAAGAAGAAGAACAGGGCATATACATTATGTAACCCCCACGCTCTAACAACGAACAATCTATAGGATAATACCTGATCCTACGCTATAGGCTTGGCAAACCCTCTAGCATAGACGATTGGCGAGGGACTGAGGGACTCACCTTCTGAGCACTTTTAAATAGCTTATCCAAACAAATCGCAGACGCTTTTAGAGACTTTTACTCCTGTATAATGTGAGGGGTGACTTGAGCCATCTCCCTCCTGGGAATAGACACAAAAAAATCCTCGACTTTCTTGGCAACTCACAGACACCAAAACTACCTTCCGAGGCCCTTAAAGCTCTTGAATCAGATTTTAAACTGGAAAAATTCCAACTAGCCTTAAAATCTATGCCATCGGGCAAAGCCCCTGGCCCAGATGGGTTTACCGCTTCCTATTACAAAAAGTTCAGTGAGGTTTTACTGCCTAGATTAACTAATTAAGGAATCACTCGTGGCACACATCACAGTACTGCCCAAACCTAACAAAGATCCCACGAACTGTGGGAGCTACCGCCCCATCTCATTGTTAAATGTAGATATGAAGCTTCTAGCCAAGGTAATGGCCAATAGATTGCTCCCCCTTTTACCTAAGTGGATCTCGGCGGACCAATCAGGATTCATACCAGGAAGGGAAGCCAGGGATAATGCATTGCGTACTCTCTCCCTGATCCACTTTGCCCGTAGGCGTGCCCAACCCACCCTACTCTTATCTACCGATGCCGAAAAGGCGTTCGATAGGGTGGACTGGACATATCTTCGCCTATCCCTACAACACTTCGGACTCGGCCCCCGGATGTTGGACAGGATATTCGCAATGTATTCCCACCCTACGGCGCAGGTCAGGGTGAACAGGGTACTGAGCGAGCCCTTTGCACTGGGGAACGGCACTAGGCAGGGGTGCCCATTGTTGCCCCTGCTGTTTGCCATATCCTTAGAACCATTCTTAGCATCTATCAGAAACAACCCCAACATTCATGTGATAACGGTATGCCACAAATCACATAAATATGCAGCGTATGCGGATGACATTCTCTTCTACATTTAACAACCTCTCATCTCTCTACCCAACCTCATGTCCGCTCTACAAGAATTTCAATCTTTGTCTAATTTTAAAATTAACATGACTAAATCGGAAATCCTAAACATTAATGTCCCCGGTTCAATGGTCTCATCGCTAAAACCAAACCTACCGTTCTGCTGGCAGTCGACAACCCTAAAATACCTGGGCATCCATTTGATCCCTCACCTTCATTCCCTGTTCAGATCTAATAACATCCACATGCTGAACACCATTAAAAAAGATCTTAGATCCTGGTCCTACCTTTCCCATTCATGGCTGGGGAGGATAGCGGTGATTAAGATGAATATTCTCCCCCGTATTCTTTTCCTATTCCAGATGATACCAATGGGGATTCCACCTGGTTTCTTCATAACACTTCAAACCATGATCCCCCGCTTCATTTGGGGAGGCAGATGCCCCAGAATCTCCAGAGCCACTCTCTTTCGCTCTAAGAGGTCTGGGGGTCTGGCCCTACCAGACTTTAAAATGTATTATTATGCTATTGTTTTGTGTAGAGTTTCAGATTGGAAATACCAGAGAGATAGTAAATTATGGGTCAGACTAGAACATGATCTGAGTGGCACAGCACTGGATGGCATTCCTTGAGTCCCTCCCAGGTACAGATCTCTTTCACCCTTTGCCTCCCCCTTGACGATCTCATCGTTATCCTCGTGGGATACGCTTCATAAGAAACTTTCCTGGTCTTATAATTCCCCCCTTATGCCTCCCGGGCAAACTAGATAAGGGATTTATGGCATGGTCCCCTGAAGGTTGTCTCTGCCTACACCACGTCCTCCAAACCAACTCTCTTAAATCTTTACAATCTATTGTTGGTTCACGATCTACCATTTTTATGGAACGATGGAGATACTCACAGCTTAAACAGTTCATTCAATCTCTACCACAACCACTAAGAACTGTCCGAGAGCTAACAGCCATCGAGGCCATCTTTCTCCCAAAGGAACCTCCGTTGCATGCAATATCACAATTCTACAATGCTCTCACCTCTCTGCAATATCCTAACTACCCGGAATACCTTGACCGCTGGGAAGCTGAACTAGGCACCTCATTAACAGATACTCAAAAAGACAAAATGTTGGCCCTCACCCACACCTCCTCTATCTCTTCTAAGACGGCCGAGGCAAACTATAAACTGCTTGCAAGGTGGTATTATACACCCACCAAAATGCACCATATATCACCTAGCAACTCTGCTCTATGCCGGAGGAACTGTGGTCAAGTGGCCTCACACGCGCATATATGGTGGCACTGCCCACTCATCCAGCCCTACTGGTCAGAAATTGTCAGACTCATCAACTTAATCTTGGGATCCGCTCTCCCAATGGAGCCTTGGACTGTACTTTTTCACAACACTGTAGAGACTATCGGCCATTATGAACGCTCTATGACCCCACACCTCCTCAACGCGGCTAAGTCCCTCATTCCTGTCCTGTGGAATAAATCACAAACACCCTCTAGTAAATTATGGTTGCAGAAAGTGAATGATTTGTGCTACATGGTGGAACTTACATACCTGTCGAGAGGGGAATCTTGCAAACACACTAATATATGGGCTTCGTGGTTTGAATTTAAGACCACAAGCATTTACAAAGATACTATAGCATCCCCTGATCCGATACCGATGGGAGGCCCATCCGCATCTGTGCCAATCACTCCCCCCTACATTAGGCCTTTAGCATTAGCAGTGTGTCACATTGTGCATTCAATTATAAGCAAATATTTATGTCATTGGTCTCAAAATCTTCTACCCCATGCCGGCTGGGAACCTCTTGAACTACCTTTTAGTTCTCCTATCTACATCTCTTCTTCTTTCCACTACTCTATCCTCTTTCCTCCATCTCTCTAACTCCTTTCTCTGTCTCTGAATTATGCTTATGTTGATTCTCTTTTTTGTTGTTGAACGCAAAGGGTGATCATCAAGGATTTAAATCTCAGACAGGATACAAATTGAGTGTCGGTGATTTGACCGCAGTATAGACAAGATTAACATTCACTGTTGGCCGCTGTGGTGTCACAACGTGGTAGGCATTTTGCGGGGGGGGAGGCAGCCCCCCCCCCCCGCCCGGCACAGTTAGTCCCCGGTTGGGGTGCCGGCAGGGGGGACCCTCCTACCCCTAGGTAACCATGAAGATTGTCATCAGACTTCGGTTAGTTGTGGGTACTTGTGGCGGGACAACGTCTCATTATAGGTCAGACACATTTGAACATGTATCCTTGTTTTATCGCCTTTGCCCTATATGGTTATATGTAACTTTGTATATGTAAATGTGTAATTTTTTTTTTTGTCTTGAAAATTAATAAAAATTTATTATAAAAAAAATAGCTTATCCAAGATCTCCTTTCTATGCCCTGGAAAATAGACATTTTTGTGGTGACCTATGTTATACTCTCCCTCATTCGTACCCCGAACTGTACTCCACTGAGGCCATTAGACTTGGTCTCACAAACCGTACGCAGGGTAAACAAATGAATCAGGAAGTATTTAGCACAGGGGATAAGCTGATTCAACTCAATGTCTTGAAATGACCCATTCCAGAGTAATGAACACAATTACATACCTGGTGTCATATAGTTTACGGCAGTTATCTGTCTAGAAAACCCAACTGCTTGGGACACTGTTCTTGTTTTCCGCATTTATTTATTCCTCATTAGTGAATACAATTTTTGTTGATGATAGAGCCCGATATGCCTCCTCCACCAGCATATTGCCTTATTTGTGTAACGATAAGGGACATGGCACACTTTCGGCAATATTCCTACCCATAGGTGGCGCTGATGGAGAGGGCCAGGAAGACCTCAAGGTTTCCATTGTCTTATATCATTTAATATAATTAACATGATCATTGCACTCGTTTCATGGACGGCATACGTAATCCAGTTGTTGGAGAGAGTGGGGGGGTGTGTTTTTTTTTTTCCCCCTCTCTCTCTCACCCAATAACAGTTTTGCCTTCTTTATAGAGCACCGGATTTTGGATAGGCCGGACGATTCTGCCTCCTCCACCGGACAATGAGCCTTGATAAGGGAAGATAGGACCGCTAAGAGAAATGGGAGAATCCTTCGATCTCCTCCTAGCTCCTCCTATCGCTATTGGAAATTCTTCCTATCACGTCTCATAACCGGATCTGGTGGAGAAGGTCAGCTAGTCCAATGTGTTTTTAGTTTTGGTTTAAGTACTAAGTGCTAAGCTCTCTTTATATATGTTTAATGCAAATTGGCTCAGTAGACAAGCCGCCATAATGTGTCTATCTTATCCTACACGGCTGGTCATATACATTAGACACTAAACCGGCCATAGTAAACATAGGTTGCAGATGTTAGACCTTCCTTCTCAAATAAACTCCTTTCCTCCCCCACTAAAGGCTACGAGTGCATAAACCTTCACACCCCTGAATCCCAAGTTAGACCCCACCACGGATAAGGTCAGGCAAGTGATCACCATACATACATAGTTTCCTCTCTCTCTCTCTTATCTTATCGAAACCTTCAAGTGAGCCTCACTCCCACTGCCAGAGCGACTGGCCCATGCAGTAGGCCCCAGCACCGTCTTCCCATCCCTTGTGTCACTTATACTGCAATGCGATCGTACGATAATCGGATCGTTAGTACACAGCTTACAAGAGCCGATCATGACAGTTCATCAGATAATATTCGATCGGACAAGCATGAAAATTTTGATCGCATGGTGCCCGATCGTACGATTTTCATTTAATCAGTACAGTTGTCGTCCGACAATACCATACAAATACACTACAACACATGACATCACTTCAGATTTTTTATTCTGTCGTACGAGAATATTTGTGACTTTAGTAAACACTTCCGATTCGATCTGAGATTAGCATGCAAAAAAAAAACCGGACGATCTGTCTTCCGATTTTCGAATCGTGTGTACGGGGCATTAGAATGCCCCCTCGCCTTGTCCGAAAATCACCTTTTTGCTTTTAAGGGCTAGGGCCACTTTCTGAAAGTCTTTTTCTTTTCTTTTTACACACACACTCGAGATATCGACACCTTGCCCCTACCACCTCCCTACAACAGTGCAGTTTATTCACCTGCGCTGACTGATAGGTGACACCTGTAAATACGGCAAGCTAGCGGGACTAGTCTTGTCGCTACCTATATCGTACATTCTCCTCGTAACCTACAGGTGAAACCAGCAACACCTAAAATAACAGCTAACTCCCACCCCATGCCCACTTCTCCTCTCCATGTCACCCACCCTCCCGCATCTGAAAAGTAGTGTTCCATCACAAGCCTTTAAATACTATATACAGTCAGGTCCATAAATATTGGGACATCGACACAATTCTAATCTTTTTGGCTCTATATACCACCACAATGGGTTTGAAATTAAACAAACAAGATGTGCTTTAACTACAGACTTCCAGCTTTAATTTGAGGGTATTTACATCCAAATCAGGTGAACGGTGTAGGAATTACAACAGTTTGTATATGTGCCTCCCACTTTTTAAGGGACCAAAAGTAATGGGACAGATTAACAATCATAAATCAAACTTTCACTTTTTAATACTTGGTTGTAAATCCTTTGCAGTCAATTATAGCCTGAAGTCTGGAACGCATAGACATCACCAGACGCTGGGTTTCATCCCTGGTGATGCTCTGCCAGGCCTCTACTGCAATTGTCTTCAGTTCCTGCTTGTTTTTGGGGCATTTTCCCTTCAGTTTTGTCTTCAGCAAGTGAAATGCATGCTCAATCGGATTCAGGTCAGGTGATTGACTTGGCCATTGCATAACATTCCACTTCTTTCCCTTAAAAAAACTCTTTGCTTGCTTTGGCAGTATGCTTTGGGTCATTGTCCATCTGCACTGTGAAGCGCCATCCAATGAGTTCTGAAGCATTTGGCTGAATATGAGCAGATAATATTGCCCGAAACACTCCAGAATTCATCCTGCTGCTTTTGTCAGCAGCCACATCATCAATAAATACAAGAGAACCAGTTCCATTGGCAGCCATACACGCCCACGCCATGACACTATCACCACCATGCTTCACTGATGAGTTGGTATGCTTTGGATCATGAGCAGTTCCTTTCCTTCTCCATACTCTTCACTTCCCATCACTCTGGTACAAGTTGATCATGGTCTCATCTGTCCATAGGATGTTGTTCCAGAACTGTGAAGGCTTTTTTAGATGTTGTTTGGCAAACTCTAATCTTGCCTTCCTGTTTTTGAGGCTCACCAATGGTTTACGTCTTGTGGTGAACCCTCTGTATTCACTCTGGTGAAGTCTTCTCTTGATTGTTGACTTTGACACACATACACCTACCTACTGGAGAGTGTTCTTGATCTGGCCAACTGTTGTGAAGGGTGTTTTCTTCACCAGGGAAAGAATTCTTTGGTCATCCGCCACAGTTGTTTTCCGTGGTCTTCCGGGTCTTTTGGTGTTGCTGAGCTCACCGGTGCGTTCTTTCTTTTTAAGGATGTTCCAAACAGTTGATTAGGCCACACCTAATGTTTTTGCTATCTCTCTGATGGGTTTGTTTTGTTTTTTCAGCCTAATGATGGCTTGCTTCACCGACAGTGACAGCTCTTTGGATCTCATATTGAGAGTTGACAGCAACAGATTCCAAATGCAAATAGAACACTTGAAATGAACTCTGGACCTTTTATCTTCTCCTTGTAAATGGGATAATGAGGGAATAACACACACCTGGCCATGGAACAGCTGAGCAGCCAATTGTCCCATTACTTTTGGTCCCTTAGAAAGTGGGAGGCACATATACAAACTGTTGTAATTACTACACTGTTCACCTGATTTGGATGTAAATACCCTCAAATTAAAGCTGAAAGTCTGCAGTTAAAGCACATCTTGTTTGTTTCATTTCAAATCCATTGCGTGGTGTATAGAGCCAAAAAGATTAGAATTGTGTCAATGTCCCAATATTTATGGACCTGACTGTATCTCAAATACAAGACATGAAGAGCTCAAATCCCAACACCACCAATGCTACAATTAAAATACTTTCCCTAAATGTCAAGGGACTTAACATACCCGAAAAAAGATCTCAACTCATGCTCTACCTCAAAAAAATTAGAGCAGACGCGGTACTACTGCAAGAAACGCACTTCAAATCAAAGCACATTCCCAAAATGACGAACAAAGATTACCCTACAGCCTTCCATGCTATGAACCCCCTAGCCAGAATGAAAGGAGTCTCCTTATTAATATCGAAACATCTCCCGCTTAAGATCACTGACTCCCTTATGGATGACAATGGTCGCTACATCTTTATTATATTCAGCCTCAACTCAGCTCAAACTAGTATTTTTTGCAACATAACACTACAACTCTCTTCCTTCCAAACGGGTATACTCATGGAGGAGATTTCAATACCCCCCTGAACCCCCCAGAAGACACTTCCTCGGGCACCTCCACACTTACTTTCAGAGACCTCAAACATATTAAATCACAAATAAATTACCTTTCCTTACATGATACATGGAGGGTCCTCAACCCTCGCACTAGGTACTATACCTTTTACTCCACACCTCACAACAAATATTCCAGACTGGACTACATCTTCCTACCGCAGAAAGATCTCTCCTTCCTCAAAGATGCTACCATCGAACCCCAATTCCTCTCAGGCCATAACCCAGTCACAGCAACTCTTGTTCTCCCAGAACATATTAAATTTAACACAATTTGGAGACTAGACGCTTCCCTATTGGCAGATCAGGTCGTAACTTCAGAAATTTCTGATCACATACACCAATTCTTCATAACAAATGACACCCCGGACGTGACCCGTATATCCCAATGGGAGGCACATAAATGTGTGATTAGGGGAATACTGATCGAAAAGGCAGCAGCGAGGCGCAAACAACAGAGAGAGAAACTGGACGAAATACTGAAACGGGTACAGGACCTAGAAAAAGCGCATAAACTATCACAAGCTAGGCTCACTCTAGAAAGACTTGAAGATGCAAGAGAGGAGTTGCGAGACGAAATGCTCAAACGCGTACAAAAGCACTTTACCCTCGCACATAAACTATTTTATGTACATGGCAACAAAAGTGGCAAACTTTTAGCACGTGCACTGTAAACTAAGAAAGCTGCTGCCTCAATCAGAGCCATCCACGACTCCCAAGGTAACTAACAAAAAGTGAGGATATAGCGAAACAATTTGCGCTCTACTATAAAGATCTCTACGATCTCCCCCCATCGTTGAAGCCGGGTACGGATCCTAGGTCCACAAGCGAAATAATCACAAACTTTCTAGCCAAATATGGCCCGACACCTATATTTTAGGAACAAAGGGAAGAACTAGACTGTCCAATTACAAAAACAGTGCTCATGTTGGCTATAAAGCAAATGAAGCAAGGCAAGAGCCCAGGTTCGGATGGCTTCTGCCTTTCGTACAACAAAACATTCCAGGACTCTCTAGCTGACCCTTTTCTCAATACTTTTAACCAATTGGCCATTCCTGACACTTCTCCCCAAAATTTGTTAGAAGCCCACATATGCATGATTCCCAAACCAGGTAAGGACACTGAAAGGACATCAAGTTATAGACCCATTTCTCTGTTAAATACAGACATAAAACTGTATGCTAAAATTCTTTCAAAAACACATCCAACGATCGGACCAACGCTTCTCTCCTTTGACAAAGCTAATTGGAAATATAATATCTCTTCCTCCCCTGGTCCCCTAACCCCACTCTCTCAGAATCCAATCTTCCCTCCCGGCCTAAACTCCCACCCTTTGTTAGGACATCAACCTTTAATGGGCCTACGGCTTCACCACATCCTTGAAAAAGGAGAATTGCAAGATTGAGAACACATTAACGCGCACTCAGCTTTCAAACAGTTAAACTTCTTCAGCTACATGCAGATTAAACACCTCATTGACAGCATTAAGACCCAAACAGATCTATCCTCCGACCTAACTCCATTTGATTCCCTCTGCACCAATGAGAAACCACTAAGACATGTTATTTCCTTACTGCATAACAAGTTATGGGATTCTACCCCTTCAGATGAAGGAAGAGCTTGTGAGACCTGGGCACGAACCCTTCAAATCAATCTATCTAGGACAGACTGGGACATCATATTCCGACACACGCACAAAGGATCATTGAATGTCTCCATACAGGAAAATAATTACAAATTAGCATCCCGCTGGTACCACACCTGACAATCTTACATAAGTATAACAAAGACGTTCCTGATATATGTTGGAGATGCACTCAGGCTCAGGGCACTCTCCAGCATATATGGTGGGAATGCTCCCCTATTCACACATTCTGGTAACAGATACACAACCAGATACGCAACATATCCACATATTCCTTAGAGTTTACCCCTGAGCAGTATCTTCTGCATCATCAAGTAAATGCAGAGGCCTCCTACAATAAATCACTGGCGATGGCAATGGTCAACTCAACCAAGCTTTGAATACCGAGACTCTGGGGTACCACCAGGACACCTTCAATGGCTGACTGGTATAGGCAAATCAATAGAGTTTCCGAGATGGAAGAACTTATCTCCATCTCTCACAACACTCCGAGAGAGTATACACGGAGGTGGGCCTGCTGGACTCACTTCCAAACTTCAGACACTTACAAACATACGCTGCATCTCCCTGCACACTGCTTCCACTTTAAAACATGATTATGTCTGGTCCGCAACTTTTTGGGTGACCTTCCACCTTGGAACGCATCTCCCCTTTACAATGCACCTAGTCATTTGCTAGAGGCGACCTGAAAATTCGCCTCCTTGGCGGGAGTAACCGGCCGTAGACAATTTCCCTTATCTACTAATGATCAGAGAATATCCTTATTTGAGAACATATAGCCCCTATCTTATTGACAAAACTCACCCCTCCCGCTGGAACACTCCCTCACCCTCCAATGTCCCTCCCATAGACCTTTTCCACCCCTCCTTTTCCTCCCCCCCCCCACTACCCCTCCTTCACTCCCCCTTAACCAGATTAAGATAGTTCTAACACAGCTCTCCCCCCAGCTGGTTGTGGCTTTCCCTGCTTACACCGTCTAGGAACAGGAAAATCAACACTTTAGCAAAGAGAATAATGGATGGACAAATACTCAATGCTTACTGTGTCAATGTATATTGTTTGCTATAAGATTGTAACCTGAATGCATGTTCTTCAAATGATAGACACCCTTCTGTTATTTTGTTATTTGTCATGTGCTTTAACTCAATAAAAGCTTTTCTGGAAAAAATTAAATTGTGATTTAATGTTAATAAATGTAAAGTTATGCACTTGGGGGCTAAAATCATGCACGTGTCATACATTCTTGGAGGAGAATTGCTGGAAAAGTCAATGGTGGAGAAGAATCTGAGTGTTCTGGTAGATCATAGGCTTAATAATAGCATGCACTGCCAAGCTGCAGTTTCTAAAGCTAACAAAATACTTTCTTGTATTAAAAAAAGCACAGAGAGAGAGACATAATTTTGCTCCTGTACAAATCATTACTAAGACCTCATCTGGAATATGCATTTCAGTTTTGCACACCAGTACACAAAAAGGATATCGGGGAACTGGAGAAAGTGCAGAGAAGGGCCTCCAAACTGATAAATAGACGTGCAATTATTTTCGCTCTGAATTCATTTTTCAACGAAATTCGACAAATTAGTTAATTTGGAAATGTTCGAATTAACGAAAACTCGTCTAAAGATTTTTTCTGAAATTCAAAAATCCGAAAATTCAAAAATCCGAAAATCCAAAATAAGGACATTTGAAGACTGGGAAATTTGTAAATTCGATAATCCAAAAAATCTAAAGTTCAAAAATTCTTAAATTCAAAAACTCGAAAATCCGAAAACTTGAAAATCCGAAAATAAGAACGGAAATCTGAAAATTCAAATGAACGAAAATCCTAAAATAACAACAAAAATCAGAAAACTAGAAAACCCAAAAATTTTCTTTCCCGGGCTTAGACTGGCTGACGTAAGCCGTCAGCGAGCGTTAGCCCACTGTCGGTTAACTAAAATAGCTTTGGCTATACTTCTCCTGGAGGGATGTAATCAATATTTATAAACACTTACAGTAGGTTCACACCTATGCGTTTTTTAGTGTGTTTTGCAGTAAGTCCGCTACAGTCTATTTAGCATGGTTTCCTATGGTACACGTTCACATCTATGCGTTTGCAGACACTGCATTTTTGGAAAAGGTCAGGGACTTTTTCTTCCCACTGCAGATTGTATTTTGTGTGTAGTAGACTTCAATGGACCCACGACAAAAATGCAAATGTTGCGTTTTTGATGCATTTTTAGATGTATTTTGCTTTTTTTCATCCATAACAAACTGTAAAGAGCTGGTTGTTAAGGAGTGGGCCGGGAAGCCGGCTGCCACAACCTTACCAACCGATGAGTCATCAGCTGTCAGCCGGATTCACCACTGACAACCGAATATGGATTTTGAGGGGAACCCCACTCCAATATGTAAAAAAAAAATGGCGTACCCCACCCCAAAATCCATACCAGATCTTTATCCAAGCATGCAGTCCGGCAGGTCAGGAAAGGGAGGGGACGAGTGAGCCCCCCTGAACCATACCAGGCCACATTCCACCAACATGGGGGGGTGCTTTGGGGTGAGGGGCTCTGCACCCCCAAAGCACCTTGTCACCGTGTTGATGGGGACAAAGGTCTTTTCCCCAAAACCAGCTGCCCCAGATACTGCCACCCATGTGAAAGAGTATGGGGTACATAGCAGGGGCGGCCCATGCATTAAGGGCACACGGGCGCCGCCCACCCCATCCATACTGCCTCCCCCCATCCATGTGCCTGGCCCCTTTCAGGACGCCGGACGCATGGATTCCTATGGCGAGGGTGGTTTTTTTTTAAGCACCTGATTAGAGCCTGAGGCTCTAATAGGCTTCAAAATAGGGTGGGATCAGCGTGCAGAGAGTGCACCCCGATCCCACCCAATTGTGTGACCATAGCGAATTAATTTTCACTATTTTCACACTGCCGTTCCTCCCCGCCAACAGGAGCCAGGTCTGTGAGACCTGTTTCCCTATTGGCCAAAGTGCAAGACGATCCTATTGGATGCTTAGCACTAAGGATGGGGAGGCACAGGAGAGGAGAAGGATCCGCCGCTGCTCTGTCCTACACAAAGGAGAACGGAGGACAGAAGACACAGCTCCAGAGAAGGAGACCGCCGCTGCTGTCCGCCCTGCATGAAGGAGGACACACAGCCCAGTGATAAGTGCCGGACCTCCCGCGGGGGGGGGTCGGGGGGTGGGTGCTGTCAGTGAGAGCCACGCACACACGGGGGGGCGGGGAGTCATGCTGGCAGTTTAGTCGGAGGGGTGCGCTGGGTGTTGCCGATTGTTTGCCGCCCCCCCTCCAAAAAACCCATGAGCCCCCACTGGTACATAGTGCTCCTACTCATTCACCAATAAAAAGATGTAGTGTAAAAAATGACAGTAGGCAGTTTTTGACAAGACCTTTATTTAAAGAACAAAAAACAATCACCCCCGGTGTAGATCCATCATCAATCATGATGCCCGCTGCCAACGTCGACCCGAAAAAATAAAAAAAAAGATCCAGCTGACAGTTCTTAAATATCTAAGGATCGGGGCCACCCGCTGATGTTACCGGTAAGTGTGAACCCAGACTGAAAAAAGAGCTGGATGTATTCCTAAATGCACAAGATATGACTGGATACCAACATTTACAGGTAATAACACCAGAGATTGTTGAGCAAGGAAACATCGGATTGCCTCCTGTGGGATCAGGAAGGATTTTTTTAACCTGATGAAGCAAACTCGATCACGCTTTACTGTTGTTTTTTGTTTGTTCGTTTATGCCTTTCTCTGGGTATAGAAATGTGTATATGGAGATTTTTAATATGTTTTCTATTGGTTGGACTAGACAGAGTCTTTTTTTCAACCTGACTAACTACTGTATGTAACAACAGAAACACTGAGATCCCTAGTTTTTTCCTACTATTTTCTATTGCACCAGAATTTTGGCAGCCTGCCAGCTTTCTAATGTAAACACATACATTTTTCTCAGCTTTTAAAAACCAACTGAAACCCAAATTAGAGCGGTTGTAAACCTCAGTCATGAAATCTGAGCAAAGCACATATATCTGTAGTGTTTACTTATCTCTCTCCAAAGCTCTAAGTGTCGTTTCTCGTTGGTGCTTCGTTCCTCTGTTATCAGCATGAGTCCCTCCTGAGAAGTTTTCCTGACATATGAGATATATTTGTGTTGAGGGGGGGCTCAGAACGGAGCATGTCTATTCATAACCAGAACACAGTTCTTCTGCTGTGTGGAGGGGGTGTGTTCCTTTACTCCAATCAGCTCTCACACAGTGTAACTGCAGTCTCTCTGCCCCCTCCTCTCTGCCCCTGGCAGATGAAGAAAGATTTTAACATGATCTGCACTTTTGAAAGTGTGTAGAGAGGTGACGACTGCAGATTAACAAGTAAAACTTATGTAGGAGGATTTGTTTCATCTATGTGTATTATCTGAGGCTGTTCACTTCAATGGGTATGTGTGAGGGTTTACAACCACTTTAAGGGCCAGTTTACATAATTGTGTTGCAGTAATTGTACAGTGCTACTGCAACACGCAGCAATGTGCAATAAGTTTATTGCTGTGCTGGATGCCATTTTTGTAAATGGGATCCCAATGCACCTTAAAACACATGAGATGCATTTCAGTGTGGTGAAAAGGGGCATCTGAATCTTTGTTGGGGTCTTTAAGGATATTTGAGTATTAAATATTTAAAAACAGCTGGAGATGTCAGGGATGGCTTATTTTAAAGTTCTTTACTGATTGTTCAGAATAATATAATTTTTAAGTGTCCAAAGCTTTGGCACAGACATACTTTTAAGTAGACTTGTTCTTAAAGTTCAGCTCCTGGCCTGCAACCAGCAGGACAAGTACATGAGCAGTTCACCCTGACGGGTGACATGGGCTCAACCAAGGTGCGGGGCCTAAGCACTAACCAGTCTTCAAGAGAGCTCCTGATGGGGGAGATGGGTTTTACTGAGGGGAGGACCACCCCGTTAAGACCCCTGACGTTGGACCGAGATCGTACGTCATTTTGGGTAGAGGGGGTAGTCCTCGAGAGAACTTCTGACCAAT
>BLSH010511829.1:430873-456749 GCA_018402905.1 Glandirana rugosa | reverse complement strand
ATTTGTCCCTTTTTATCTTTCCCACTTAGAGGGATTGTCCCATGTCTGTACTGATTTTTGACTGTCCCCAAGATTAGGGAGAGGGGATCAATATATATCTCCACGAATGTGTATGGATGTCGAAAATGTCAGGGTAGATTGACACTTACGGACCGTCAAAATTTTTACGAGAGAGGTCTAAGAGTGTGTAAATTCACATAGGTGAATAACCCTAAGTAACAACAAAGGATATATGAAACACAATAAGAAGAGAAACACGCATTAAAATTTGTCTTACGTTTACTATTATTGATCTCAACTCGCTTGTGGACCTTCAAGCCCAAGACGACCAGGCAGGCTTTGCGATCGTTCGGGTTCCGTCCGGACCCGGACCCGGACTTTGTCCCGAAGTTCGGACGGACCAGCAGAACCCGAACTTCCAGGTGTTCGCTCAACTCTAGTTATTATCATTTGCATTCTGTTTAAAATTACGCACAAAGAGAAGAATAACACAAAGTATATAGGAAACAACAATGAATCCCAATAAGTGGATACACTTAAATGTGTGAGAATCTGGAGAGAGCATTTTTAAAACTGCCAGGCATTCACAGTTAGATGGGACTGTAAAAGCTGTAGGTATGTGTAAGCACCTCTATATATAACTAGGGGAGAGGGATTAGAACCCCTGTCAGTTTTTAGTCATGTCTGTACCCTGTTAGGGAGATTCACCCTTTCTATTTTTCCCTGTTTAGTTATATAATGAGAGTCAACACGAAAAAAAATCCCAATTTTTGTGTTGCCACCAGCACAGGTGTAGAGGGAACATCTTCCAATGAGGACACTAGTTCTGGTAACTGCCAGGGATTTCCAAACTTTGGGAGGATTTCCTCTCACTTCCTGTTTTGGTTATGGGACAGGAAGTGAAGGAAAATGTCCCCAATAGGACACAGATGGCAAAAGAAAATGAAAAAAAGGCCACACCTTTAGCTATACTTTAAGTTTTAAGTGTACATGGTATACATTTTACAGCAAACTAGTACTTTAGATTATTACTCTATTGGGCCATTCACAACTGTCTTATGTGCACACATCAAGGACAGTTTTGAAATAAAGCCATTAAACGTTCCAGGATGTCTTATCGAATGTGGGATGAAAGTTATCTAAACAGAGGGAGAACATACAGACTGCATAGTGTTGCAAAACATACTCCAACCCTGAACTGTGCTGTTAAATCCTGCAATTTTACAGAATTAACACAAATTACAGCCAGCTTGGCATCCATACTTTGCTGCAGTTAAGCAACTTGGTCACCTCTTTGCCCTCAGCCTGTGACCTCACTAATAGACCAATGAGGTTATCTCTATGTTCTATCAGCATCTCCCTTGTAGGATGTGTGAAAACAGAACAACCCTGCCCCTTCCTCTCTTAGTCTGAGTGTACAGTGGTTTACAAGAGGCTTAAAGTGATACTACACAATATCCTTATTTTCCAAAAATAATATATGCACATCTACTGCCCTGTAATCTTTTCTTACTATGTTTTTATGCTTCTTTGCAATGGCTTCTATAAGCTCCCGAAATTCTCTTTTTCTGCCTCACTTCCATTTGTTTGGATTGAGCAGTGTAATGTGCACTGCTCTATGCACACTACAAATCCCATAGTCCATCTCACAAAGAGCAGGTGGCTACATGCCTACATATAGTGGGACCATGGAGAGCGAACATAGCCATTTAAAATGGCAGCCGTGCCAATGCTGAGGAGGGGATTTAAAAAAGGGACCCCTACAATCTGTTCTACGTGAAGCACAAATAAAAAAAATGTGAAAAAACAAAATTGTTTCCCTTTTATATATAAAACCAGAATTCCATTAAGGAATAACTAAACCCAAGAACAAAAATTTAATATATTGCAGCTTACCAGTCCTTAGATGTGATGACTGCATTATCATTTTTCAGGCTAAAAGCATTTTCAGCAATTACAGAAAATATGTGGTGATCTTGCCACGAATGCCATGTCCTTGTCACTTCCTATGAATTGGAAGGATAAAACAGCCTCATCTTCCTTCTGATCATCAAGTGAAAATAAAGGCAAAAACACCTGAGGAATACAACACTAAAGCTGGCTGTACACGGAGCAAATTTATCTCTATGGGTGACCCTGTCAGCACCCTCTCACAAAGCATCCTTTAACTAAAAAATGGAAAGAGTAATGCAGAAAATTGTCAGCTAAACAGCGTACCTGCATCTATTTAGATGTAGGACTGTTTTGTTTTTTTTGTGGGGTGGGGGGCAGGGGTGTTGCTAGGTAGGAAAAAGACAAGGGGCTTCAGCCTGAAGGTAAATTCGATAACCCCTCCCACATTTTAAATTGAAAAAAACTTCCCTCCCCTTGCTACCTCAGAGCACACACATGCGCTCTAAACCAGAGATCTGCTCCAATCACAGGTTTCTTCATGAGAAGCGTCGTCCATCACTGCGGCCTCATCAGTGCCCATTAGTGCAGCCTGATCAGTGCCCATGAAAGCAGCCTCAACAGTGCAACCTCATCAGTGCCCACCAATGCAGCCTGATCAGTGCCCATCACTGCAGCTTGATCAATGCCCATCACTGCAGCCTGATCAGTGCCAATCAATGCAGCCTCACCAGTGCCCATCAATGCAGCCTCACCATTGCCCATCAATGCAGCCTCACCAGTGCAGCCTCATCAGTGCCCATCAATGCAGCATCACCAGTGTCCATCAATGCAGCCTCACCAGTGCCCATCAATGCAGCCTCACCAGTGCCCATCAATGCAGCCTGATCAGTGCCCATAAATTCAGCCTCACCAATGCCCATCAATGCAGCCTCACCAGTGCCCATCAGCTCAGCCTCCCCCTACCCATCAATGCAGCCTAACCAGTGCCCATCAATGTAGCCTCATCAGTGCCCACCAATGCAGCCTCATCAGTGTCCATCAGTGCAGGCCTTACCAGTGCCCAGCCATCAGTGCAGCCTTACCTGTGCCCATCAATGCAGCCTGATCAGTGCCCATTATCTCAGCCTCACCAGTGCACATCGGTGCAGCCTCACCACCAGTGCCCATCAATGCAGCCTCACCACCAGTGCCCATCAATGCAGCCTGATTAGTGCCCATCCCATCACCAGCTCAGCCTAAGTTACCTGCTGTGCCCATGCAGCCTGATCATCAGTGCCCATCCCATCAACAGCTCTGCTAAGTTACTTGTGCCCATGCAGCCTGATCAGACATCGTGAATCTCCCACTCACCCGGTGCGGTCCACCTCCTGACCGGCGGCTCCTATGATGGATGTCACGCATCCCAGCATTGGATCGGTGTGATGTCCATCATAGGAGGCAGTTCAGGAGGAGGGACTTCACATGTCACTCGGCTGCGCTGAGTAAGCGGTAGATGGATATCTCTGTCCAGCGGCGCTCGCCTACCCCCTTCCCTTCAGACTGGCAGCCTGCCCGGTGTGCACCCACCCAGGATCAACCTGAAAGTGGCCCCAGGGCAGGTGGCCAATAGCCCCAATTCCCAGCCAACCCCAGGCCTTGGGACCCGGGGCTAATAATTGTGTCACTGTTGACCCGGGGATTTTTGGGGGCCCACGCAGCCCCCCCCCCCAACACCACTGGTGGGGGGGTCAAAATACATTAGCCACAGTAGGAGTTTTGTCAATCAGCACTGTTTAATGTATATCTGTGAATCTGTTCAATTATTATTTTTTGTTATTCAAAAGAAACTTTTTGATTTTTGTTTATCCTGAAAAAAAATCTATGTGTGAATGACCAACTTAATGCAGCCTCCACATCTACGGTGCAACATATTACATTTTTGGGTTTAGATAGGCTTTGAAGCTAGCTACACATGGGCACTTATCCCACCAAAAAAAAGGTAGTAAGACAACTTTCTATCCTTTGGAGCATTGCTGCTCCCACAAGGCCCACTGACATGTTTTTCCTAACTTGCCCAAGGGGTAGATCTACAACATGTTTTAATTTATTTTCCTTCAATGCCTACTGGCACAGAGATTCTCCAATACGAAAACCCCTAGTGAACCCCCACATGTCATGTAAAGATAAATTCCACATATGGCAATTTTGACATAGTTACAAGTTCCAGCTTGGATCAATGTCAGTATGTATGTGCCATACCTGTGAGATCCCTGTGAATGGCATCTATGCCGAGTGGGCAACCTCCTATATTTAGTAAGCAGCAGAGCAGCTGCTCAGGACTGGACTCGGAAGCTAGTAGAGAACCTTGTAGAAGTGCTGTCTACTACAGTGATTTCCAGCTTCCACCAGGATCCCACAGGTATGTTACATACATATTTACATTGATCCAAGCTGGAGATTGCCATACCTAAACTTCAGCTCAACAAATTATACATTCAGTACAAAAAAATAAAGTTGTCAGAACTTGTTTGATTTCCCTCATTACCAAGGTACTCCTGCACATTTCAACATGCTTTAGATTAAACTTTATTTACATGCCATTAATGCAAAAGTAATTCTTAAATGGCTTTTAACAGTTACATATTTACATTTAGAGTGTCTTGTTTAATTACATACATGTCTACAAATGGCACATTTATAAACATGGATGTATTTATGACAGTATTACAGAATCATAAATGCTGATGACTAACAGTCCATTATCCTCTGTTATACTATTGAGCAAGAAGAGCTTATCCAGCAGAAATAAGTCTGTACAAAATAAAGGAAGTCGCAAAACGGGATATTCATGTGACTAAAAAAAAATATATGCTGTGTTCAAACCAGCGAGTCAATACTATTGATTCCAAAAATACGTCAAAGCAAACAGTTGGGCTTTGTGAGAGAACATAAATCTATATTTGTTAATGATTAAGGCCAACGCCACTAGAGTTCAGAGTTGACATAAAACATTTACTCTCTGGGTTTCATTCATTTTCAATGATAAGTACACACACTATATTGTCAAAAGTATTGGGAAGCCTGCCTTTACATGCACATGAACTGTAATGGCATCCCAGTCTTAGTTTGCAGCTATAACAGCTTCAACTCTTCTGGGAAAGCTGTCCACAATGTTTAAGAGTCTATGGAAATGTTTGACCATTCTTCCAAAAGCACATTCGTGTGGTCAGGCACTGATGTGGACGAGAAGGCCTGGCTCGCAGTCTCCACTCTAATTCATCCCAAAGGTGTTCTATCGGGTTGAGGTCAGGACTCTGTGCAGGCCAGTCAAGTTCCTCCACCCCAAACTCGCTCATCCATGTCTTTATGGACCTTGCTTTGTGCACTGGTCTAAATCAATTGTTGGAGGGGGGGTTACGGTGTGGGGTTGTTTTTCAGGTGTTGGGTTTGGCTCCTTAGTTTCAGTGAAGGGAACTCTTAAGGCGTCAGCATACCAAGATATTTTGGACAATTACATGTTCCCAACTTTGTGGGAAGAGTTTGGGCATGGCCCCTTCCTGTTACCACATAACTGCGCACCAGTGCACAAAGCAAGGTCCATAAAGACATGGATGAGCAAGTCTGGGGTGAAGGAACTTGTCTGGCCCACACAGAGTTCTGACCTCAACCACACTCTGAAATTTGAGGTCATCAAACTTTTGTTCACTTAGCTTAATGAATAAGATCAACAACTTGTTTTTTTCCCATGCATGTGATATATGTAAAGTGAACATAACCATTGTATTCTCTAACCTAAGTGAACACCTACTATAGAGAGTGAACAGTTGCTGCTCCTTTAGTAAATTACTTCCAACAACTCAAAACTGAGGCAAGGGGGTTACCATAACATGGCTTCCAGTATGTAAAATAATGTTAAGTTGGCCATACATTATACAATTCTAGTGTGCAATATTCCTTTAGATTTACCAAAACCATATAATATGAGGACAAAACCAAACATCTTCAATTTGTATGCAATGAGGCAGGCCCTTGCACTACATAGTTGAAAGTAAATCTAAGGCATAGAGGAACCTTCTTAAAACATGCCTCACTTTCATCTCAAATCCAAAATATAAAGGATTTGTTCCTCATTACAGAATAATGGGCCGATACATGCAAATCATTTATTTATGCCTCTTGGCCAATTATACATCCAGAACAAAAAAGGATGACTTTTAATAGGTCCAAAACCACTGGAACTGTAATGACATTATAGAATAGCTAACCACCCACAGTATAAATATGTCATTACTTTGATGTTAAATACAGTTATTATGGCAGCAGCTAGCTGCCATAACCCCAATTTAATTTTTTTCTGTGGGCGATTTGGCATCTGATAAAAGTGAACACAGTGGCGCATTCACCACGGGATCACTTTTAGGGGTGGCAGGAGAGGTGCCCCCCGCCACTTCCCGGTATTTTCCGACCTTACCGGAGCCGTTGGTAGGCCTGGAACTGATCCGATGTGGCCGATGGCAAGGCAAAAAGTCGAGTGAGGGCTAGATATCCCCCACTCGGATCTATGCCCTTGGAAGACCAGAGTGACCTCTGATGTCACTTCTGGTTCTCGGACATAAAGAATTTTCTTTTTTGACCCCAGATCTCTCAATAAAAGAGATCCTGTCATTTTTATTTCTATTACAAGGGATATTTACATTCCTTGTAATAGAAATAAAAGAGATTAAAAAAATAAAAAATTAAAGGGACAATGTAAAAATAAAAAGTAAAATAAATAAGAGAAAAAAAATTAAAACGCCCCATCCCTATGTGCTCACATGCAGAAGCAAATGCATATGTAAGTCGCGCCCACATATGTAAACGGTGTTCAAACCACACATGTGAGTTATCGCCGTGATGAATAATAATAAGAGCAATAATTATAATACTAGATCTACTCTGTAATTCTAAATGTGTAACCTGTAAAAAGGTTTGAAATCATTGTCCATGGAAATTTTTAAGTACCGTAGTTTGTCGCCATTCCACGAGTGTGCGCAGTTTTAAAGCATGACATGTTAGGTATCTATTTACTTGGTGTAACATCACCTTTCACATCATACAAATAAAATGGGGTGACTGTTGTGATTTTTTTTTTAATTTGCATAAAATTGCGTTTGAAAGACTGCTGCGCAAATACAGTGTGACATAAAATATTGCAACTTGAGCCCTATAGGATGCAATCTTTCTGTTATAGTTATGCGTTTAGATTTATATTGTAATTATTTTTGTCTATCATGAACATACATTGTAATGTTCATTGTGACCCCTCATGTTATCAGCTTCTAAACCTACACTCCCACGTTAGTGTGGTATGGTTCTATTATACCATCATGTAAATGTTTTACCATATGAATTGCTGCAATCATGATGTATATTAATATTTTGCTATATGCCAATAAAGCTATTTAATAAAATACTTGTTCTTATTAATATCATCCCCTTTTTTCGAATGCATGAATCTCTATTAGATTCATATGTGATACTCATTATCCTCCGTTAGTGACGCACCGCATTCAAAGTCCCAACCCTTTCCTCTTTTTCATAAAGTATTGCAACAATTTCCATTTTATTCTCTAGGGCCTCTGCTACAAAAAATATATAATGTTTGGGGGTTCTAAGAAGTTTTCTAGCAAAAAATACTAATTTAAACTTATAAACAAAAAGTTCCAGAAAAGGCCTGGCCAGCAAGTGCTTAAAATGTGAGTGGTTTTCTTTTTTGATATTGCATATGAATAAATAAGATGTGGTTATTGCATTTGTATATAGATATCTTTCAAGATATAGGTTTGTTCTCTATTATTTTGTACTTATATCAAATATACATCCAGAACTATGGGTTTAAAGCACATATCCCATCTAATAATATAGAACCATACAGGCTGGGCTCACAGCACCCTGTTCTCCGTTTCAGGTGCGAATCATATCCAAATATTGGCTGAATTCGCACCTGAAACAGAGCCAAAGACGCACAGGACCCTTTTCCAGTGCACTCCGTGGCTGCCCCGGAGATGTGTGAACCGACTCCATTGAGAGTCAATCACAGTTTCCTGTCATGCGAATTGGATGCGGAGAAATCCGCATCCAACTCGCATCAGTGTGAACCCAACCTTACTTCAAAAACTGATTACAGATGTTTCAGGGTTGTTGGTCATAATCAGCACATAGAAATGTAAAGTGGTAATTTTTCCTTTTCTATTAAGTGGGAATAAATATTTTATTTTTATTTTAAATATTTCAGGTACTTATATAGCGCTGTCAATTCACGCAGAACTTTACATATACATTGTACATTCACATCAGTCCCTACCCTCAAGGAGCTTACAATCTAAAGTCTCTAACTCACATTCATACATACTAGGGCCAATTTAGACAGGAGCCAATTAACCTACCAGTATGTCTTTGGAGTGTGGGAGGAAACCCACGCAGGCACAGGGAGAACATGCAAACTCCAAGCAGGTAGTGTCGTGGTTGGGATTCGAACCAGCGACCCTTTTGCTGCCAGGCGAAAGTGCCATCCACTACACCACTGTGAAGATTAAGGGCCGGTTAACACTGCTGTGATCCCGGTGATCGGATGTGATTCGCACCGCACTGCAGTGTGATCACATGCGATCCCTGTGCGATGCAAATTCAGCCATAGAGATAGTATGGCTGAATTCACATTGTAATCGGAGCAAACTCGCTCAGGACCCTTTTTTTTCCGCAGCAGCAGAATCGGATCGCATGGAGGTTAACACCATGAGATCCGATTCCTGTGCAAGTTTGCAGTTCGCAGTGCAATATGCAAACTGATTTGGGGGTGTCATTAACTTTCTATTGGACATTCCCCACAGTTCGCATATGGCAGTGTGAACTGCCGCCGGGAGACATGCGTTGGGGGAACCCGCAGTGGATTTGCAGGGTTCCCGCAACGCAGCAGTGTGAAACGGCCCTAATAACAAGCTGAAATCTGATTATATAAACACCAGAGTACCAAGAGAGAAAGCGCAGCATGTGGTGCTTTTCTGTTGTCTGTTAAGCAAGGCTCAATGCACCAAAGGCTCAATGGGGACAACAGACATGTCTTGAATTTTTAACTAGAGTACAGTTCAATTCAGTCCTGAACTACTTAGTGTTCCTCTCACGCCCCTCTGTCTAGTTCAGATGAAATTGTGGCAAAGCCTATCATAAACTATACCGAGAGCTGGTTGCTCTTCTAATTTGACGTACTAATTACTGGCTTGTGCAGTATCTATGCTGCAAGTAAAAGCAAGTAAGACATTTATGGAGTTTTCTTTTTCTGCGCTCTTACCAGAAAAATGAAAACAGCTGCCTTACACATAAGTACTTAGTAATATGCACACATCAGCACAGTCACTTGTAAAGAAACAGGAAAGCAGCTGCCACTTACAATCAACAAACACGTGCCAAAAAACTCAGACAGAGTTTCCTTCGCCAGGCTGTTCCTTAGTTTCAGCTTGCCCAAACAGCTTCTGTCTTCCTGCATGGCTATCGCACTGTACTTGCTGCTTCTTCTGCTGTCCTTCGAGTTGTCAGTTTCAGGCATTTTCTTCTGCAGGCTTTGGATCCCCATATAAAGTTTAACCCAAGTTTGAAATTGTGAGCTCTGTGCATCAACTCCTGTGAAAGAACCGATTCATATATTGCCAAGAAAACCCTGTTCCTGTGCAGCTATTGGCTGGACACAACTACGCAGAAAAACAGCTCATCCAAAAAAAATTTCTTTTTTTTTTTTTTTTAAATGTGCATCTCTAAAATAAAAGGGTGGAGAGCATGTAGTGTTCTAAACAAAAGGTTTAACATATTATTATTTAATCTGTATTTTTTTTTTCTAGCTCCAGTAATAACAGGGTTTTTATAAGTTGTGGCTTTGGTGATTGATGAATGTGAATATGTGCTGTATGTGTAGAGAAATGGGGAACGTTCAGTGTATATGAAACGACTCATCCTGGATTGTGTTAATCATTACTTAGGAAAATGTCGTCAGAATAAGCATACACAGAACAGGTTATTCTAAAAAAAACTGAATGTAAAAAAATGTTTTACATCATTATCCAATGGTTTTTGAAATTTTGCTTTTTAATTACAGACTGCTAAAAAAACAACATTAATAAATCCTAGTTACATAGAATGAGCTGCCAACATACCAGAGCAAACAGAAAAAGTTACCTGTAACTAATTTTCCAATGCAGCGCACAACAATACATGATTGTGCATTGTAGTATGAATGTGCGTTGGGGTGCTGTGGAAAATGAAAGATGCTGCAACTGACCAAAATGGATAAAGTGCGTTACTACCCTATTTCCCTGAAAATAAGCCCTACCACGAAAATAAGACCTACCAATATTTCCGGGGATAGTTGTAATATAAGCCCTTCCCCGAAAATAAGCCCTAGTTAAAGTTGTTGTAAAGACATGTAATCCGTTTTGTAAAAAGAATATAGAAATGTACACTTTGTCTCCTTTTGTAACTTTATCGTGGAAAATACTTTATTTACAGTGCCGCTGGGTGCTCACGTGATCCGCCAGAGAGATAAAATCACTTGAGGACACGTTAATTTTTTTTTGCAATACATTTTTATTGAGTTTTCATCGAACAATATGCAAATAAACATCTCAGAAATACATTTTGAGCATTAAGAAGTGAAACAAGGGAATGTATTTATGCGAAAAGTGCAAATATAAGTTGAGTTTGAGCTTCAACAACTTACCCCAAAACTTTATTAGCTGTATGGTGTGATTGCAGATCCCCATCCCAGACACCCCATAAGGGAACATGTCCTGGGGCGGACATCAGCACCATCAACCTCAATTTAAATTTATTTCCAAGATGTTTCTTTCCTAATTTAAACATAACAGAGAAAGGCACAGTACCTCAGTGCATAGAAAAACGGGTGGTAATACACTTTACCGGTAAAGTAGACCTAATGGTGATTGTACTCGCAGGTTCTCCTCCCTCTCGCCCACAGAAAAATTAAGGCAGGAGGGGCCACAAACCCAACGGGCTGAATAGACTGAGGTGGTGAGCTCCAACTCCCATCCTCTAGACACCCCATGACGGGAGCAAGCTGTGTCCTGAGGGGGGGTTTCATCCCAAAGTGAGAGAGTAGGGCGGTAGCCCACCTCCTGCCTCATCAACGCCTAGTGGGACGAAAAAGAAGAGAGCGCCTCGAGTCATGTAAGTCACAATCCTGCAAAAATTTTGTCTACCAAAGGACAACAGAAACTTAAGATCAAATATCCAAAGTACTAGAAGATTAGAAAAAGTCAGAAAAGGAAAAGAGAGATAGAATGTAATAGCACCAAAAATCATCTCAAGTCAGCCGAGTTGACGGACATGTTCTGTCCCGGAATGAAAGAGATGCCAATCAATATAGGCTGCCCAGGGTTCCCAGATGTCTTCGAAACTCTTAGTAGTGTCTGAGAGGATGCTGGAAAGTTTTTCCTGAGACATGATCCAGGAGATTTTCCTTGTGGTGGCTGCAAAGGAGACCTTTGTTTTTTTCCATGATTTTGCTATAGTGAGTTTGGCTCCGAGCAAGATAAACTGCACTAATTTCCTATTAGGTTTGGACAGGTTTAATATGTGTTCATTGAGAAGGGCGCTCTCAGGGGACCTGGAGACCTTAACATGGGTCAGCCTCTCAATAAGGTTAAATATTTTCCTCCAAAATGGTCTTATCCTTGGGCATTCCCACCAGATATGTGGCATAGTACCTAGAAGTGCACAACCCCTGAAACACTGTGGGTCTGCCGAAAGGATAACTATGGGCCAGCCTAGCCGGGGTTAGATACAACCTGGTGATAACCTTAATACTAGCTTCCATGAGGACAGTGTTTAAAATGCCTCGGTAAGAATTAGAAAGGGCTCCATGCCAGGTCTCCAAGTCCCATGAAAACTGGAAATCTTCCTCCCAATGATTCATATAAGAGGCTTTCGCCACCGGCGTGGTGAGAGCTGCGTAAACTACCGAGATACATCCCCTTTGCTCCATGGCTTGACCACACCAAGTTTCATAAACCGCAATAGTGGGCAGAAGGGGTTTTTCTTTCCAAATATGCAAAAGAAAATGGGAGATTTGATGAAATCGGAACCTCTCAGAATCCGGGAGGTTCAGTTTGCTTATGCAATGGGCCAGAGACATGGGACCTACTGATGTGAAGAAATGTCCTATACGGTAAAGCCCCCTATCCAGCCACCACCTGAAAGCTTTAATATCTAGTCCAGGAGGGAAGTCCAGATTGTGAAAGATGTGTGCTAATGGTTTTAGGGATACGTTAAAGAGGATTTTATTGAACTTTTTCCCGACTCCAGTAGGCTATGGTGTCGTGGAAAACATTCTTTTGAGTCTTCTGTTGGTCAAGAGAGGAACATTGGAGAAGGCGTATTCAGTGAGGCATTTTGTAATTTTTTCAGTCCTCGCTGCCCAGTCCTGTCAGCTTCCACATCCCATTGGCAGCGTCTGCATCACATGGTGGATGATTACCTTGGGGCCAAAACAGAGGTGGAGAGCTTTCCAGCTGAGGATCCACTGGTTTACTGGGTCATGAGAATAGACCACTGGCCAGAACTTGCCCAGTATGCTATTGAATTGTTGGGCTGCCCTGCATCCAGTGTGCTTTCAGAACAGGCATTCAGTGCTGCAGGAGGCTTTGTGACTGATCATAGAACACGTCTGTCCACAGACTCCGTGGACCGTTTGACTTTAATAAAAATGAATCAGTCATGGATTACCAGCTATGAAGCCCCTGATGCCAATGTCATCGATTGAGTTTTTTGGGATGTGGAATCTCTGCAGGACTTCGAGGATGGACCAGGCTGGCGCCCTCTTAACCTCCTCTCCTTCTACAGTTGTTATTAGGTTACCAGGACCTAATCATTTTTGAGGAGCTGCCTCCATTCACCATACATAATTTTTTTTTTACCTATTCCAACACACTAGCACCATATCACCCACTCCTTCTTCGAGGCTGCCCAGCTTTGTGGGTGTTCAATAATTCCATCCGGAACAATGTTTTTGGTATAAGTTTAATGGGCACAATAAACACCCAAAGACCATTTTTTCAGCACCTGTTTGACAGGTGCATATCATTGCAATTTTTTTGGCCTTCATCAAGAGCACCTCAATAGGGTTACAGTGGGAAGGCACCACTGACACCCAAAGACCAATTTTTCTGCACGTGTTTAACAGGTGCATATCATTGCAATTATTTTACAGAAAGGCCAATTCTTGCCTTTCTGAAGAGCACCTCTATAGGGTTATGGTGTGAAGGCATCACTGACACCCAAAGCCCAATTTTTACTCACCCGTTATTACTATCCAAAGTCAAAGTGACACCAGAATTTATCCAACAAATCTCTAAACTTGTTCCCAGTGCACTGCATTGTGGCCTCACCATACACACTGGCTCCCCAGCTGCTGCTGAGCAAAATAAAGGCAGCTTGCAGGGAAAATGTCATTTTTTGGCTTTATAACTGCAATTATTGCTGCAGCAGATTCTAGACGTGATACAGATCTGCCACTTTACAGGTAGACTAAGGAGACCCCCAGGCACTATATTAGGAATTTTTACTTTTTATGCTTTCAC
Source organism: Glandirana rugosa (assembly GCA_018402905.1). NCBI lineage: Eukaryota > Metazoa > Chordata > Amphibia > Anura > Ranidae > Glandirana > Glandirana rugosa. The sequence goes on along the minus strand of BLSH010511829.1, from coordinate 443,253 downwards.
TTAAAAAAATCCAAAATTCACTGCTCATTTAAAATTGATGTTTTTCAAAAACTTTTTTCTCATTGATACATGCACAATTACTTGCATATAAGCCTTCAGAATGGGCACTTTTGATTTTTGACGTCGGGTCCCATCGACGTTAATGGGGTTCACTATTCGGGTCTGAACTTTCATGGTGTTCGGAACAGCAATGAAGCAGAAAACTTGCTACTCAACAATGACATGTATCGCAGAGCAATCGGTAAGCTACTATATGTTGCCACTGTGACAAGACCAGATATAGCCGCAGCAGTGGGCATACTATGCAGGAAAGTCTCAGCTCCTTGTCAGTGTGACTGGAATGCAATAAAAAGAGTGATGCAGTACCTCAAAGGAACAATTCAGATGAAGTTACGGTTACCAACAACATCATATCCAAAACTGGTCGGATATGTGGATGCTTGGTCTAGTCGAAAGCAAACAACTGTCGCTCTATCTTCAACTGAAAAAGAGTACATTGCAGCAGCATACGCATGTCAAGAAGCGATATGGATTTGTCAACCTTTTGTGGACATTGGTATAGACATGTCAAAATGAATTCACATTTTTGAAGATAACCAGGGATGTATCAGGCTTACGCTAATCAATAATGGGTCAATCCTAGGACCAAACACATCAACGTCAAGTATCACCTACTGAGGGACAATCAAGAGCAAGGTGTTATTGACATTCAATATTGCCCGTCAGAAGAGATGACCAAACCTTTGTTGAAGGAACATCATAGTTATTTCCAGAAGAAGCGGAATATAATTTGACAAAGCACATACTTTTGAGAAGGGGTGTTGGAAGAACAACAGCAATCTGCTTTATACTGTGGACACATTATACCTATCTATCCAGCAGGTGGGCCTGTAGTGTGTATCTATGGTAATGTAGTCACAGGATGTTCTGTCTGTGTGCATGTAATTGTATCCTCCTGTTTCCTGTAAAGACATGTTCTGGTATTTCTCCATGACAGTAAAGTATTCTGCTGTATACAAAAAGCTTCTAGCTATGATTTCAGTACCCTGCCAATACTTAAGACAGGAAGCGATGGTGAAAAAAAAACATTCCATAATCCATCTAAAACTAAAAAAATAAATGAAAATCATTTTTATATTTAAAGTTAATGTGTTAAACATTTGGGCACACTCAAACTGAGAAAAAAAATCCATAAAGGCTTGAAGCACCCTTATGTGAAAACTACATATCAAAATGAGAAGCAGATCCAAACATATAGGCATCTAAAACTATATGAAGCTTTTCTGTAAAGTCCAGCTTACCCCCACCCCCTCTAATATGCTCCATTTAAACCAGTTTACTTTAATGTTTTCTGCATATGTTACTTTTGATTGCAGGCATTAGTATTTTTCTATAACTACTGCTTGTAATTTTTTAAGTCATTTGCAAAAAAATTTTAACCAAAAAGTCTATTTCCTTGACTAATCCTGGCACTGACAAATCTTAGAGGTGAATATGTGAAACGGGAAATTAATCAGCACGTGTTTTGTTAAAAATAATAATACATTTAAACAGCTGTGTTGGTTAAGTCCACATGATGTGAACAATATCTCTATAGTAGTAATAATTACTACAAAACCTGTTTTATTGGAATGTAATGTACCTTTGTTGACCTGGGATAGGCTATTAAAAGTAATAGCACAAGCAACAAATCAGAGCCACCACTTTATCAGGATAGTGGCCACATCTTCTCATCAAGCCCTAATAGAATGAATCAGTTTACTTTACAGAGCTATAAAGCCCTGATTTATCACATCAATTTAATAAACTCTACTACTATTAAGAAGATGGATATGGGTTTCTGTTGTCATAGCTCCCTACAGATCGCATTGTTAGGCTTTAAAATGGAATATAAATATGTTTAAAGCAAAAACAGAAGATGAAAAGTGTTCTCTTTTCCTAGAAAGATGTGTAAATGCCACTAAAAAGATACAAAACTAAAATCACAGTGAAACCTCCTAGTTCATTGCCATTTGACTTTTGTCCTCTGCTTACGGTTGGTATCCATAGATGAAGGTGTTTTGTTTTTTTTCGTACATAGTGACATTGTGCAATGATTAAGGTTCAGAACATCTGACACAAAGGAACATATGTACTCTAGAGCAATGGTTCTCAGCCCTGTCCTCAAGTACTCCCAACAGGCCATGTTTGCAGGTTTTCCTTTATCTTGCACAAGTGCTTGAAATCAGAGTCAATGGCTTGGTAGTTTGGACAGCTATTTTATCTAAGAGAAATTCCCAAAACGTGGCCTGTTGGGGGTACTTGAGGACAGGGTTGAGAACCACTGCTCCAGAGAAGATGAATCTTTGGTGATGTATTTATAACCAAGAATGATTATAGGTATTGTGAGGATCAGACCATAAGTTACATTTGATCATGGGCTGCTTGTGTGTGCTGTGTACTGTCTCCATCACTATTCTTCTACCACTTAAGGTGTTAACCCTATTATTTCTTGTATGCCTTTCTTCCAGCACTCTCTGCTCTGCTTCATCTAATCCCTATGGGTTTGGTATTTGTTATCCCTCCTATTTTTAAATAGTGCAAGCTTGATCCGAATCCTTGTTTTCAGTTCTTTCTTTGTGACTAGGGTTGCCACCTCATCCGTTTAAACTCAAACACATTTGAATTACCCAGGTTCTGAGGCTAATTTAATGCAGATAAGACACCAAGTGAGTTTAATTACCACCCTAATCAGCCACAGAACCTGTGTAATTAATATGTGTTCGGTTTTAAAGGGATGAGGTGGCAACCCTATTTGTGACTCCATAATCCTCCTTCTTTGTTGTTTCAGTCCATTCTTGCCTAATGTCACCAAGTAATTTACTGAGCACTTTGCCAGTCACTGTCAGTGTTTCACTCATTTTTTGTTATAATATTAGCTGGGGCGACAGGGGCCAGAACCCTGAAATCATAAATATATGTGGATGATATGCTACTGCATGTCTTTGACTCAGAAACATACTTGCCTAAAATATTAACATTGATTGTGGAGTTTAAAATACCTATAAAGCAGGATGTCAGGCTTCATGGAAAAAGGAAGAATTCATGGATTTTTCTGGCATGGGGAAAAGGCTAGAATACATAAAAAAAAAAAAATATTAAGTCTTCTGAAAAATAACTTTCTATTGTGGGAATACACTGAAGGTTTTGCAATACTTTTGGAAAATAATACATTTTATTACAAACATATAAATGATATGTTTCAAGCAGGGACTAATTTATAGATTATATCAAGAATAGAAACACAGGGATTTCCCAAAGATTGAATCCATTCTGGAGAACACTGGACAGTGGATTCCTTTTAAAAAACTTGGAAGGACAAAGCAGGTTTTCCTATAGATACAGTACATGCAGCACTATTTCATGGAGAACAGGCAATTGCAAGATCAAACCCAGGCTATTACCAATCTGGTTAAAAAAAAAAACTTTCCTAAAAATAATGGTATAATTGGTAAATTTCTATTAAGATGAATTTATGAGATTTTGCTGCAGGCAGAAAATAGAGAAGTTTGTGGCTTTTATAAAGCAAAATAGGATAAGTTCTTTCTGCACATTAAAAAGACCTAGTGTCTAGGGCAGGGGTCGGCAACCTGTTGACTGCCTGCAGGTGACAGGTGGACCGCGAACAGGTTCCTGTGCTGCCGACCCCCATTTTCTATTTGCCCGTCCTTGCCTTTCCTCCCAGCTGCCTTCGCTGCGCCGTCCCATCCCGGTCTCTCTCTCTCCTGCCTCCTCCGCGCTTTCTAAGTCCCGGTCCCTTCTTTCCCTCTCAGCTGAGACTAGGAGGAAGCACAGCTCAGGACTGAGGGCAGGGGGAGGAGCCAGGCAAATTAACTTTTTAAGTTAAACACAGGATGGTCCTAAGCAACCAATCACCAGCTTGCTAATATGAAAATGGACTCTGTCAGGTCCTGCCCTCTGTCCAGAACTGTGCTGCCTCCCGATCTCCGCTTTGGAAACAGGTAAGACACTGCTATGGGAGCTAAGGGGGAACAGAGTTTACTTTTATGGGGGAAAGGGGGGCAGAAGATACCGCTGTATGTGTGTGGGGGGTGATGTGAAGGGGGCAGAGGACATTGTTATGGACAGGGTCACCCCCATAGCAGTGTACTCTACCACCCTTCACATCACCCCCACCTCCCAAACCCTGCATTCTGAGCCTAATGCACTCCTTAACCCTACATTCTGAGTGCAACACACTTCTGATTCCTGCATTCTGAGTGCAATGCACTCCTGATCCCTGAATTCTGTGCGCAACATACTCCTGATCCCTGCATGGGTGCTGCAGGCAGCAAACCCCCCCTTTACCCAACAGAAATAACTGAAGCACAGGCAAATAGTTAGCATAAACATTTTGGCTGTGGCTCTTTAATGGTTTTAATTTTATTCATACACAAATTTATCAATAGATATTTAATGCATCAGTAGTTACATAACCAACAAAGCTCAGTCAAAGGACTTGAGCAAACTTAATTTATCATTAACAAAGTCCCCCCTTGATTCAAGGGTGAAACAAACCCCAAAAAGAGCTCATGACGGGAGGGGGGTGGGGGAGCTAAGTAGGGGGGGTTGCTGCGCCTTTATATAGAGCTCCAGGTGGATTCCAGAATGTTCCGTGGGTCACCTGACCCCTGCTGACCGCTTAAAATTCTACCTGTACAGGTGAGCAATTTTCCTTAAAGATACAGTATCTTTAACTAACATTTAATGCTTAGCAGCTTAACCGTGACAGGAAAAATTAGGAAAGAGGGGGGTGTACGTGGGCACCAAACGTGCCCCCTATATCCATGGGTGCTGAAGGCAGCAAACCCCCCCCCCCCTTTCACCCAACAGAATTAACTGAAGCACAGACAAATAGTTTGGCATAAACATTATGGCCGCGGCACTTTAATGGTTTCTATTTTATTCATACACAAATTCGTCAATAGATATTTAATACATTAGAAGTTTAGTAGTTACATAACCAACAAAGCTCAGTCAAAGGACTCAAGCAAACTTCATTTATCATTAACAAAGTCCCCACCAGCCAATCCTGTTACATGAAACAGGATTGGCCTACCCAACCACCCTGGCCATTTCTACACATGATTGAAGCCCCAAATGAAATAGATCATTACCCACATCAGATAGATGTATGCAATCTCATCTGTAAAACCCCGGAATATTCCCCTCAAGGTCAATGTGCCTGTAGGAAAAACCCCCAATGAGGGGCATACATTTTTCTAATGATCTATTTAGGTTTAAACTGGGGGTGGGACCAAATAAGACATGGCACAATTTTGGAAAAAACAATCGTTGTGAAAGGAAATGTTAATTTAAATTGATGTAGATCGGGGAGTGCGCATGCACGGGACTTCCGGGAAGACGTGCTGACCGGGAGCTCTGCACCGCTCCGGCTGATTAACAGCTCTTCAGCCAGAGATACAGCGCGGTCTGGCCCCTAACTACCAGCCTGTATACCGGCCACAGCCAAGCACCGAAACGTATGTCTGGTGCCCTGCCCAGACATGAAGTCAACTGGCAGCTCTGCTTCGTCTCCCAGGCACAGGGAAATTCCAAGATGGCGACCACAGCCCTGCCACATGAAGATACGGAGAACAGTGAAAACATCACGGATCCCCCAGAGGATCCTCAGGCCACAAGACCGGTGCGTGCAACTCCTGTGAGTACTCATCCAGGGACTATTGTATCTCTGGCCTCCACTGAATCACTGCTGTGGAGATCAGTGGAAGATTTCCTGGAGTCACCAGCAATTAACACCCCTCTAGGCCTCACAAGGCAACACCAAGCTTCTCTTCTCCCACAAGCTCACATCCCTGACATGGCTCAGCTTCTAAATAGATTCTCTGAGATGCTAGCCATAGGCTTGGCACAAAATGCAGCACAGATCACAACATCAATTAAGGCAGACCTAAATAGTCTGGGGATCCGCATAAACACCATTGAACAAGCTGTAGATCACACAGTAGCCAAAGTCAGAATATATTATGTGCTCAGACTTTCCAGGATCAGCTGGACACTGCTCTTTCTAAAATAGACGATTTAGAAAATAGGAGCAGACGATACAACTTTTGGATACGGGGCCTTCCTGAGATGATCCTAGATGTTCAAGGAGCAGTCAGATCCCTGATAAAAGACCTACTACCAGAGGTCCCAGACCATAGACTTGAACTGGACAGGGCACACAGAGCCCTGCAACCTCTCCGTCAGGATGGACTACCTAGGGACATTATAGTTAAACCCCATTTTTTCGCAGTCAAAGAGGGAATCATAAGGAAATCCAGAGAAGCCGAAAATGTAACCATACAAACCTTCAAGATGGCGAACGAATGCTCATTCAATTGGGTTTCATCTCTCAAGATGCAACTGATTTATCTTCAAATAGTCGTCACAACTCCACAAAAAGACCCCCACCAGGCAGCCCCTTAACCCCGCTTTGGAACAAGCAATAGTTAAAGAGGCAACAAAAAGCTAAACCACCATGCTGAAAAACTTTGCGACTGATCCAGATAGAAAATCTTCACCACACCCCACTCTGCCAGGCGTAATTGCCCCCTTCTCTTCTTAGCCAAGGACACAGACCCAGGAACTTGTCCTCCACCTTTTTTCTTGGGATGGCTCATTTTGCCTATCTGCCCCAAGAACTGTACCCCCTAAAACCATCTGGCCCGCACAGACTAACTGCAGCCTTTATATCCCCTGTCCACTTTTCCATAAATATGTGTTTCTTTAACGCAGAATAATGGAGATCATTTCGTGGCCAAGCGGGAAAATTGGACTAATTCTGATCTCACGCGGCCAGAATATGATTTACTCGGCACACCACCCCTGCCTATAAGTTTTCACAACCCTAAGCGCTTTAAACAAGTGTTAATATATCTGGCTTCGTAATTGTTTGTTTTTGTAAGGTTTTAGTTTGTGCTTTTTGTCTACTGTTTTTGCAGTTACTTCGAGAGGGCCATAGCCCCACAACTTTAGGCTGGGAGCTCATGGGCCGGAGTGGCCTAACATGCACCTCCTTCTGCTGCGACTCAGAGGAATCACCAACCTCGAGTATCACTGGGAACGCAAACTTACATTAGGTTGCCCACAAATTAGACCCCTCTATTGGGGTAGCGGGCAGGACTGGGCAGGCCCAGTCTTGCTCTCTGGGCTCTCAGACCTAATTCAGGTCTGCTAGCCCCCCCCACACCTTGCTCCTACCCAACCCTATCCCTACCCTACATATCCTTTCATTTTTCTTTTCTTTCTTTTAAGTTTTCCACCAATGATTTTTTTCCTCTCTACCCATATATCATCTACTTCTCCAGATGCTTGGGCGGGCAGACCCACACATCTTGACAACATGGAACTCTGAACCAGATCTTCTCTACAGCTGACGGGGTAAGAAAATGTTTTTCATTGGCATGTTTCCTCCCCCGTGTCCATGGCTGACCACCTATCATTGCAGACAGTTCATAGGGCGGAATCTCATAATACCCAGGGTCTTAACCCCCCTACTAAAAGACGCAAGGCATTCCAAAATTACCATTCTCTGGGCATTGATATCATAATGCTTCAAGAAACACATTTTCCTAAAAACTACAACCCATCATTTATACATCACAAATACCCAACCATTTATCTAGCCAATGTCAACTTCAAGAAAAGAGGGATGGCCATTCTTTTCTCGAAAAAAATCTCATTCACACACTCCCAAACCATCAGGGATGAGGAGGGTAGATACATTCCAGTTAAAGGGGACATCAAGGGATATTCCCACACCTTTAGTTCATATTACACCCCCAACCAAGGCCAAGCAGCCTTTCTTTCTTCATTTGGAGGATTTGGAGGGACTGGTGATAATGGGGGGAGACTCCAACATCACATTTGATAACATGCTAGACAAGTCAGATGAAGGCAGACCTCGCCCCAAAAGACCCCCTAAACAAAGCACTAAAATTGCCCATCTCCTTAACTCCATAGGCATGGTAGATTCATGGAGGGAACTAAACGCCATGTCCAAGGACTACACTCATTTCTCAGCCCCCCATTGCTCCTATGCAAGAATAGATCACATATTTGTGCCAACCTCAGAGATACACCGGTCACATCAGGCTTCAATAATAATGTACCTTGGTCAGATCACTTCTTAGTTACCTTAACTATAGCCGGTACACCTATGTGTAAAAAAACCTTGACCTTGGCATCTTAACGAAAACCCTTCTGACTGACCCACTGAATTGTGTCATGTTAGAAAAGGACCTCCAAGAATATTTTGTGCTGAATGATATTGAGGATATATCCCCGTGCTCTCTCTGGGGGGGGGGGGCACAAAGCAGTTATAAGAGGAATACAATTAGGCTCCCAGATAAAATATGAATGTCAAAAGGAAATTATAAACTAGAAAAGGAATTCAAATCAGCTAGTAAAGCCCATAAACAAAATCCCACAACAGAATCTCTAAATAAACTTGACACTGCTAAACTTGCATTAAACGTAACACTAACCTCAACGGTCGAGAAATATTTACGCTGGACGTCTGGGCGCTTTTATCTTACCAATGATAAAATATGTCCCAAATAGCTTCCAAACTGACCCCTAGATTCAATCTGACCTCACTAAGATTAGATCCAAAACAGGTACTCTAACCCAAAATCAAATTCGCATTTCTTGAGGCCTTCTATGATTTTTTTGTAAAACTATATCTAAAAATCCCTGAGGACTCCCCCTCTAACTTGGAGTCCCTCCTGGAGGGGATTTCTTTCCCAAAACTTGAGGAACGCCAACCGCTCCCTTCTTGACAATCCTATTTCTGAGGCTGAGGTCCTGCAGGTTATCAAAGACCTGAGGGGCAACTCCGCTCAACTCCGCTCCAGACAGTTTTTCTAATCGTTATTACAAAACGTTTGGTCCAATCCTTGCCCCTTACCTGGTTCGATTATTTAACTCGCTGAGAAGCGGAGACCATCTAGATCCCACCTCCAATCTTGAGTTTATTTCGGTAATTCCAGAACCAGGAAAAGACCAAAGCGAAGTAGAAAATTATAGACCAATCTCTTTAATTAATAATGAGCTAAAAATGATGACAAAATCTTTACTAATCGTGTAGCATCATTTATCAGTGCATACATACATAAAGATCAGGTGGGATTTATTCCGTGGAGGCAAGGTCCGGACCAGGTAAGAAGAGCGATTGATCTCATCTCCCTAATGAGAGCAGGATGGGTTGGTGGACCCCGTCAGGAGGGATACCTCTTATCAAAAGAATTCAAGGGAATGTTGTGGTCAGTACACCCACAAATGCTTCTTGGCCTTTTGGCTAAGATCAAGTGTAGTTTCTGTTCTTATCAGTTTGATGGTTAGAGCATTAAGGCCCCTCCTTGTCTCAGGGGGGCTAGCTCTTCCCTGATGCAATTGGTAAGGAATGGTGATGGCGGTGGGAGGGCTCTTTTCCTTCTGGGTTGAATCTGGCTTCGGCTTGTCCCCAGTTGTATGTAAGGCTCTCCCTAAGCTGTCTAAATTACTAAGCCTCCTGATGGGAATGGAGAAGCACTGGTCTGGCTGATTGGCCGGCTGAGAAAAGCCCGTAGTGCATGTGCCCTTGGAGTGGCTGTCCAGGGGTGCTGAAAGCTCACTGTGGTAGGGGTACACTTTGAGTTTAGGCACCAAGGTCACTTCACCATCACACGTTTTTTAGCACCTGCCATTAGGGCCGGGCCTTTTGGCCGGGACCAGAGGAATTTTTTATTCCTGGCCGCAAGCCCGGCCTTTGTCTTGCACAAAGGCACCTATTTGCACTTCTCCACTATCCTTCCCCCACTTTTTTATGTTTTTTGTGTATTGTTTGTTGTGTGTGTCAATTTTTTGTTGAAGATGTACACTGCACGTGTGATTAGTAAGGTGTACGGTCCTCGGGCCTACCCTGAACGTCTTGGGAGGAGGTGAAAATGGCCTTCTGGCTTGGTTCGCCTCCTTTCATGGGTCTCCCTTCAGGGGAGCCCCCTTTAGTATCTGGGGCAGTCGGTTTTGGCTGACTGCCCAGAGAACGGGGGTCATCTGGCTTTGGCTAGGGGATCCTAGTGCACGATACCTCAGTTCCTGTCAAGAGCCTTGCACCCCGGGGAATCACGGTAAGAGTCCAGGACCATGTGTATACCTTGTGCACTTTTTGTGTCTTCACTTTTGTGTTGTGCACTTTTTTATGCACCGGGTGAGTCTGGAAGTGTGTTTCACACACCACGGGCTAAAAAAAGAAAGAAAAAAAAACTATTTGCTGACGATGTCCTCCTATTTGTTACTTCACCGCTGATTTCCACCCCCAATATTTTTCAATTCCTACAGAGATTTAGCCAATCCTCAGGGCTCTGAGTCAACATGTCTAAATCAGTAGCACTGAATGTGTTGACCCCCCTGTCCACTGTTGAAAGCTTAAAAAGACACTTTCCTTTCTCCTGGAATGACCATTCTATCCCTTACCTGGGTGTTAAGATACCTGCCACTATAGACCAAATTTATAAAACCAACTACCCCCTTATTTAAAAAACTATCTGCTGACCTTTCCCAAAGGTCTTCAAAAGGCTTGTCATGGCTAGGTGGAATACAAGCGGTGAAAATGACCTTATTTCCACGTATTTTATATTTCTTTCGCTCACTTCCTATTCCAGTAAAGCCCCACCTAGATAAACTACAGTCTGCGATAATTCACTTCATTTGGGGCAAAAAGGGTCACCATTTTTCTAAACATGTCCTATATCAGCCTAGATTGAAAGGGGCCTAGGAGTACCTAACCTGTGGTGGTACTACCAGATGACACAACTAGCTCAAATATCTATTTTATACTCTAAAGGAGTTAAACCAGATTGGGTTACAATAGAAAGGCAGGCTACCCCCCACCACACAACAGATTTCTTAATTTGGTGTTCCCCTAAAACACGTCCTCCCATTCTAGCACCTAAGCTCTCCCACTCAATCTTACTATGCAACCATATGCGAAAATACCCCAATCTAACTTCTCCTTGTCTTCCACTATCCCATATCTTTCTTTACCCCCTGATTTCTGCCAGGAGAGAACATTAAAGCCTGTGGTGGCTAAATAAGGGATGATTTCACATTGGTCATTATTTTATTTCAAATGGACCACTTACACTTAGGCATTGCATCAATACGTTAGAGATGCCACACTCGGAGAAATTCAGATTCTATTAAATCTCCCATATTTTACACTCCATTTGGACGGACAAACCAAATCCTCTTTCTGTCAAGCCGTACGAACAATGGTGCTCTCAGATCTTGGATGTGAAGAAAGGGATATCACTCATTTATTTGGCCTTAGATGAACCACTGGAAAAAAGCACCCTATATGCTGAAATGGGAGCAAGACCTCAACCTGATTTGGGACCTAGACACCTGGCATGTTTACTTTTCCCGATGCTATAAGGGGGTCACCAATGCCTCTCTGATTGAAGCTAATCTGAAGGTAATATCCAGATGGTATCTCTATTCTTCTCACCTAGCTAGCATGTACCCTGCAGTATCTCCCCTTTGCTTAAGGGGTTGCGGTCACATGGGAACTTTACTTCATACCCTTTGGGAGTGTCCTCGTATAAAGAGATTTTGGAACCAAGTCTTCCAGCTTATCAGAAACATTTTGAGTATCCCTGTTTTACAGAACCCCATGATCGCCCTCCTTAACCAAAGTATCCCCAAAGCCTCCAAAAACACACAGGCCCTAATATTTTTTATACTTATAGGGGCCAAACTCACGATTACCAGAGCATGGAAGTCCCACTCAGTGTCCTTCCGCTCAGCCACAAGGAAAATATTTTGGATCATGTCCCAGGAAAAAATATCAAACATAATCCAAGATACCACTGCAAAATTTGAAAAGATCTGGGAACTGTGGGAACACCACTTTGGAATTACCTTATAGCTGGATTATATCTACCCCCCCCCCCTAAATATTAGGACAACCCCTATAGTTGAATGGTGGTCCTTCCGCCCAAGCGTCTCTTATGCTGTCTTTCTCTTCTTTTTCCTTATTTCATTCCTATTTGTCACCCTGTGTACCCTTTCTCCCCAAACCTTCCCACCTCTACCATCTCTATTTAGCCAATTTCTTCAGAATCTTCACTAGACAACAAGGGAAATTGGACCTAACCATAGGCCTCAACTAACTGGCTGACCACATCTTAATTGGTTGTACACAACGTCTAATTGGATGTCTTACTCACCACAGGGCCCCTAGGGTGCTTTTTACGTTGTGTCTATATTAATTGGAGGTGGTGTCCCATCAAGCCCACACCCACTGGTACTAATTAAAGAAGACCTACAGCCTTCAGTGATTGTTTGATATATTTAGA